>JAFBJW010000091.1:2256471-2634353 GCA_016785235.1 Pseudorhombus dupliciocellatus | reverse complement strand
GGGTGAGAGAGAGAGAGAGAGAGAGAGAGAGAGAGAGAGAGAGAGAGAGAGAGACCGGGGGTGTCATAACCTATGGGTAAGGGAACCATCTCAAGCACTATTATACTGACAAAATTAATTCAGCCTGCAGTTATGTCTTCTCATCTTTTAAATGTGTGTGTGTGTGTGGAAGTGAATGAGTGTGTGGTCAGCCCCAGTCAGGGGTCTTTTTTATGGATAAATAAAGAATTAAATAGCCCGCCACCTGCTTCTTGATTTAGGTGAGCATCTACTGCACTGACTCACTGCGTACACACACACACACACACACACACACACACACACACACACACACACACACACACACACACACACACACACACACACACACACACACACACACACACACAAGCTCGCTCACTCACACTTTCCCGTCTGCTCCTGGACTTTAAACAGTATTGTTTATGTTGACACTGCAGTGCGGCCGACTCCCTGCTGGATGAGAGGATCCCTGCAGCTCCACAGAGCTTTCAGCCACTTTCACCTCGCTGGTTTGACATGATAAAACAGTGCCACTTCATATAAAACCACAGGCCCCAGCTCCCAGGACTGCAACCAACACAGGCTAGTATTTTATTATGTGATTAGTGCAGAGTGGAAGGGGGCTCACAGAAATAGCTGCAAATCCAAACCTTTAGTGAGTCAAAGAAACCCAATTATTTGCTGTTGGGTCACATTGAGAATGAGAATGAAACCTCACAGGCACCCTGAATTCAATTGCGCTGCATCAAACGACACTTAGTCATAGATATACTAGATACATAGAGATACTTGATATCTGCCTTGTTTCTGTAGAAGGTCATGAAAGGGATATTTGAATACTAAATCATCCTAGTTATGTTCACTGGTGTGTTTAAATAAAACGGTTTCAAGTGTTTTCTTTACACTTGAATTTCAATACTTTACATTTACATGGAGGGGGGGGCTCCTCTCTGTGGAGGCCACCATGTTTGTTACTGTCGTCAAAACACTGGACAAACTAGAGGTGTTTGCTTTGTCATGACAACTGGAGTCTTGGAGCCTACCAGTGGTTAAAAATAGCATTATACTGCTTTAAGCTACTTTGGGCTTTTTTAAATGAATGGGACAGCTTTATTTTGTTTCCAGTAATGCTGATCTAATAAACACGTGCTTACCAGCGCTAAAGCTCCACTTTACAGCTCAATCTAAAGCTCAAAGCCATGATAACTAGCTCTGGGATGATATAAGCTGTAAATTCCCAGCAGTGAAGGGTACTGATTTGGTTTATCTTTAGTCCTGATGTGTATTTACGTGTCTGTGGGCAAATCCTCTTACATGCCAGCCAGTAAAATGTTAGAAAAAACATTAACATTTAAATAAATGGGTCATATGGGACACAGTGATGTGATAGGGACATGCATGTCTTTAAATATATACTGTCCAACAAAAGACAGGTTGAGCTTTCGGATAAGTCCATTAGTGTGTCGCTGCTCACGACTCCATATCTCCATCAACGATCAATGGAATTACCCTTAAACCAGCCAATGGAGACACTGACTGGAAACATGACGGGCTGCCTCCAGTCTGCTCTTCTCCTCTCTCTAAAAGCACCCAAGAGTGGGAATGAAAGAGAGCAGGGGCGTGAAAGTCCACAGAATGAAGCAGCGTGATGACCAGTGATAATAGCATAATAGCCATAATAGTGTGTAATGTCCAAGGCTGAGCAGTGAAATGACCAATCACAACCCTGCAGCACCTCAGACAATGAGAAACCCACCTCAGCCTTGACCTCCATCGAGCCCCTTCCCCTTAATGCCTCACTTCTTTTAATCCACTAATATTTTGTTTCCTGTATAGAGAGAGTCTAATATTGTTGGATCCAGGATGAAGGTGTCCAATAATATGATCAACATGAAAGGATTATGCACAAGATAAGAAAAAGAAGAACAGTATGCCTCAAGGGGTTTTCTGCACAGCGGGGAAAAATGGATTCCATTCTGATTATTTTTATGTTTCCACCTTAATTGAAACTTAGCTTGGTTTATGGGATGAGCAGATTTCATGACCCATGAAACCACATAAAACTCCATTCAGCAATAGCAAAAGAACTACGCTGAAGATCCGCCCTCGTGTCTAAATGAGTGAACGCACGTAGCTGTGACTGCAGGTGCATGCTCGGCGTGTGCTGATGAGGCATGAGCGTCAGGTGCCGCAGGGGCCGGCAGCTTGTGGCGACGCGGCCGTGGACGACCCCTCTGTGCTGGACGCAGCTGCCAGGCCCAGCCCCTCTCTCTCCCTGTGTCATCTGCGTCAACAGATGTTTGGCACACGAGGCGGCGCTGCCAGCAGCTGCACGCGACTGAATTAGGTTACAATCACCTTGTCTTTCGAAAAAAAAAAAAAACAAGACGGGGAAGACGAGCGATGTCACTTCCACATGACCGAGTAAAGCACGGCACCGCTGCAGCCGTGTTAGAAGTTGCCGCGCTGTGAGACATCACCGTGGGGCAGGTGCAGCGGAGACAGAGGCTAATCTTTACTAACACAGAGAGTAACAGAGCTACAAAGAGGATAATCATGGGATGGTTAAATATTCATTAGCGAACAGCTACAGAAAAGCACAGATGGAGAGAAAGCAAAAGAGAAAAGGCGAGAGAGATACAAAAAGGAAATCCACTAAGGAAAACATCTCTCCATTCCTATCTCCATCTTTTTCTTCCCCTTACTTTGTTGGAGTCTCATAGAGAGTGTGGAAGTCAGTGGAGCCATTCCACAGGGAAGTGTAACTAACGAACCCCCCCAGCCGAAGTGAGCCCACCCTCGCTCTCCCCCTGTGCTGAACACGCATTCGCACATTGTCTTCTTTGAATAAAGGCCATTGTACAGGACCAGACGTCTCCTCTCTTCTCGCTTTGATAAAAGGCAGAGAACACAAATTAAAATGCAATTCATGGGGCTTTGTTTGTCGGTTTCTCTCTGGCACCTTAAATGTCACCAGGAGCACGTAATGCTGCCGGGGTCTGCTGCGGCTCGTGTGTGTGTGTGTGTGTTTTCAGGGAGGTGGGTGGTCAGAGATCTTGACTTCTGGGGAAATGAGAACGTAAGGCATGAAATTAATTGAAGCGTTAATATGCTGTGACTCTAGAGTGTGTGTGTGTGTGTGTGAGTGTGTGTGTGTGTGCGTGTGTGTGCGTGCGTGCTTTAAAGTGCTTTTGTTTGCTGTGAAAACTCATTAACAAAGTGAACACCTTGGTGATTTCACCCCAAAGTGATGCTCACTGGAGAAAATAAAGAGCTGGAGGACCAGACGCGTAGGAGAAGGAAATGTGATAATGATGGTGCGAAACAACAACTGCGGCGCGAATGTGAAACGGACAAAAAAAAAAAAAACCTCAAGTCTCAGTTCCATAATAAAGGTGACTGTGGCATATACTCTGTGACTGTATGAGAAAGGATTTGTGAGTGGATGCGGTTGTTCTCTTTTGTCCTCACATCTTACTTTTCTAATATTTATGATACAACCCTTAACCTTATATTAAACATAACTATGATGTCAGCCTATAGAGTTCCAGGCACATTAATGGTCACAAATATTTATATGTGTAGTATTTTAACATCTGAGCTTAAGACAGTGAAACGAGAGTGTCGTTTATTTAAAGCAGAAGATGACGGATTATAGGGTGCAGAGGCACTGCCCTGTGTGTGCATATATGCAAGTGTGTGTGTGTACAGGCACATAATGTGACTGTTTTTATTGAAGAGGTAATCATGAGGAGGTAATGACAGTCCTGTGCACATCCGGTGTCTTAAGGTTTATGTGCGTGTCTGTGTGAATATTGATTTGCCCAGTATCACAAAGACGCATCCCATTTCCCTCACAGTGGATAAATAAAGGCCAAGAAATATGGTACATATAGTACAGAGCACACACACACACACACACACACACTCCCAGTGGGCTGTAATGATATTCTCAGTGCCAATTATATCTGAGAGAATGTCACACACACGAGGAATGTGGATCAATGGGATGGGCAGCCAGCCAAGAGCCAGTCAATTCTTCCTCTCCTCTCTTTCTGTAACGCTGGCCACCCCACTGAAAAACACTGATATTTAACATGTTTGAAAATGTTTAAAATGCCTCGGTGGCACGGTTATAGATTTCACTGAGATTTCCTCTCATCAGAGGTTACAGGGAAGCTCCAGCAGCAGCTTTGGCTCACGGTGACGGGAAGTCAACCTTGGGCCTATCGTGAATCAGTGTGGAGAGGGATGCAGCACAAACAAGGCCTTAGGAAGAGGAAGTAGTGTAATTACAGATGAAGGTGTAACAACACTGACTGCATGTTTTCATTTTGCCCGCGATTTCCGTGCTCGTGGGGGAGGACAGGTTTGTAAAACCACACAGCGCCGAAGCAGAGAGTCCAACTTAAAATGCTTTTATATGACAGTCAACAGTGTCTGAGCTGAACACGCAGTTTTAGCCGTATCTGCGTTTGGGATATTCACCCGAGAGCTAACTGGATTATCATCTCAGTGGGGGGGGGTTTCACAGATACAAGAAAAATGTAACTGACCTAAAAAAAAGAACCATTGACTTGGCTAATACGAGGAACTGTTCATTAAAACACAAAACAGAACAAAATCAACCCACAAGCGACAGAACACAGGAGGGAGGGAGGGAAGGAGGGGGACTTGGTGAATTTTAGTAATCTTCAGCTGCCTGCTCATCGTTCTCACCTCGGCTAATTCAAAGAAACGCCGCTGAGACACAGCCAGCGCCGAGCAGAGCAGGTGAGTTGAATAAGCCTGTCAGTTTATTGTGACATTGAATTGTAGCCATAGCAACGAGTGTCACCAGGGTGCCACAGTGCAGTTACATGACTGATAAGCTAAAACAAATGTAGAAATAAAGTTATGAGAAGGAACCAGGACCAATGAAAGCTTGTGGTCTGATGACCCCTGAGAGGCCATGGCTCACAGCCTGGGGGACCACAAATAGTTGGCAGATAAACCCACTAATCTTAATCTGGTTGTCCTGTTTTGACAAGGTGAAAATATTTTAATAGAAGACACTTCACTCAAATTGTGTCAAATTATTCCAAGGGACATGAATGTTGGGGAGATGGGTTATTTTCTGTTTTGAAAAATGAGAAGTTCTGGTCTTCACACACAAGAACTTGAACCAAAACCCACTGGGGATCATATCTTCTTTACTGAGACACGTTTAACCAAACCCCACTTAACCTTAATGTGCTCAATGTCCAATGACCCTTACTTTTAAAGAAGGTGTGAAAAAGAAAAGGATATTTACATGGCGTTGGATGAGGTTCTACTATGTATAAACCTATCTTAAGTGTGAGAGGCTCTCTTGCTATCAAACATGTCTATAACTGAGTCACACATTCAGAGTTTGAACAGCTGGGAAACTCCAGCTCGCAGGGATTACTTGAGGTCAAACCTAAACAGCCTGACATAGATCTTTTCTGTTTCAAGACTTATTCCGACATTCATTCGGGAGCATTGTATTCAGCTCTACAGTAGAAACAGGACCCCCACCATGCTGCACTGGATAAACAGAGAGTGCACGAGGCAGGCTGGGGTCGTGCAAAGGGACAGAGGAGGCAAAGGGAAAAAAGGGAGGCTGAGGACGGAGCAGACGGAGATGAGATTTGAAAGACCCTTTTTTTCTTTGAGACTTTCCACACAATACTCTGTGGGTTTCTATGACGACCTGCCGTCGCCTGCTGGGCCCATACAGGCAGAAGTAAGAGGTCTGTTTGGCAGCACTGGAAAAACTATTCAAATCCTGCCCCTACATTAAAGCAACAACAAATAAGTGAGCCTGACCTCAAACTTCTACTTTTACAGCTTGATGTAATTAAGGAACCCTTGTTAAATGTACTTCAAGTTATTGAAAACACATATATTTATACTGTAAGTACTGTACAAGAGGTACTGTGAAGCGATAAAAGGTCTGAAATGAGACATGTGTCATAGTGTTGCATTGGCCTGGTGTTCTGAATTCACTGTGTGGACAACTTACAGAGAAAGATTTAAAAAAACAAACAAAAAAAGAAACATGGTGGTGTATGAAGCAATGTTTCCCTCTGACACGGAGAACAGCTTCAAGGTGTGAGGAATTGGAAGTACTCCAGTTATTGACAGTAGCCTTCCTCGGAGTAAAAGCTGCTGAGTAAGGATCCTGACACACACACACACACACACACGCTGGTGGCTGGTTTACACCTGTCATGCTTGTGAGTGATGCACAGATTTTGCATCTGCGCTCAAAACAGAAACGGGGGGGATTTTTTTCCCCGCACATTCTGAACATGCACGCATGAATATTCACATATTCACACACGTATGCCATGTGAATGAAGCCGATGCAGGTGGTGTGCATGACAGCCTCAGAGGCAGAGAGGAGAGGGTGAGGGTCTGCAGAGAGCCACTGCCTCATGATTAATGCGGCTTTTAGCTGCAGAGAAGCCTGAGCACCCCCAAAGCAAACTGACCGGTTCGGCCATTCAACTCTCTCTCTCTTCCTCCCTCCCTCACACACACACACACACACACACACACACACTGTCTCCATCAAACCCAAACCCAGCGCCTGGGAACCAGCTCCATCCTACACACACACCATTGACTACACTCCTACACCAACACTCCATCAGCAGCCTCACAGCCTGCACTTCTCTCCCATTGAGAGCCAACCCCCCCCCCCCACACACACACACACACACACACACCGGGGACCTTCATTCAAACCAATGCAGTTCTTTGCGTAAAGACGCATGAAATCCAGTTTCCAGAGGTGTCAGGTCGCACAGTCTTTCAGCGGAACACTCCAGTAGAATAAGCTGTGGTGATGAGTGTGAGAGGTGATCCTGTTCACTGTGTTCACTCAGGGGAGACAAGGGCAGGGTGGCTGGAAGTAGGGTGAGTAGAAATTCTCCATCGAGTACACATGCACGACCAAGAGGCAGGGAAAGTGCGTTAGACTTTTGGTGAAAACGCCAAATACTGAGAGTGGATACATCTGGATCTCCGTCAGAAGGACGCACAGTCACTGAGGAGGCAGATGCAGAATGCACCAAACCACTGTCTTTCCTCCCGCCTAACATCTCTCTCTCTCTCTAACACACACGTAGAGCCCCTGACCACCACTTCATTGAGGGGGGTCACTCCCCCACACACACACACACACACACGCAACCGCCCAGTACACGCGCGCCAGGGCGCACACAGGAAGAATCCCGATGCACCAGCAGCAGCAGCAGCAGCTGTGGGTAATTCATCGCAGTGGCCAGTGAATCCACAGGCTCCTCTCAGCTCAGACCGGCCTGCTCCAACTATCGCACACCGAGTTGGAGCAGTGCACACTGCGCGCGCCCCGATCCGCCGCATCCGTCCCGGGCTCTCCGCACCGGCGCACTTACCTTTGCACTAGAGCAAAAAGGAGCAGTTAGTTCCCATCTTGTGACACGGCTTTAGAATCCACTCATTGCCGCGCATCTCCTGCCGGCGCGCACGCACATCCACAGCGGGTTTCAGCAGGGACGCTAATCCAGTTTTCCATCCCTGGGAGAGCGCTTCCGAGCTTCGTTACATCTTCTTCCACAATCCCCCCAAAACTATGCCAGGCTTCTTTCAGCGCGCCTCTCTCTCTCTCTCTCTCACTCTCTCCCCTCCTCTCTCCTCCTCAGCCCCCTCTCCTTTCCTCACCCTCTCTCTCTCCCTCTCTGAGGTTGCCTGGTTACCTCTTTTCTGTAGGCTGGTTCAGACCGCCGGCCGGCAGCCAATCACAGGGCCGGGTTCCTCTTAACCCCTCCTCTGCTGAACTGTCCTGATTTCCAGCTTTCAAGGAGTGGGAGTGCAGGGGGGGGGGGGGGGGGGGGGGGGGGGGGGGGGGGGGGGGGGGGGGGGCAGAGGATGTAGCCTATGTTAACAAAACTATAATGAGCAAGAGGAGATGAAAGTCTGCTGAACTGTCCTGATTTCCAGCTTTCAAGGAGTGGGAGTGCAGGGGGGGTGGAGGTGGGGGTGGGGGTGGGGGGGTGAGGGGGGGGCAGAGGATGTAGCCTATGTTAACAAAACTATAATGAGCAAGAGGAGATGAAAGAAGGAGAGAGTGGGAGCGTGAGGAGGAGGGGGTGGATAGGGGGAGGGATTTAGATTTGAAAAAAAAAGTTGAGGAGGCGACATCATCAAACTTGAGCGTGTCTGAATCAGAGTGTGGAAGTCGTAGTTTAGAGGATGAGTGTGTTGTCCCAAGTTTGACATGGTCACACATTGCACCGTCACGCTGACAGAGAGCGTCACAGACACACACACACACACTCTGAGTCATGAACGCACGTAAGCAGTAGTCATGCCGCGGCCTTCACCCAGTCATTCAGCGAAGACTATTGATCGGTTAACCCCCTGCAGTTAAGTCGTGCAGTCTGCACACATCAATGTGTGAGTCATAGACTCGGCTAACTCACCATGGCGTCTGACCGGTTTGATCTGCGAGTGGGAACAGACAGAACTTTCCCAAACTTAACAATATTTAAAATACACCTAGCGCTGGAAAAGAACGTTCGGATCCGACACTGAATCATGACAATTTTCTGTCTCACACGGTTCCTGCATTTGCCCTCATGCCTTAAAACCTCTCTCCCCCCCTTTTAATCCACATTTCCTCCTTTTCCCTTTTCCCTCCCTGCACCTCCCTCCTGCACTTCCCCGCCTCAGATCTTCCTCCTCTCCGGTTGTGGAGTGTTACTGTCAGGGGGTTTAAGGATTCTCAGTGTGGACACAATTCTTCTGATCTCTGCAAAGACTGGAGGAAACACAACACTCATCTAACTAAACCTCCTCCTCTTTCACGCTCCAACAGAAAAGTGGGTTTTGCTTCAAAGTTGGTCAAGATGCAAGATTCCGTATTTGGACTGGGGATGGGTGAATCGATGACGCAGCACGGTCATTCTCTACACAGCTCGTCCACTCGGTGTGTGGGGCTGCTGGCTCCGGGTTTATATTTGGATCTGTGAAAGTGATCTGCTGCAACTTGCCATGCATGGGACTTGAACTGGGAATCATCTGTAACCGTTGTCACTGCACTGCTGTCATGAAGGTTAGGGTTAAGTGAGAGGGTTTTCACTGCTAATGAGTCCCAGCCACCTCTGCTGCCGAGTGTTGATCGCCTGTTTATTCAAAGTGTATTAATATTGAACGTATCATGAGCCCAAACCACAAACCACACCATCTTGGACCCACATTGGACATCCACATGCCAAGCCTGAAAGAGGTGAGACAAACAGCTCACAGGATTCATAAAATGAAACACCAATCACCAGCCAACAAGGCACTACAAAGAGTATTTAAAGCTCAAGCAACAGGCGTCCACCAACAGTCTGAATGTCTACAACTCAGCTTGTGTCCACCATCACTGGTTAGATTTGTTATCTAGTGGTAAAGCACAGAGATAAGTTGGAAGTTGGGAGATTCCCCGACAAGTTGATGCTCAACTGTTAAAATCCTGAGGTTTGCTCTGTGAAAGTTGATGTGTACGTATCAATATCATCTCTGAGTTCTTTTAATATAACCTGTCTCAAGTCTTTGTATCACCATGGCTGGATATAGTACGTAAAACACCTCAGTACATCTATTGTAAAGATGCTGCATTCTTCTCTCGCCGTCTAACCTTCCCTCTTGTTCTGCTCCTGCTGTAAGAACGATCATTCTCCCCAATCAGATGAATGAAGTTCATCTCTCAATAAACGGTTTTCTCCTCTTTCCTTCCTCCACCTCCGTCTCTCTCTGACAAAACCCAGCAGGGTTCCTGTCTCACCACCCTCTCTCCTCCCACCGTCGTTTCCGTCCTCGTTCTGTTTTCAGGGCTGTGTATCTGTAGTTTGCCCTCCATATCTGTGTGCTGAGGCCTCCTGACTATCTCCCTCCCTCAGTATCTGCCTCTCACTCATCTTCCTCCTCTCACATGCTCTCAGTCTGCTCGTCTCAGCTTGGCTGAACAGATAATTCCTGGACGCTCATGTGGGCAAGTCAGCAGCTTTCCCTTTTCTCTTTCATGTCACGTCTCCCAGACTGACACGCGCATATACACATGCCAGTTACATAGTCGCACACCTGAGTAGATGTTGTCGCATTGATACGGCAGTTTGTTTGTTTTTTACCTCATACACACAAATAGTTATTTGGGTAATTCATGGGAGTGTCCAGATGGAATTTATCTCCAGAGAGAACGTGAAGGTCAGCTCCATCGTTCTGTTCACACAAAACATTGTTTCAGGATTAGGATTCCTCTAATTCACACACACACACGCAGTGAGGAAGGGACAGAGAAAATGCAAAAGAATAAAAAAGAAAAGGACTGACAGAGAGACAGGAGACAGAGAGAGACGAACAGGGAAGAGGAGACAAAATGGAATTTTCTGCATATTATCTGCAAAACGGGTCAAACTCGTTAAAGGCAACAAAGGCAGGAGTCTAATTGCCTGAGCACGGCAGTGGGCGAGGAGCTGACAGTCAAAACATCATCGGACACGAAGTGAGTCCAGTCAGCATGTAACGCCACATAGCATCAAAGATTTCCATCCATGTGTAAAAGCTAGAATGGGAAACCTCCCAAAAACAAGTAGAATGGCATCCTAACTTTATTTGGATCTGCACCCAATTACATATCTTCAGGGATCAGGGCAAATAAAAACTAGTGATATGTCCTTCAGGGCGAGCTCATCTGGCTGTCAGCAAACCAAGAGCCAAACTGCACTTGAGCATGTTGCACTGCCTGTGAAGGGGTGATGAGGGCCAATCCTGATGCCATTACAGATGGAAACATGCGGCTAAGCTGGATGAGTTCAACACATTGTGACGGAGCCAGCGTAACGGAGGAGCATTTTATGATGAGGCAGCTGAAAGCCAAGAAGCTGAAAACTCATCCAGAAGGGGAATTAGTGGAGGAGTCCAGTGGCTAAAGGAGAGCTGCTACAGAGCAAAGTAAATGACTCCAAAGTTTCACTGATGTGCGCCAGCCTATTGAGAATCACTATGGACAACACAATTCATTGAAAGTTTTCTATCTGGCCCGTGATGAAAGAAGAGATGATGAAACACCACACGACTCGTGATCAGCGTGGGATCACTGCCGAGTTAAATACACGCTGTGAATTACTGTCCCTGCAAGATATGCGTGACACTTTCAAAGGTGAGGATTGCTTTGATTTTGTTTGTGCATGTACTAACTTCACGAGAACAAAAGCCTTGTACGACATCTGAATGCGTCGGTGAGGTTGCCTTCCTTCAGGCATTTGGCGAGAGGTTTGGGGAAATGAAAAGTGCACAAAAGGAGTTGAGCATCTTTGTTAAGCTGTTTAATGTGGAAGCAGCTGATGTGCCTGACAACCTGAAACAAGAAATCGCTGAGCTGCGAAGCAACAAGAAGCTCCAGTCTGCCTCTGTTCCAGCTCTGTACACTGCAGGTCCAGAGACATGAGTGGGGGGGGGGGGCACCACAGGGAAGCAGCTCCAACCACTGCATCTGATGTAGAGATACACGTGTGATGAAGAACTCAATACGACCCCTGCATTAAACTGAACACACCTATTGGGATAAGAGGTCAAATATGAAAAGCAGAGAAGCCAAAGCTCTAATCTGTCCCTTCACAAAATGGACAATAACACGTATCTGTCTCTTCAGCATTGCTGTGGGGCCTTCGAGCAACACCCCAAGCCCCAGCTGCTCCAGTGGAGCCGCTCAGTGGTCTGCAGATCGTCCTGTGGTTGTACTGGGAAGCATCCAAGTGTAAATAATTGTGTGAACATGAGCTGGGAGTCTCTCAATTAAACTACCATGAGAAAAGGTTTTTTAAAAAACGTCTGGATATGGAGGGATGGTTGGAGATACTGTAATTGTCTGCCCAGCAGAGCATCTGGTCAGTCATCCAACCAACTGCACTCGCTCACACGCTAATTAAAAACAAACCTGAGGGTATAATGTACACTTGGTCAAGAAGGAAATGTCCTGTCTGCTAACATGGAGGTGGTTCACAACACTCTGTACTGGCACAGAGCGTTGTAATTGAACATGACTGTAAATGGCAGTCTCCTTTGTTAAGTCATCAATACGTCTGGAGGTGAATTTGAGTGATACATCGAAACCAGAATTGGATTAACTTTGACCCACGTGCACAGACCCCACCCCCCTCCAAACCCCCCTTCCACACTGCTCATTTAGGCCCAGCGCTACCCACCCCCCACCCCTCCTCATTAAATATCACAGCACGACCACATATATCAAGCATGCTGCTCTTCTATAACTGCAATGGATCAGGTTATTAGGTGTATGACAGATGTGAGGAGCATAAAAGAGGAAGGGGGATGATGATGTACTGCGGGTGAATGTAGTGAATCTGAAAACACACAAGCTGATGGAGTCTCGACAAAGCTACAGATCATACTTCCTGCGTTCTCATGTGATTAAACTGAATAAAAGAGATGGAGGATGATCTCGACTTAAATCTAGGTGACAGGATGACTTGTGCGCAGTTGGTTCAAGGGAAGCGGAGCTAGTGTTTGTGTGTTAACGCACGGGGGATTAGATATGAAGATGTGTTGCGTTGAAACGTCATACATGTTTACGTTTTTTATCACTATGTGTAACTCCGAGGGCTTTTGCCTCTGGGAGAATCCGTCTCATTTCATCAACACGCTCCGTACGTGTGGGAAACATGCGAGAGACGTGGGGCATGTGCACATGCATGGAGCCGCTTCCCTTTGAACCGAGGGGAATTGAAGGAGGCCGCTGCAGCAGTGTTGCACCAAGTGTTTAAAAGATGATTTCTGATTACGTGATAGTAATGTGATGCCGTGTACATCCAGTGGTTTTCACATACACTACATAAGCAGCCAGCAGCTGCACCCAGAGCAGGCTCCTCCTGGCTCCGCTGGGCTTAGAGAGACAATTACAGCTGGGGCTTTAAAAGATAAGACGTAACAAACATACAAATACATTAACCATACACATCATTTGTATTTTCAGAATGTGGGCATGTTCCATAATAGACATATAGTGTGCGTGTGTGAGAAGTAATTAAATGAGGTTATTAGCAGAGAAAAGATTAACAGCAGGCAGCAGCAACATTAGTAACTTGATTTTCTTTTCCGAGAAAATAGTTTTTACTGAGGTTAATTTTCATCTGGAAATTAGAGCTACAAGACAGAAAAATTATGTAAAATGGGGAAGGGAATAGAAATTACTCAGCGAATAATGAATTTTGTTGTAGATCCCTTCGGCCACACAACCCCCCCCCGACAGATGACAAACCAAATGTACTATTTACAATCGGCACTTTCGATACTTTATATTTCCTGATGACACAGACACACAGCCAGAACACAATCAGAGCATAATGCATCAATTTAAAATAAAAGAAAGAGCTTCCACATATCGACTACAGAGCAGGCTCAGTAACAGAGGAGACTTCGCATCTTTTGTAAAAGCTTCAAACTGACCATAACATTGACCATGAGCAAAGAACGATCCCTAAACATGTGGTTAAGACTGAACTTTATTCTCCTCACATCAAGTTGACCCTGTCAGAGAGAACTTGTCAAACAAACACAGACTCTATCTCCGTGGTCGAGATGGGCTGCACGCGATGCTGTGAGATCAATTAAGATAAGTTTTCCCCAGCTGAATCAGTAGTGTCTCCACTTTAGACAATAGTCTTGTTGGGGCAGGACGTATTGTTCCCTTGATGAAGCTTGAATGCCGTTCTCTCTAAATCCAAGCTCCTATCCACCACAAAGGAAAACACGAGACATCTAGGTCATTGAGCTTCCTCAGTGCTCTGTTCTTTCAGTTTCTATTTAAGGTGTTAGATATCCTGTGGGGCACATCAAGGACGCAAGAATGAATGAGAAATCCAGATATTTCCTCATTGAATCATTTAACTGATGCCTTCACTGATGCCTTGTCCACACTTGTGTGTATATTTTTGCAACACAAAGATTTCTCCTCAGTCTTTGAGCCTCATTGCATTTTAGGTCGTTAAAACAGATTTTTACAAACACCTTCCAAAGTGCGGATTTTCCACAACTCTGCATCTGTGTGTACCTGCTACGATGTCCGTGCATACCTTAGTGTTGCGTTGCATAATGAGCACATATACCAGTGTCTCTACACAACTATCCTAAGCGATCCTAAGCGAACTGAAATCATAATGAAAGCAATGCATCCAATGAATACAATACAATTCTACACTTCAGACAGCCTTTATATATATATATCTCATTCCCCTGCACAAATAGACTGAGGAGTTCAAATGGTGACCCCACTCAACCTCTGTTTAACTCTGAATCACTCAAGAAAAGGGGTTAGGAAAGGCTGTTGCAAGCGTGTGTGTGTGTGTGTGTGTGTGTGTGTGTTGGGCGGGAAGAGAGAGGGATGCTGCTAGTACGGGGAGGCGGAGAATGAGCAAAAGAGGGCACAGGAGGTGGAACAAGTCAAACTGACACAGTTTCAGTGTTTTCTCAACATCGTGAATTATGCAGCATGGGCTGTTTCTGGTGGATGTTTTCTTCATTCATTTTTAACTGGTTCAGTTACACAGTAGTACTCCAGCTCAATCTCTTCTCTGTTTGTGAGTGTGCACAGATATGTGCAGGTGTACAAGTGCAGGCATGTTTACAGTGTGAAAGCCTCACCTTGTGGCTGAGGTCACAAACACCAGGCAGGTTAATGGCTCACTGCTAATTGTTCTTTGATTGCTTGAGTTAATTACAGCTTTAAAAAAAAAAAACAACAAACTAAAAACCCATGAATGCATTACTCATGCAGCGTCAGGAATGGCCTTTTTCTCAAGTTTTTTAATTCTTATAAAACTTGAGTTGTCACGTTTAAAAATATTTAAAGTTCCTGCTTTGATCACAGCCACCAAGTGAAAATCCCACAGCCTCATTAAATCACCCCAATTACTGTCACAGTGTTGCTACAGTACGCGTCTCGGGTCGACTCTTGCCAAGACACTCTCGGCTCTCCTGTTAATCACATTTCCATGTTTGCAAACACAGATCTCGGTCACGGCAAACGTACTTTTCCTATGACGCCATGCAGCTGTCAGCGAGGACGCAGCGGGGGGACTCCGGTCGTCTATGAGCTGTCTGAGGCTTGACAGCTCAGCTCACTGCATTACGTTGGTTCATATGGTCAGACACACTGTTGATGAAACACTGTATAACCTCCACCTCAGCCTTAACTCGCAGCGTGTGCGCGCGTGTGTGAGAGGGGGAAACAGTGTGTTTCTCTGTCACCTGTGTCTACGTGGCTGGTGAGTGAGGGCTGCCTGGGGCTCATTGCTCATCTCAGTGGGTATAAATAGAAAAATGGAGAGCAAGGAATATGAAAGCATCACAGCGAGGTGTCTGAGGGGTGGGGAGGCTGCTCACAGCAAAAAAAAAAAAAAAAAACATCAGATCCAATAGCAGGAGGATGAGCTGCAGGACTCAAAACTAAACAAATGTACTATCACACGTTGCAGACAGGCTGCTGAACTCGGAATGAAACAACCTGTTATTGTTCCGCAGCCGCAGCCAAAACAACGGCAAATGAAAAACTTTGAAGATGTGATTGAGTTTCACGACGCAGAATTGATTTCTAAAAGCACGGGCTGATACAAAGTCAGCCAGTTTTAACAAATTGTCTCTCCGCGCTGCTGTTTTCTGACGGCTGTTTGCGGCGCTCCTCTCGAGCTGCTGTGTGTTATTGCCTCAGTGCCCCCTGGTTTGTTTTGACATTGTTTCTCTGTTGTTTCACTGAGGTTTCTGTGTGATTTATGTGATTTGTGGAGAAGTCTCCTCTACGCGGGTTTCTGTTCTATTTTCTCCCCATTTGTGTTCGGGACTGATGCAGATCTGATTTTTCTTTTCACCGTGAACCGATTTATGCTCAGCCCAATGGTACATGTCGAGGCTAACGTTATCAATCACACTATGGAAATCAAAGAGGGCAACTTAGTTTTCAAGACTTCAAGCACGACATCTGGACAAAAGATAACACGCCGAACCAAACAAATGGCAGAGACTCACGTGATCCATCGGGATATTAAACATACCTGAACGGCACCACACCTGGTTTCCATATCACTTCCTCTCAGAGAAGGAAAATGCCCCTGGAGGAGAGAAGAGGCAGCAGAGTGTTAGCAACTAAAATGACACGGCAGAGCCCAAACCGCCACCAACAGTCCCCTTATGAGCTCACACTCAAAATTTACTACATATAGATTTTTATTTGGATCTGCACTCACTCGTTAATACCACACTCATAAACAAAACTGATGTGTCATCAAGACCCACAAATTGTTCTCTTAAAAAGCATATGTTGGAAAATGATCACAATGTTAAAATTGAGAAAAATAAATCCTGGATTTCCGCTAATTTTTTATGGATTCTCTTTTGTCATTCCAAAAAAAAAACTTTTTGCATAATCCTGCTAAAAACACTACAGGTCAGATTTTCCTTTAGAGAACCAAATGTTCATCCGCTGTCCCTGAGTGAGTGTATGTGTTGTTCAAGGTCAAAATAAGGTCTAGGCTGTGGGTAGTGGAGGTGAGGGTGAGGATCCAGGGTTGCATATTATCAATGAGTGTCCTCACTAAGATAGTGTGTCCAAGTCCAACTTGTGTGTGTGGGGTTGGGGGGGTGTTCTAGCTGAGATGAGATCATTACCTGTGACTTCGGGGCTAATGTCTCACACGCATGCACACGGGCACACACACAGACACACACACACACGCACGCACACACACACACACACACACACACACACACACAGAAAGACGAAAGAGGCTAATGTGACAAAACTACGGTTACCGCAGGGCTCGTAAGGCGGCCTGTTTTACAACCTGCTTCCAACACTGGCAGAAGAAAGAAATGAGGACAGAGGGAACAGGGAGGATTGACAGAAGGATGAATACGGCGGCATCTAATTGGAGACATGGTGGGAGTGACTAGCCAGCTCCCTCTTTCTCCTGAAGGGAAAACGAGTAGAGCCGTGCTGTATGGAGAATACAGCTGCAGCCATAATGTACAGCTCAGAATGAGCTTGTTAGTGGTGGTGGGGCTGTAAATGACAGATGAGGGGGGTGGGGCGTCATGGTGGTGATGGGAGAGGGTGGAAATGGGTCAGAGGGTGTGGATCGCTGGCCTGGACTCTAATTAACTTCTCCATCTGCCCTTTGGCTCCTACGTCACATTATGCACCGTCACAATACTACTACTGCAACAACTGTAGGTGTAGCGCTGCTTCTTCTTGACGCACACGCAACACGACACTGAGATTCGGGAGGTTTGCAGGTCCGCTCCAGTGCTGGCCTCCGTGACCATACCACCTCTCTCTCTATAGCTGTATTCACACATGACCTGTGGGCCTTTCACACGCGCACGCTCTGCTTTATTCAGGCAGAGGCAGAAAGTTAAGAAGTTCCACAGCAACTGCGAAGGCTCTCACTCGTACATGTCTGTTAATACACGCACCTTCTCCTCAGAACACGGTGCATCTGTGGTGTTCAGTGCGGCTTATATAAATCTGCAGTCGCCTGTGTATTTACCATAGACTGTATGGCATTTATAGAAGTGTAATTAGGATATAAGATGAAAATGGAGATGGGGGGGTATCCAGAGTCTCTGGTAAATGAATGTAATACACACCATAAATACCCCACAACCTTCCTGCTGACTTAATAAAGGCTCCAATTATGAACGATAATAACTTTTCCATGATTTTATTATGTGATATGAAATCTGTTTCTCCTCCCTGGATTTTTTTTTTCAACGTGTAAATGAATCCAAAACAGCGCAGAGCCTCTCGTCGTGCCATTAATGAAAACAGTGAATAATAATTTAGGGTATTATAAAAAAAAAGAAAATAAAGCCAGAGGTGCTCTGTGTTTATTCTTGTGCCGCTCAGAAGCACAACAATACACTGTGTCAGCACACATTTCACCCCCCACACTGAACTACATATGGTAATGCACGGCTGCCTCCCTCCTTCCTGCTAATCCTGCCAGACTCCACTCACCCCCTGTTTTTCTTTCCCAGTCTCTTTCAAATCTCATTTTCTTTTCTTCTATTTCCATTACTTAAGCATCACATTAGCATTACTGGTAAGCACAAACAGTATTAACAATGTAATTTACAAAATATGTGATTTTCCCCTCTCTCCCTCTCTCGCTGCCTTCCTCTCTTGCCCTCACTCTCACCTCCCAAACACGCACACCCACCCACTACGTGTCCCCGCTTATAGTCATGTTGCAATCCGGTGAAAAAGCATAAGAATATTAAATATTAACTGCACATTCATTCTAGGCAAGCAGAATATGAAATTAATGAATCAAGGCGTACGAGGATGTCTAGATTCTCCTACTTTTGCCCTCTCTGCCGTCCCCTGCTGTGCAGGAAATTAACAGTGGCCGCTGACATACAGGCCAGCGTGCGTTTGATGTGAGTGTGATGGTCAGCCCATCGGAAGCTTGTTATGGATACCATATAACCCCACTCATTCTTCCTACCAACATTTCTATGACAGAAAAACATGCGCGCCACCGTTTGTTTAAAGACCACGATCAATTTACCAGCCATGGCTGGTTGAGCTGAGCAGGTGGAAACCCCTGTATGAAGAGACTGTGCTTTTCAAGGCAGAGAAAATGACCCTGCTGATGTTATAGCTACTGGAGAGTTGGCATGTTATGTCTTAACTATTTCATTATTCATTTTTATCTGAAGGAGGGGTCGCGGTTTAGCTCATATTAATATTTATGACAACAAAGGTTTAACAATTGTCTCGCAAAAAGTTTATCGTGAAGGTAAAGAAGTGGACAGGAGCGGACACTTTAGGACGAACCCTAGTTTTAGAATGACCCTGTCCTACCCATCTCTCTCTCTCTCTCTCCCTCAGCTGCCACCATCTCTCCATCTCACATGCTTGATGGCCCCCCTGCATGCTCCTAATAACCCATGATGAGTCCTCCACACTTGAGCACCCTCCCATCAGACACCCGCTGAGACCTGCACACACACACACACACACGCACGCTTTCCCCCTCTGTGTCAGACATACAGGAATGTGGATGATGACAGCCATCAGCAGAGCAATTAATGGACCCTTCCCCTGATTACAATACAACAGAGAGAAGAGGCAGAAAAACAACATAAGCTAATAGGGCTGGATCATAATGGTATAATTAGCCTAGCATGCAGCTCCCTCTTGGACCCGAAACCCAAAGGCGCAGCCAGCAGTGACGCAAAGACGTATTGAAGGATGGAGCGCAGGCAGTGATGGAGTGGAATGGAGAGGAACTACAGGGAAAACACAGACAATTCAAAGATGAGATAAGGAGGCTAAAAACAGTAAAAGCATGAATACACGGGAGCTAAAGTAGTCAAAATCGGGCTCTCTGCGCGCCGACGGAGGAAGGGATCAGGAATGGAGGAGCGATCGGTAGAGCGAGGGTGAGACAGAACGTAGAGGGAGGCATAAAGGAGAGGTGGACGGAACGGGGGGGATGAAGGGGAGAGGGGGGGGGGGGGGGGGGGGGGGGGGGGGGGGGGGGGGGGGGGGGGGGGGGGGGGATTGGAAGAGTGGTGCAGACACGGGACCATGCCCCTAGCATACTGATGCTGCTGTAAGACATGCAGTCAGCACAGGCCTCAGCTAAGCAGCCAAGCATGTGCTGCAGAACGCTGGGTAGCGTGTTCACATTTTCATGTATGTATTGTCTCCTATGATGTGCATGGAAATAACACAATGAGGAAAGAAGGGATTAGAGGCAAGACAGGCGATCTGTGTGAAAGCATGTGTTTGCACACACACACACACACACACACACACACACAGAGTAATGTTTGTGTCAACCACATGTGCTGCAGTGAGGTTGTTCATTATGCTGTGTGTGTCTCCTCCTGCAAAGCCTGTGTTATCACAACACGGTGCCCCAGCGGCTCTGGAACCATACCTCAAGTCCCACGGGAGCCGCTTTAAGATATTCAGCTCCTCAAGGACGGCATGCACATGAGGGCCCAGAAACAAAGACCTCGATAACCAATCACAACCAGCTCAACTCCTGACCCTCCTGCCTCCAACAACATGGGACAACATAGAGAAGCAAGCATATAAAGAAGTCTTTGTTTGGTTTTTGCAAGTTGCATGTGAGAATGCAAATGTTTGAGGCAGTTGCTCGGGACGTTCTCTGGAGTTTTCCCTGCTCAAGCAGAAGTCAGAGTCGGCACATGTGGGAATACAGCGGGATTGCGCTCAGAGAACTCGCTGCGAGCGAGTGAGAGCAATGAGGATGTTTTTAACAGATGCAAAACAGGAATAAACAAAAAAAAGATGTAGATGAAGATGTCAACTTGGAAAGACAACAAGGCTTCAAGAGCTTTCGTGATGTGCTGTTACTTCCTTCCTCACACACAGGCACCAACCCGCACATGAATGTTCCAGATATTTCCCCGTTGTTGTGAACATGTCTGACATGGAGAATCGAGAAAGATAAAGTCTGGATAATGCCTGGAGTTCATGCTCATGTCAGTACTTTAGCTGGGTGACTGGAAGCAGAGGAGGCAGCAAGAGGAAAAGGGCAGTGATATAAATATATATACACATTCCTATGTTGCAATTTGTATTCAATTTGAAACCATGAGTGAAATCAGAGAAATACAATCGCCTGCTGTTATAACTACTCACTACTGTAGTATAGCCAGAAGGCCGTTTGCATAATCTCTCTTTCTCCTGCCGCTCTTTTCGACTCTGTCCAGGAGAACAACAGGAGGCCTATTGTCTTCCTTTGAGTGTCCCTCAATGGCTCATCTTCACCCATCGTTCAGATAGAGATCCAGAAATGCATTTCATTCATTAGCAGAGATGAGAACAGCTTGACGGCGGGGGGGGGGGGGGGGGGGGCAAGGGGGGGGGCGAACGTGTCTTTTGCTGCAAAAGTGAGCCACATGGTGAAAACGGGAGCAAAACAAAAAAGAAGCGAGAGACCCTCAACGCTGTTTTCTTCCGTATTTAATGAAAGAGAATGAGCTGTCGCTTTCTGTCTCCCACCGCTCCACCACAACCTGATTACTGTCTGATGATGATGACACTACTTCCTGACATCTAATTGAAATAATTGGGTGTAATCACTTTAAAAGACTGGCAGGAGACATGCGGGGCGATGAGAAGTAGTTAAGAAAGGCAACAGCGTTTTAATTGAATCTTCCCAGATGCATCTGATTTCATCAAACAAGTGTAAAACCACCAGGAGACAGGCAGAGACAGCGGTGGCACAGTTCAATTGAGAGATGAATGGTGGGGTAATGGGTTTAGAGGCTGTGAACGGCAGCAGGGTTTAGGTGGATATGCTTCAGCCATTCTCTCATACTCGCACACTTTATCCCACATAATCTGGGAGAAATCTTCTGTGTACCGCCGTGTATCCACTTTCCAAGAAACTGATCTTTAATACAGCATTTCACATAAACAACCCGAGCGAGGGAATTCTCACCGTTACTGCTGATGCTCCAAAAACCGCCTTCCCTGCACGCTCCGCCACGTCAGAGCTCCCTGCCTCCGATTACAAAGCAAATACATCCCGTGGCTTTTGTTGGGACAGACATTAGAAGTTAAAATGCTCAGTCCGGATCTCGTGTGCAGTCATCACTGCTTCATGGGCCCGTGCACCGCGGGGCCACTCTGTGGGTTTCTAAAGGCCCATATCACACGGAGAGCCAAGGCCAGGGAGAGCCTGTCCACAGCCATTTCCGCACTCTTTAATCTCAGCGGCCGACTGGAGAGAGCAGTGCTGCACATTCCATTAATGTAAAGTGGGGCTTGAAGGTCTGTAATTTATTGGCTCTGCACACTCGCCTCCCCTCATCTCACTCATACTGGCTCCCGGCCACCAAATACTCCCCCTGATACCGGCCGACACGCAGCACACCCTGCACTCAGCGTTTTACGGCATTTCGCTTTCTGTCTCCTTTTACCTCTCTCCCTTTTCTATTCCACCCCTGTTGCATTACATCTCTTTGCTTCTTCCAGACGACTCCTCTCGCTTCATTCCTTTTCGTGGCGATCTCTCTGCTGTGCAAACACAGAGATTCATCTGCAGAGCCTTTCTGCCGTCAGAATTATGAACATTTCCTTTTAGCCGGGGACGAAGTGAGGAGTCCAGGTTCTTCCTCATCCACGCAACTAATGGATAGTTTAATTGGTAACATAATGACGCCGTCACAGCCTCCAAGATAACTGCAGGAGCACAGAAGAAGCCCCTGCTGGGGGACATGAAGTCCAAGGGAAGCGTGTGTGAGTGTGTGTGTGTGTGTGTGTGTGTGTGAGAGAGACAAAAATCTTGCTCTGTATCGATTCTCCACTGATTCTGCCACTCTTCTCCCTCCTCCTCCTCTTTCCTCGGGCTGCACTAATTGTCGTGATCTGTGCTGCCGTAGCAAACATCACCCCCAGACAATTAAGCCACCGAGATGTCAGACAAAATCAGGGAATGACACCAGAAGCCACCGAGGCAGGTGGCAGAGCAGATAGTTTCCTCCTCGACCAAAGAGAAATGAATATAACGCAACAGCTTCTTTTCCTCAATAGTGATGGAGAAGATTTTTCTCAGCCTAACTAAACTAAAGCATCATAATCTTCTCCAGACTCCAGCAGCATCGCAGGAACCGAGCTGGGGTGGATTTTATTTTGTGGTAGACGAACAGATCAACTTAAAAAAAAACTGTTTCCCTCAGCCCCTGACACCGCACAATAAAAGTCTTCCCTTAAAGGAAATTGCAGACAAACTTCGTGTACTGAAGCAGACAAATCCATTAGCTTCAGATTCCACATTAAACAGCTCATAAGCCCAGAAAACATCTTTTTCAGCTTCATGTGAATCACTGTACGCTCCAGGTCCGGCTCCACAGATCAGACCTGCTGTGACCCCGGGACCCTGCAGTCACACCATCACTATCCTAATTGTTGTTCTAATTTAAAGTCCTTCTTTTATGTGTGAGTGCAGAATGTCTCCTGTGTGTACTGAGGCGCTTTAGAATAAAGATTTAATTCGGGAAATGTACAGTCTAATTAAATAGCCAACTATATGCTGGGAGGAAATCAATACCTGGAAACTAATGTGTACACATTTATATCCCATTAATGCACGTCACTAACTCGACTTCTGCAGAGGCTGGATCTGTGACCATTTATATTGCGCCCCCCGATCCTTCTCATCTAATTATTATTAGGCCACTCTTGTGAGGTGGAACCTGCATTGTGCTGTTCTCTATCGCCCTGACACCCACCTTGTTTGTGTTTAGTTGTACATTAATTAGAAATAACTGTAGATAAAATTAACTTTATTAAATATTTGTTTGTGCTTGAACGCATTTTATTCATTTGTTCTCTTTATTAGACTAATGGTGATAGTAATTCAAATAGTATTTGTAAAGGAGGAGATATTAAAATTGGGCACTTGTTGTAATGACATTAATAATTAGTGGGAGTAATTGTGTTTGCGGCTATAACGCTTACTCTCTTATTATGGCCTTTTCCTCTCTTCAGTGTGATACTATAAAGAAAACAAAAGAGGATGTTTAAAAGTTCAATCACATACACACAAAAAAGAAATGAATCAGATTCAAAGACAGCCCTGGTGAGTGTGTGATCTAGTGCGGGACTGAATTATAGAAGGAGAACAGTCAGACTGGGACTTGTTAGAGTCTGAAGAGTTTTTAAAGCCATAATAACAAGGTAGGCGGGCGAGGACCAAGAGTGTTTTTTTTTATATATTAAACAAATAAATGAGCAGATCAGGGCCAGATTAGGTTATTAAATCACAATAACAGTCAACTGTTCTTCACTGATTAACGGTGTGTGATGAGGCATCCCTGCTCTGACTCTTAGCACCACAATTTGTAGACTTGTTAAGTGGTAGTTAAATGAAAACAAAATTGAATACGGAATTGCTGAGACTATCAAGTAAGCAAGCAATGCAATATTTATGAGTTGATTAAACTGTGTACGCAGACAGAGGGGCGCTATTGGCCAGTGGGCTGCCTCTTACTTATTCATGCTGAGGGCTAGACGTCTCTCTCCATAAATTATTTAGACCTGCTCTTGGTTTGCCTGTATTTGTGTGTGTGTGAATTATTAAGGGTTATGAGTACACAGCCACAGTCGGGATCATCTTTAGAGGGGTCACTGGCCACGCTGTTGAAATAACATTACTGTGTCACCACTCTGTGATCTCTGTGTGTGTGTGTGTGTGTGTCTGTGTGTAGAGGGGCTTGCCCATTTACTGAATTGATCCTTGGGGAGGTTTTGTGGACTAAAGGCCAAAGTGATACTGAGCTAAAGAAAACATGATGCTCTGATGGAGAGGGTGGGGGTGGGGGGGCAAACACAAGAAGGGTAAAATGGGAAAAGTCATTCCTGAATCTGAGTCACATGATATCCTTTAGCTTTTTTTTCCGTCGCTGAGGGAAATGACGGCACGTTGGAACCGTGTGTCCTTCCATTGTGCGTACATCGTCAGCTCTGACTGTGGGGGTCCTGAGAGGGGTGGCGACGGGCTAACATGCGAGATGTCTATGATAATCACTATGCCAACCGAATTTGTGAACGCATGTGAGCATACTGTGAGCCATTTCACAGCAAACAGCCATCGCCTAAGCTGTGAATAATGACCACTTCAGCTTCTGCAAGGATATAAGCAGCAGGCTGCTGACAGACAGGGTTTAGTGGGTGGTTTACAGAGACGGGAGTGAAGAGTGATAAAGAGAGAGAGGGGCGAGGGGGTGGGTGGATGGAGGAAGAGGAGGATGAGGAAGGATGGATGGAAGGTATGACAGCTTTCTTCATTATTACTCACATCTGTCTCACTGCTCTCAATCCTTGAGAAATATCCATCTGACAGAGGAGACGGAGAGATAGAAGCCCTTACTCAAAATACATGTCTTGTGGCTGCATTACATCACAGATGATTGAGTCCACTGTCTGCTGAACGCTCTCTGTCTCGTCTACAACACATTTCTCACTGTAACAAAATCACTGGTACAAAATGCAGGTGTATAGGGAAGGTGGCAATCTTTGATTCCGATGTACACATGAAAGAGGGTTTCAGATGTTAGCGGAGTACAAACCAAAAGCTCTCGCAAAACAGCAGAAGCCATCTGAAGGTTTGGTTTTTAGTCGGCGTGCAAGATGAAAAATAAAAAAATCTCATTAATCTCACAGTAGAAATGCAAAATGTAAATAATTCACTAGACTTTGGATTCAACATGGATTCTTTTTTTTTTTTTTTATTATAGCTGCAGAACTGCGTGAGAATAAAAATCCTGATTCGCCTGCACTGTAACTGGAGACAAATTCAGAGAAACAGACCAGTTCAGACCTGGCATTAACTCTCCTGAGTGATCCCATCACCACTGGCCAGAAGGTTCAGGTCTCCTGAGATCAGATGTTTTTATGATATATTTCATTAGACTAATATAAATATATATTATTTTTTTAAAGGGTAAAATATTCCATCTTGTAGACCTGCACACAGCTCATTATTCATTCAGCTACTCTTGACTCCACTTGTTCTTTCTCTCTTACGCCCACACACCGACACACAGAGCGACATTGTCATCAGACAGAGACTGAGTTTACATACTCACTATTTTGAAAATCAACTTTTTAAACTAAAAGAATCTCCATCCATCCCTGGCATTGTTTTGGCTCTGTATCTGTTTCTCAACAGATATTCTAACATGCCTGAAAACACAAATCTTATGTGACTGCTCATGCACACTGGGCATGTGTGTGGCATGTGTACACCCCCCCTTTGGTTAGTTAGCTGTAGGTTAATCAAATAGAAACTGGTGAGCAGAGACAACAGGGTCAACAGTGCTTCTAATTGATTCTACACTGTTTTCTGTGTCATGTGAAAAGACAAATGGAGACAGGAGCATTTCCTGCAAGCTGCAACAAGTGTTATGATTTGCATATTAAATGGACAGATGAGACCTGATGGAGAGCGGTCACAGGAGACACACCGAGGACACAGTTTAACGTCAGGTGATGTCTCAGGGTGGACGTGAAGAGCAGGTCTGAACAAGGTCACGGAGAAAAAAAAACACTTGTCTCTGTTCACACGTCTCACAATTAGACACGAGCTCAGCCTGAAGATGAAATGGACCGAATGTTCACCCACGTTAATTCCACATCTCAAATGAATTTACACCATCTCAGCTACAAAATACCTTTCATACCAGAGTAGGAAAAACCTTGAATGTATAAATTAATTAATGGATGGATGGTGGTGTGAAAATCATTAGAAAAACATACTGCACGTTTTCTGAGAAGAGTCAGTGAGGAGAAACGGGCACAGACGCCAGCAGTGAGCGGTGTGGTGGATGGTGGTGGTGGTGGTGTGTTACAGCAGGAGCTGGAGGGAAGCAGACGATGGATGGGGTAAATGCAGAGTGGGTGGCCTTTGAACCCCTCCGCCGGGAATGCTGAATATACTCTCCCCATCTCGTGGCTATACGGTCTCCATGACGATCATTACAAATGGATGGTGCAGTTGCACGGCTGGCTCGTGTGACATCTTAGCGCAGGTGTTTGCCTGTCACAGCAGGGTCTCCTTTACATATCTCCCCCCTGATTCACCACACTCTCCCCGTGGCAAGACCTCATCTTAATGAGCAACATATACTGGGACCCCTCTTGCTGGACTCATCCATTTTCCATTTCCCCCCCTCCCCCACGGTCTGTCTGTGGCTCAGCGACCCTTTCCTGGTGCTCTCGCTCGGCATGTTCCCCTCCTGCGCTTCCTCTCTGCATTCTTGCCGGGGAGCGATATTAGAAACTGCACCTGGAGGAAACAATGTCTGTGAGGATGCTGCCTTCATGTTAATGGAGCAGCCTAGTCTCCTTGTAGGCACAGACGAGCAGATACACCCAAAGGTGAAAGCATGACTAACATTCTGCAGGAGGGATGATTTGTCTCCCACTATTTAAAAGGCGAATACCCAGGGCAAATACTTGATATGTAGACCCTGAGAGCTATTAAAGGAAACTGAGTCGCGGCACCTACAAACACTCTGACAATGTAAACAGGCTAATGTTAATGAAAAGGGGCACACTGACTTCCTATGTTGACTATTTAGCCGAGCATTTAGCCTAGAACCAAGGTAACGGGCGCTGTCATGGGAATGCTAATGAAGCTAAGGAAAACAAAGCCTGGTTAATGAGAGCTCTGAGATAAGAGAGCAGAGGCTAGGACACACACACATACACAATGACAGGCTCTTCTCCTTCAACACTAATTAGACAGGAAGGACTATATGTGGAGGAAGAGCTAACTATCCATCCACATCAATACGGCATCGTGCAGGGCCTGTCTCGGCCACTGGCCTCAGAGACACAGAGGGAGGGAGGGAGGAGGGGAGACACAAATTAGACAGAGGCCAAGACATGGAGGGGCAGAGAGAAATGGAATGTGCAGGAATGAAGATGGATTCACACTAATGCGTGTCTTGGGTGTGATGTGACATGTGTAGCGCGAGCGGGAAAAAAAAAAAAAAAAATCTCCATATCACAGTGTAAGGAAATGTTGAGCAGCCACCTGGGGTGAGCGTAGATGTCACCTCTTAGCAGACACCCACGAGCCGCACGCACACACACGATGTATTCACACATGGCTGCATGGAAATCACAAATGTGCACATTGACACACAAGCAGAATTGTAGGAGAACAGTCGTACACTGTATTTGAGTGCACTTCATGTCACAGCAATCGTTTTCAGTCAGGAACAATAAGTGCAGACTCTATCCAGACTCTGACTTCCACATCTGAACAAGTCAGTGCTGTTTTTATATTGTCTCTTTAATTATTTATATTGTGGGGGATTTGGCCAGAGATAAACAATTTCGATTCTACTTGTGCGTGTGAACTTTTTTGGCAGAATTGATAATAAACTAAAATTGAATTGAGTTGAAAATTGAATTCTCGGCTCAAACCAAGCGCAGACGTCTCGGGAGCGTTTAGACCAGTGAAGCAGGCGGGACGTCACGTACATTCCACTGTAGAAACAACGTGTCTTTGTTTACAGTGCAGACGCCGGCCTTGTCCCCAAAAGCTCTTAAATCTTATTGTGTCTCCAAAGTGACATCTGCGTCACAGTGGTTTGGCCTCCACTGTGGATTTGAGGTGTGAACAACCTGCCCGCTCACTCACGGTCAATCGTGGTGGATAATCTCCAGCTGCATTCTCCCATGGGCTCATTCACACATGATCTGGTGCTTTTTAGAGGGCCGCCAAGAATAACTGCAGAGCACGTTCCAGGGAACTGACTTGGACATTGAATGTAGTTCCAGGAGAGGATCTGCAGCTCAGAGTACGTCTGAAAGCAGCTTAAAAGAAATGGGCCCATTTACAGTAGCATATACACTGCAATAGCAAAGCATGCGACGTAAAGTATAAATGCCTCCTGTGCCGAGAATCTCTACATTTTGTCAAATGGCCACGCTGCAAAATGGTCAGTGTATTACATTCACTTTCACTACAGCAGCTCTGCAGGTGAAGCCCCCTGTACGTTTTGAGAGAGGTCAGTCCAGCCGGACCAACACTTTCCTCGAACCTTGATGAATTCCGACGAACAACACAACTTTGCACCCAGCCAGGTCTCCGCAACGCTCTTCAAAAACGCAGCGGGCAGCCGGTCAACGGACCCCTCGTACTCCAGATGGCCGCTGAAGCAGAATATTAACGCCGTCACCTCTGAACCCTCAAGCCTCTTTGCAGTCAGGTGCCAACGGCCCGGAATGTCCAGGTTGCATCCCATTGTGGGCCACTAGCACACGCTGAATAAACATCACCTCCTCGAGCCCTCACAGCGAGAGGAGTGGGCACCAACCTTTAATCTTACTGGGAACTCTTTTTGGAACTCAGGAGCTGTGGGTCACTGGGCAATTCAGCATGAGAGCAAAACAGTTTGAGAGTTCACCGACAACAAAGAAAACCACGACTCAATGGCACAGACGAGATCAGCCCGGAAACGCGGTCATGAAATCTCTCTTGATTGGCCAAGATGAGCCGTCACAGCCGTTAGATGTGAACTCAATAAATTCTCCGACAATGGTGAAATGACAAAAAAAGAAAGAACAAGAGCACAAAGCCGAGAAAATCCCTCAGCACGTCACTCACTCATGGAGCTCTCCTCCATCGGGCCGTTATCTCCCTGAGAGCACACGAGTGTTACGCAAGTATTTTAATTTTTAATTGGTAATTCACAAAGAGGCTGCTTCGCCTTTGATTTGACTCGCTGTTTCTCAGACATTTCATCTGACTATAGATGATCTCCAAAGTACAATTGAACTCTGTTACTCATTGATTCAGTCCCCAGAGCCGGGCATGTTTTATTCCACCTTTTCTTTTGATGGTTCGCTGTAATTTCTGGTCTTTGTCGCTGTAATATAAGTGACACATTTGAACCTGCGGGTGCTTTCTCACATTTCAATCTCAGCCACTTAACCTGGAATGATTTGTCCCTTGCATGTAATAACTAACATGTTTTAAAATTGATATTAGAAAAAATATAAAAAAAACACAACAAATCCTCAAAATAGAAAAAAGAATAGAGCAGGAAGAATTTAAGGAGGATGAGTACATAGTTTATGGCACATAAAGGTATTTTCTAGGTTTGAGCCCTGCATCACCTCTATAAGTCTCCTCCTCCAGACACCCCCCCCAGACACCCCCCCCCCCCCCCCCCCGCCCTGCCTCCACCACTCTCTCTCTCTCCCCTCAATCTCTGTCCTGTCTCTCTGCGTCCGACGCTCAGGGAATACTAAGCACTGGGCTTTTCCCCCTCCCTGGGCTTGACCTGGTATTACTGCCGCTCCTCCTCCAGAAGCCCAAGGTGATGGCTGAAGTTAAACTAGGTTAGGTGTAGGAATGGGAAAAAAAAGTGCATTAAGAGCACACAAACGGCACATAGAGCCGTGGTAGCTTTATAACCTCCCACCAAAGTTTCAGGGTGTGACTACCCCTTCGTCGACCCCCCCTCCCTCCCCACTCTCTCTATCCATCACATCTCTATCTTCCATTTTCTTCCAGTCTTCTGTAATCTATGTTCCTTTTTATCTCTCCTCTCCCTCTCTCTCTCCCGGTTTTACACTCTCTCATTCTTCATTCCTCCATCTCTCTTGTACAATCAATCAGTTCTGAATTACTCATTTACTCTGTCTCTCAGTGCTGCATACTCTCTCTGCCACCGAGGACCCCCGCTCATTTTCTCCCCTCCCTCGCTCTCTCCCTTTCACTTGATAGAATCAGATGCTATTTGTCTATTAAGGGGCCACAGGGATATTTAATAAAGGGCCTGTAATAACTGTGTGTGGCTGCATGCGTGTGTGCAGGAGTGTGCATTTCCAGCCAGGCGGATGAATATCCCTCCATTCTCCACCTTGATGAGGAAATTAACATGTCCGATGTGGTGGCTGATGAAAAGCCATCTCGACGCCAATGGTGAATGTCCCAGTTAATTTTCTATTTAGCTACAGTAACCCTAACCAACTCTAATTGATTAGGTGATCAAAAGTAATTGGTATTAGGCCAGTGCTATGGATTCATTTGTCTTTTATGAATACTAATTGACCCCAGACTGCCCCTGCGCCCACACCTCCCCCAGTACTCCAGGGCTCTTCCTTCCCTCTGCAACATCCACTGGACCTGCAAGTCATTGTGAATTCTTCTCATACCCTTAATCTTGTGTGTGTACACGTGCGCGGGCGCGTGCGTGTGGGTAGCAGTACATCGTGTCGGTGTGTTTTCCGCCGCTTGTATCCCTGTGATTAAGTATTCGTCTCTCAGCTGTCTTGCCTCCCGGCCTCGGGAGAAAACCAAACAATTCTTTTTGACATCCATTATGGGTATGACTTTGGGTGAGCCTGGATCAGTGTTAGTATGTGTGTGTGTGTGCGCGCACATGGATGTGCTCGGAAGCCATAGCTCCCGGTACGTCCATTTGTGAAGCAAATTGGAACAGGGAAAACCGCACTTCTCTGCGAATTAATATGGGATGAATCTAAATAATCTAAACAGACGTAATTTCCTCAATCCATTCTTGACATTTATGAGAACCAGCGGAAAAAAAATGAATGAGAACGTGGTAACGTGTCTCCTTAGGCACTTAGATGAACACAAAGGTAAACATACGACCGCCAGCAAAGCAAGTACACAAAAGTCCTTACGTCGAACGGCAGTAAACAGCAGTATCTGTTACCACACCGATACAGCCCCCATATTGATTATAGCTAATCAAAAAGAGATATTGATTGAGAACGATTGGAGAACGCTAACTTATTGCTGCTGCTGCTTCGCCAGCGAGCTATCGACTGAGCTCACACACGAGCACCAGCCCCACCAAGACTGAAGTCTCATCACTGCTTAGGATACCTCCTGAGCTTTACCGGTAGAGTTTATGTTTAACACACACACACACACACATACATACACAACCCTGACAGCCCTGCAGAGGCTGAGGCCATAAGGCTGTCATGGCAACCGCTCTGCAAAGGTGTAGTCGGTCGAGGGAGAGACGTCTAGAGAAATACTTGCTGAGAGGAGGTATGTAAATGCGCGCCAGCAGATTTCATGTTCGGAATCACTTTATCCCGAATGAGTCAACAGTCAAAATAAAATGACAGGTCGGAGCAAGCATGAGTTGACGGCACAATATAGAAAGTGACAAGTTGGTTTATTCTCCGAAAGGAACATTTAGAAAAAAAAAAACAAAAAAAACAAACAAGCCCAGACATTTAATTAAAAATATGCAAATGTTCTCACAGTTTGGAGGCTATCAAATTCAACTTAACAGAAAAAAATGCTTTCTGACTTAATCTGTTTCAATTACAGCCTCTCCGCAATTTCCACCCACTGCACTGCGATAGAGGGGGGAGGGGCTGTGTCCAGTTGTCTCAGATTAGGCCTCTAACACAGGGTCGTGGAGACCATGAATGATAATTGTCCAGTGGCTCACAGACAAATGAAACACCACATTACTCTTAAACCGCTACAAAGGGTAGTGGCAGTTTTTTAATTATTGCAGAGACAAATGATTGTATAATGTCAATAAAACTTTAAAATATTATTTTTTTGTAGCCTCCTTAATGCTCTCTATTTCACAGAAACCACTGAGCATTCCTGGATTTCTTACACTTCCATAATTACTTCTTACAGGCGTATGATGTATGTTTTGCTGCCGTAGCAAAAGGGCAGCATGATTATATCTCACACTCTTTCCCCCACTGCGTGTCCCTGGTGTCCTATTATAGCAGAAAGAAAATCAAAGCGGTCAGGGCTTGGAAAATGATCGATCACGCTGACCCCACGTGTGTAACATATATGTAACTTGTCAGCCCGTAAGCTGGGCTAATACATCAGCTAACACATTTGTTGACTGCGACATCCTCCCAACATCCCACGGTGAACATTTGGGCCGCAGACGGATGGTTCAGCAGAATGGGAACGACAAACCTGTCCCTGGGTACAGGAGCAGCATTTCGACACTCAGCCGTTTATCGATGGTTTCCTCTTGGATTCTTATTTTAGGATGAGACTGTATTCAAAATGGACCCCGCACTGTGCGGTGGACTTTACACTACAGGGATTTAGTTTAAGATCTATGCAGATGAGCTCAGTGTCCACGTGGAAGAGGTGCCGCACTCTGAATCCCCCCCCCCCCACATTACTCTAATTAATCATTCATGGTTCCATCTACATATTCAAATGACCTGAGCTTCACCTACACTTAGCCAGAGATGGAGGAAGCCGTCGGAGGAAAAGTTGGAACAATAAAGAGAAAGCAGAGGGGGAGGAGTGTTTATGTGTTTTGTTTCAGGGTCTTTGGCTCCAACTCGGGGGCCCTTGACGTGTCCAAACAGCGTTGCAGCCAGCAGTTAGCCTGTGACCGTGCAGCGCTGTCGGCATTAACACCGGGGTCTCCTGGTTACTCAGAGGAAGCCATGCGCTGTCAGAGCCACAGCGCTAAAGTCTTTATGGCCACAACTGACAGACTCCAACCTCTGCCCTATTAGTGAACATAGTGGGGCCTCTGCGCTCTTCCTTCTGTCTGTGTGAGCCTCATCCCAGAGCCTTGATTAGGACTTCAGGGAACCAGAAGACAGAGAGCATGTTGACAGAGAGAGAGAGAGAGGGGGGGGGGGAGAATAAAAAGACAAGGAGAGAACGAGGAGCAGGAGAATGAGAGGCAGTATCAGAGGGGGGAAAGAATCTGGATATTTTAAATATTTCAAAGATCCAAGTATAAATAGGCACAAGTGAATTCTTGATTTGTATGTAATAAATACCTTCTCTTTGGGGCTGAGACAACTGCGACGGGGAGACAAGTATTCAATTGTAAGACAGAATCGAGGACAGATGGCGAAGTTAGCTTGTTAACGTGTGTGTTATTTACGCTCTGTGTCTGGGTTCTGACAAATATTTAAAAATGATGACCTGACTGCCAGTCGCTTTAATTTTTTTCTTCTATTTTTTATTTTACCATTTCAACAGTCTTCTTTTTTTGTGGCTACAACTCAGACGTATGTGCTGATAGGAAATGGCAGTTAGAGATCTGGAGTATTCCAGTGTGCAGCTGGATCAGAGAGGAGGAGGACACTCCTGGAGACGTGACCTTCTCAGGATCACATCCAGTCATAGGAGGGAGCGAGGGCTAGGCAAGCTCGGTTCCTACGGAGTAAGCCTGAAAAACCTTCCTACGTGCCTTTTCTCAAGTAAAAAATATTAGTCAGTACTTCCTTGAAAATACTAGATTCATATAAACACAGTTTCCTCCTCTGACTGGCCGTGTCTAGAGTCACACTCCGGTTTGTTACATACGTGATGTCAGTGCATCAGATAGCTGGGGCCGCAGCTACGAGGCCGACAGCGTTCCAATTGAATGTTTTAAAAATGATTCACCGCTGCCTGTATGTTCACTCCGTGGTGCAGTGGGGCCTAAATGGTGTTGACAGAAGACTCAGACTGTTGCTGTTGCTGTTGTTGTTGTCAAGTTAAATCAATGCCCGTCCATGAATTTGTTTCTCCCGCTGGGTTTGGTGACATAGTTTGCACTTTATCCCTGCACGGAATCCTGTCTCTCACACAACAGAGCGGTGACTAAATGACAATAAAACCGTCTTCAGAGGTTACTGTCGATCGATTGGCGCCGAAAAGCGACTTCAATTCATACATCATATTTAAGAAGAGGACAAAGCCGCATGTGCAGTCATGCACCCCGATCATTTCAAACTCGATGCTATCCCCATGAGTTTGTTCATTAAGAAGCTGCAATCACCCAAACCCTCAGCTGATAAAGCACTTTATACTTGACTGATCATTGATGGAACCAACAAACAACGTCTTTATACGGTGAAATATGTCGAAAGTATACAAACAAAGTGGGAATTCACCAAAGATAAAACTGAGGAAGGTGAAACAGGGAGAAAGCGAAACAACGATAAGGTAATTTGAAAACAACATAATGGACTCTCGGCAGGAAATTGTTTTTTCCCCCAAGTTAATGAAAATCAGTGCTGCCGAAGAAATATTTCAAATGACAGCAAATGACAAAGGACGGAGTTGGAGTGAAAGAGCAAGGTTAAGCAAATGCTCTGAAACAACATGGGACTACTGTAGATGGCAAAGGTCTCGACCGGAGGCTGGTACCCAGAGAGGGGAAGGCAGAGCAACACTGTTATTAAAAACTTCTTTCCCTCTGCCTTGAATTTGAAGGGCATATTCTGTGTATGGATATAAATGATGACTTTTCAGGACCTGTCCATCTGAGAGAGCTGCCGTGCAGGTCGAAATCCGCCCAAGAAAGAGGTGATAAAGCCAGACTGAAATATTATAATGCTTTTCTTAGGTGTCTTTTTCTTCTGCTCCACAAACTGCATTCATATTGGAACACTTTCAAAAACATATAGGGGAGCCGATCTTTGAGGATTCAGAGCATTGTGATGAAACGACAGGAGAATACTGTGGTGGAGGAGCATTTGAGATACAGGAGATACACTCCAGCTGTACTGGGGAACCACATACAAGTACTTAAATTGAAGTAACTATAGTTTGCTTTACTAATGGGGTTGATGATGCTTCTTATGACACACTTTTTTATATCCAGATCAAAAATGGGGACACCCACAAAGAGGACAATGTCACAAAAGTAAACATGATCACGTGATCTCCATAGCAGACTTCATATGTCACTTCCTGTCTTGTGCTCCAGCTGTCACCTGAAGAACACTGAGAATTTGATGCCTTCATGAACAATTCTGTGCAGAGAAGCAGCGTGTGCACGTGTCAAAGGCAGACTACTGGTAAACTCTAGAGCCAATGGTCCCCGGCTGCACCTGCAGGTCACGTCTGGAACCGGCTTTTGAAATCTTACAGGGGTTGTGACTCAGCTCACAAGACTTTCTAAAACTTCAGTGGCGTTAATAATTCAAGCGGATTCTATTTTTCCACAAACGTGCGTGAGCTGTGTTCACAGGCAGTGGCAGCAGGAAGCCATTGTGATTAAATGTAATGATTTTATGAGCCAGGTCGTTCTGAAGATTTGAGGCTGGCTCTGTTGTTAATGGATGTTAATCATCTCCACTGGTCTTGAAAGGGCTGTGGATTTATGGGGAGTAGAGTCAGGAAGTTGGTTGTGTAGAAGTCTTAATTCTTAGCTGAGAGAAGAATAATATTTACAGAGAAACACTGTAAAAACACTAAAGTCCCTAATGACCCATGTGGAATGTGCTGGTCAGAGGCCACTTCTTTAGCAATAAACCTAAAACTGAATGAAATTTTATAGATGTAAACTTATATAATATCCAGTTGAAATGATCTTGAGCTCATTATTCTTGACGCACTCTGCTCTGCTCTGGGACTGTAGATCTCTTTACACACCTTCAGCAACAAACAGATCACAAGAGGAGTTTCTTTCAAAAAGTCAAACTCGTTTTGATGAATCTCAGATGTCTCGCTCTCATTCAGGAGGGAGGGACACTGGTGAGAAAGCCAGCAAGTAAAGGAAAAGAGCAAGAAAGAGGAAAAACAGAAAAGAGGTATCCTTTCAGGAAGGTTGGCTGGAGACTGGGTGGAGGGGCTGGAGGAGGTAGGGGACATCTTGAGCAGGATGTCAGACAGTCGGGGCTGGCTGATGAGAGAGAGCGAGACAGAGAGGCTGGTTGTCAGTGGGAGCCTGTAATTGAGGGTGGGTGTGAGCTTCCCCCATGGATTCCCTATATCTTTGACAGCTGGAGCACAGAGCAGACCGTTTGCACGGAGCCAGAATAATCATTATCGGCACCAAAAGACTGGACCTCCTCCCTATCAGCTTCACGCAGATGAGTTTCAGTGTGTGCGCACATAAAGATGAAGAGCAGGTAAATGTGACTCTGCCCTTTACTTTAATTTATAATTCTGGATGAATGCGTGAGCTTTCAGATGTCATGTGAATTTGACAGCAACAATAGCACCAGCCAATCAGACTAAACGTTTCATATCTTGCACATTTTTCTTCTTTTCTATTTAGAAACACAGTGTTTATATTTCGAATTGCGTTGTATTTAATTCAGTGTGGACGGGCAGAGAGAACATGCTCTTTGTACATATGACAATAAACACTTTGAATCTTGAACTACTTTCTCTGGAGGAGCTGACCTATACAACAACAGAGACACACACACACACAGAGGCATTATTTCAAAAAGCTGTTTTGTTAAAGGATTTAAAAAAAAAAAAAAAGAAAAATCCTTCATTTTCTATTTCAATCCATGGCGGGGTGGTGTGTTTGGAAAAGTGTAGCTCCCCGGGGAGTCTGGGCCTGTGATCCGGCGGTGCTGCAGGTTGAAAGGGAATTCACATCTGCCAGCGCCTCAAATCCACCGCATCAATAAACCAGACTTAAATGTACTTCAGTTTACCATTTGCTCACTTTGCGGGGGCATTTCAAAACTCCTTTACAGCCGCCTCTTTCTCTCCCTCTGCCACTGCCATGTTTTCTTTGCTGACAAGGACGATGGGGCTTGTAGCGTTTAAACCTGTCATTCTCTCACTTTCGTTCTGTGCCCCCCCCAGTTACAGATCGACCCTCCCGCAGCTTCTGTTGACTTTGCGTGACACGCTTTGTCCGACCGATGGAAAGGCCGTGCTGCGCCCCGCGTGTCGCCTGACCGACTCAACACACAGCTCACTTGGAAAGTACAGAACAAATCGTCTGCATGGTGGGCCATCGGGGAGGGCCCCCCGAGGACCCCCCTCACTTCTCCCACCGATATTGTCTCCTTGTAAAGCTCCGAGCGGTCACAATGGAGCGCTGGTTTTCAGCGAGAAGTGGTGCAGCAGCAGCGGCGGCGGCGAGGTCACGGTTTGAGACCGAACCCAGAGACATGCTCCACTGGACCACGCTGGCAAGCTGCTGCCGCTCTAATTGGGTGCAGAGCCCGACCGAGACCCAGCATTACGGACAACAGCAGCGAAGGACCACAACAGCAAAGCAGACAATAATTAATGACAGCCATTACGGCTGCCAGCGACCACAAACCTTTAATTTCAGACCAGGTTTTTACAAGACGAGCAATTAAAGGGCCAAGTGCGCCAGGCTGCATCTTCTGGAGTTCAGGGTTTCCGTTTTTTTTCACTGCCACATATCTGACAGTGAGTCTCAGTTTTACATCTCAGCCCCCACCTCTAATCGGTCCTGACGATGGCTTTGGGCTATTTGGCAAAAACATTAATGTTCATTTTGTTTCATGCTTTAAATGAGCCGACATCACGCTGCTCTCAGTCCGACCTGTTTAATGCATCTTGACACCAGCATGTCTCCGACAAACCTCTGCGTGTATGCAGGCACGGGCCGGTCTCACTTCTGTTCTCACAGGAAAGTTCAAAGGCTCATATTTTGCGAGCATATAAAAAGCAGCGGGGAACCCAGGAGAGGGCGACGGGGGAAAGAGAGTGTATTTTTATGCTCGGAGTGAAAGGATTTTAAGTGGTCTGTGTAAAGAGGGGGATGTTAATTGCCACCGATTCCTCTCTCTCTCTCTCTCTCTCGTCGTTTTTTCCTTTTCTGTGTACGGCGCCTGGCAAACCAATTTGCACAGGCAACATCAAGAACATTTCTGTGTGCAATCAGATAATATGCAGAGGAGCCAGAAAGCATGAGCTCGGCTTCGTGATAATGGCAGGATTCTAGGAAAATCTCATCACATGCTTTCTTCTCCTCACCTGCGAGCAAATCACAAACACAAGGCGGGCAGATTAACAAAGACGGAATCCACGTCTGCGTGTGTGCGTGGAAACGCATCCAGGGGCGAGGGGTGGGGGGGGGGCACACGGGAGAGTCTCGGCGTCCAGGAACCAGGAGAGAAGCAAACAAATCCTGGAGATGCGATTTTGACAAGTGCACGACATTCAGCCACTCTGACAGCCGAGTTTGTGAGAATGACGTCGGTGGCAGCGCGGGGATGAATAAACTCCATCTGACATGGTGATGAGCCCTGACCTTTCACGATGAGAGGAGGGCGATGTAGAGACGCGGCTGTGGGGGTGGCTGGGTGACACAAGTGCGGGAGGAAGACGGATGCCTTTGTGTGCGTTGGTGTCCGTGCACGTGTTTCTCATGCACGTCACCGCGTATCGGGGGAACAAGTACAAACATGTTTGTGATCCAGCAGCTACAGGCCCAACTCTGCCTCCTGGGCTCTTCCCTGTCAGAGGACGAACCCAGCCTGATTCATACAGTGCGTTTTCACGTGTACTAAAATAGGAAAATGAGAAAGAATATTACAGGTTAAATGATGAAAAATTTAAGACAACTTAAAATTAGGTCTGACATCATCCCTGTCAGTTCAGGTAAAAACCTGTGCTGCTCTTGGGCTTCATCTCTGCTGCCATCTCAGTCTCTTGCTCTGTCGTTCCTCATCTCCGCCTCTGTCCCTCCAGCTGGGAGAGATGTAACAGCTTGTGACAGAAGTTAAGTGATTCCCAAACCCGCCGTTCGCACAAAAACCCGGCAGCAACGCACTGTCTTGCACATGGATACTCAAACAAGCACCCACCCACGAACGCACGCACACGCACGTACATCAGATTAGCAGCCTGTTAGGCACTTTGCAGGAGTTCAAACCCGCCAAGGACTGCTGAGCGTCTGCAAGTATGCATATGCATGTTTGCATTGTTTGTACACATCCATCCAGTCCCTCTTTCCCCACCCTGAAGCATCTCAAAAGAAGATTCCATTTATTCCACGTTGAGTGTGTCATCTCCTCTTTCTCTCGGCCTCTTCCCATCAGTTTTAAATGTCGACAACATCAAAGTCCCCGTCCTACTCTCGTCTGCACCCAGGAGGGAGCTGTGGGAGTGAGAGTCTAGACTAGCCAGCGAGTCTCTATCAACTCAAGTCAAAAGCGCACTGTCAGCAGCGCGCCACGCACACACGCGCACTGCTCAGTTCCACATGGCTGCAGGTGGCGAGGAACCGTCAGACGCGCCAGAGATGGACGTATTGTTTCCACTTTGTGTTGACTGTGCAGCTCTGCCACCGCGATCAAAGGGGTGCCGTACGCGAGCCGAAGAACAACGTGCACGTCGCCGACGCCAGAAACCGGTCAGGGGAATTAACCAGGACCTTGTTAAACGAGACACTCTGAAAAAGTGCCGCGCGTTCTTTACATCAAAGCGCATCTTAAATCAATAGCTTGCGAACACACGCATGTGCTGAGTGAGCACATAAACCTGCAAAACAGATGGATATTATACAGAATGCTGACAAGTAGGGCCTATAAACTACATGCTCTGTCTGTGTCCATTTACTACATTTTGTTTCCACCGTGGTAATTAATACACAAGCAGCGGCATTTGAAACCATTAATCAGGCTTTTTATGAGGCCGGTCCGAGCATTAAAAAGATTATTTGCCAAACAGATAAAGAGTGTGTAGTGAATTAGTCAGCGAGCTGAGGTCTACAGGGCTATAACAGCTTGGCTGCTCCAGTAAAACCAGTGACCCTGCTGATCCTCCACTCACACCACTGACGGAAGGAGCTACAGCAGAGTCGCACGAGAACATGTGATCTACAAGGCCACAGTGAAACTATATTCTGATTGTTCGGTGATAAGTGTCATCAGACGCAAATAACTCCAGACTTTTGACAGGGTTTACTTTTCAAAACAGGGTTCTTCGCCGACTATTATTTAGTTTTGCATTTGTCACGTCAGAAACTCGCTCACAGTGGATCATGCAAAAGAAGAGATTTCCTTTCCCGCCTTTAAATTTGCACTTATAAAGATCACTCCATGTTTTAATATACAAAATCCCATATATGGAGCTACTGAATTTCTCGTCTTTCCATCTGTTCCTCTGGAAATGGAGTGAAGGAGAAACAAACAGATTACTGAGCAGAGAAACTTCTCCTCATTAGTGTTTTATTAAAAAGCAGCCTTTAAAGTTACTGTGCAAGGTTATTGAATTTTAATGGCCCCTCACTGTGCTCCAGATAGCAATCTAGTTGTGAACATCGATGCAGGAGGAGGCGAGAAGTAAGAAGTTAATGGAAACGAGGGGAGAGGGAGATGAGTACGCGGGATAAGAAAGCGAAAAAGTCGCGGAAGGAAAGGAAAGGGGGAAAAGTTAAATGGAAAGAGCAGAGGAGAGTCTGAGCCGGTGTTGGGACGGAAAAAGCGGAAGGATGACGTAGAGATCTGAGGAGACAAGTGAGCAGGATGAGAGGAGCTGGACGGGGGGACACTTCAGACGGAGGAGAGGAAGAAGAGGGTGGCAGGTTAAAAGGGCCAGTCTCCTTCTATCTGTCTGTTTATTCAGCCTGCGCTGTCTGTCCTCGGGTACCAGCTCTCCGTCTGTCTCTGCAGCTTCCAGCGTGTCAGACAGCAGACGCAGTCGCTACTGTCACGCTGACATGTGTCACACTCAGATGCCACATCCCCGCTGTGATCTTATTGTCTGAATGACAGCTTGTTCTCTTTCACATCAGCAGGAAGCATGAGCGCACGCACACACACACATATATACAAACACACACACTTATACGTGTGAGCACACAGCAGCCTTGGGCAACATGTCGCTCTTGGTAATGCTAACATGGACCTTATTCATCCTGAGCCACCCCCCCCCCCCAACCTTCAATGGCACAATACGGAACCCTTGTTCCTTCATCACTATACAAGCTGTGCAGAGTAACAGAGCCACAACAAGAGCGGGATCTAACAACTGCTGCTGCCTGAGAGGAACATCTGTACCGTTTGAAGCAGCGCTCTTCAACAGGGACAACATGCCCCAGCAGCTGTACTCGTGTTTTAACTTCTCACACCATCGCTGATGACGGCAGCAGCAGCAGCAGCAGCAGCACATCGTGACTGTGCGTCACAGACTCTTGGTTTCGTTTTGCTTGTTGTCGGCTATGAGCTCTTTTTGTCAGATGTTTTCCACTGTCTTCCACTGTACTTGTCTGTGGGCTAGATTCAATATAGTTTAAATAGTAAAGATGCAACTGTGAGGAAAAAAAAAATCCATACCCTCTCCCTGCTGTTTTTATAGCAGTGTTTATGTTTCCGTGCTTTTTAATGGCTTTATTGTGTTTTTCTACCAGTTAAAGTTCTGCAGGCGACCCCACACTGGATCACAAATAAGCACACGACTGGAATGACTCTACTGCTCGTGCACTTGCTCACTAAATACTTGGATGTGTACACTTTGAAGCTAAAGTTACATCTGGGTGGTTCTTGTGTGTATTTATAAACACACCCTGCACCCAGCTATGAAAACACTGATGAACCTGTTGTACTCAACTGATCCTGGAACAAAAGAGGAAAGAGCCAGATGCAGGTGGAGACGACATTCCCAGTCTGTAAGATACGCAGGTGCTTGGTAAGACGTTTAACTTCAAGCAGTGACACAGATCATTTCTGCAGCTTATTACAAACTTATCAAATAAGTCAATGCTGACTTAAATGAATGAAGCTGCAGAGAAGTGTGTAAAAATTATTTTAATTCACACAGTCCTGACTTCTGCTCATTGGTATTCAGCGTTTTGACTTTAACATCAACAGCGAAATCAATCAGAGGGAAGATGTGCATTGATTGGAGCCACAGGAAGCACCCAGCCTGTTGCAGCAATGCAACACAAAATCGGATTTTAGTCAAAGAGAAGAAGGGGTTTACAGTTATTTTGAATTCCGTTCCTTTCCAAGGAGGATACACACACACACACACAAAAGAAAATACTTGCATGAATGACAAAGGGCGACATTTGGCCTGTCGACTCCCTAAATGGCAGTAATAGTGTTCTGCAGCTAAGTGGCCGACCTCCTGAGGAAAAGGTGGAAAAGGTTGTTTGGCTCGTTTTGACAAGAAAGTTGTGGTGGTTAAGTTCCAGCAGATGCTATTGGACCCCTGAGTTTCAACACTCTTGATTTGCCTATTGTCTGGCTTCACTGAAGGATTTTGACAGCTTCATGACTGTGTGTGTGTGTGTGTGTGTGTGTGCGTGCGTCGGCTTCCCTCGGGTGTCATGATTCAGTGTTTCAGAAGACTCATTGCTGTTTAACGCCCACATCGCTGTATAAATGCATTTGCTTTTCAAATGTCAGCTCATTGTGGGAGAGTGAGGCAGCCCTCTGACGAGACTATGATTGTTTTCCCTTGAAAAAAAAAAATAAAAAAGGAACGACACCAAAGACAGAGAAGGAGTGAGAGCAAGGGGAGATGATGACTGCTTTCCATTATTAGCCCGGCTCATTGTACTGACGGAGGAAATACTGAGACTTTTCTGTTTGGCTGATCGATCCCCCCCCCCCATCTGTCCATCAATTCTTTCTACTTTCTTCTCTTTTTGATCTGTACAGCTGTCATTTGATTTGTATTATGTTTTCACATAGCGGCTTTTCACTGCGGATCATTCTTGACGTGAAGTCCTTTCGTCATAAAAGCTTCCTGCAATACAGCGGCTGTGAAATGGAATCCAGAGCCCTAATTCATGGCGTGTGATAAAAGCAAAATACGAGAGGGAGTTTTGCAAGTTGAAGAGCGAGGGTGTGTGTCATGGCGATGCCGCTCTTCACCCAGATCGCACATGCCACTGATTATACACGCTTTAAGGTCACAGCAATAAAAGCCAAAGAAGCGCTGATGAAATATGATTCGAGTCAAACACATTTACCACTATACTTGCTGTAAGTTACTGGGGCCACTGGCATTTAATTGAAATTGCTAAGCATGAGGATCTGAACAACAGTACATCTCTCTGTGTTTAATGTGCTTCTGGGATAAAGACAAGGGGGAAAAAACAGCATATATAGTGGACTGGAAACGAGCCATCAATCCTCACCAATAACACTGCACTGCTTGGGTCTATAATGAGAGGCTAAATTTTGCAGAGGGAAAAGGACAACAGTGCTGTTTCACTCTCTCTAAAGTATTTAGGTATAGTGAACGTGTATATTATTTACCAGGAAGGACAAGTTGGTGTTCATTAAAACAGCGTTGGAAGTGATAAACACTAATTAAATAATAGCTGCAGCACAGCATCTGTGTCTTTGGAAATCAGATGCATTCAAAAGCTTTCAAAGTATAAGTGCCTCAACAAAACCACGACCAGCACAAAGAAAGGAAGCAGTTTTCACCAAGGTCACTCAGATGACATCACGAGATTAGAGAACGGGCTGTGGAAAAAAGTTCCTACAGATCACTGGAAAAGTTTCAAAGGAATAAATTAATGAAACTTTAACCAGAGATGATAGATACTGAGAATTGTATCTATCGCGCAAACGTTTCATCGTTATCGGTTTCACTGTTTTATATATATATAGTTAAAGAATTGAGTTTTTGATGATACATATGAGAAGTTTCAGTCGCTCTTCAAAATGCTCAGGGAAACTTTCCATATACAAAACTCAGATGAAAGTGAAAAAAGTACGGTTTAAACCTGAAATGTTGCGACGGACACTTTTATATGGACATAGTTGAAATATTTATAGAATATATATATAGAGATGACCAGACCGGCCCACTAATGCACGAGTGGCTGTGCAGTGTGACATGAATATATGGATCATGTACTGCTGTGTTTGTGTCTCATGGAGAAGTACTCTGTCTGCTGAGGAGACGGTCTAAAGAATTCATGAGACAAAGCTCAGAGCAGAAGGGCCATCCCTCAATGTCAGAGACTCCTCATCCACACACACACACACACATGCACACACACTTTTGCTTACTTCTAACTTCATTATGGAGACTGACAAAGCTAAATCACAGTCATGCAGTGAGTTGAGTATCGGAGACCCAGGAGGATTCTCAGTGCAACACAAAGCCTGTCTCACACACACACACACACACACACACACACACACACACACACACACACAGTGAGGAAATATTCTTGTGTGTGTGTAAGTCTGCATGCGTGTGTGCGTGTGTGTGTGTGTGTGTGTTAATGCTCTTCCCATGTGGTCGGCAGCACAACAGAGACAGTATTGTCACTGACAAAGCTCTCTGTAATATGGAGGTGTTGACAGGTAGGACTCCTGCAGGACTTATGCGACCACAACAAGCTACTGTGGCATGTGCGCACACGCACGCTGACAAACATGCACACACACGTGCACACACACACACAACAGGACATGACGTGACAGACTGAGAATCTCTGCGACAGAGTGGGATCCTCTGCGCATCAATAATGCAGCGTCTCTGACAACTGGAGGAATCAAACTCCCAGCACCGTCTCACTCCATCATCCTTCCTTCGCTCTCCTGCTCCCCGTCTCCAACGTCGCCGTCGCATGCTCTCCACCCCGCCATCCATCTCCGTTCACTTCGTTACCTTCTGCTCTGCTCCGGCACGAAGGCAGAGCGTGAATCGGAGAGCAGGCAACGGGAGCAGCGAAGCCGCGGCCGCTCAAACAAGTTTGCTGTCGAGTATGGAGAGTGACAGAATCACACAGCTGGCCTCATGGGATCAAAACACCCCAAAATGCAGATCAGTTCTCATGCACGTGTCACGACTGTGTGTCTTTGTCGACAGTGTCTGTCTGTGCGGTTAGCATAGCTCAGTCATTTAGCCGGCTTGTCATATCAGCCCCATAACCAGCAATGAGCAAAAACATATCCACAGCAAAATGTCTGTCACAACCAAAGAGCAGCGTCTCGTGGTGGCACAGCAGCCATCTGCAGCTCTGACAGATGAGAGCTGCTGGAGACACTGGAGTGTGTACATACAGACACAAAGAACAGAGCCGCAGGCCTGCTGGAGTTTGGATGTCACCGCAATGGCTGTCACCAACTGCCATGCCACTGTATTGCACCATAGATCTGAATTGCGAGGTTCCCTCAGTGAGCGTGTGTGTCCCTTCCTGTCAGTCTCTCTCTTTTGCTCTGCCTGTTTAACAAGCCCTCCACCATCCCTGGGCACTCACTGTTGTCACTGAGAGTTAAAGGATAATTCCGCTTTGTTATAATGTCGCTCGCTTTTGAAGAGAGAAGAAGTTGATTGACGGGACCAAGGAATGTAAATACATCCTGGGCCACCGACCAGTCTTCAGCTCATATCAAACATCGGTAAGAGCAGCAGCCATGTTTTTGTGTGTCCTTCTTTAGAACAGAAAATACGTTGTTATTCAGTGAAATACTTAAGGGTGATGTGAAATGAATTATGGGATATTTGTAGTTTGCTTGTTAGCCAAATGTGTGTTAGTTGGTAAGTTTGTAATTCTGCTGACAAGTGAAAACATAAATAAGAAAAATGCAGGTGATAACATACCCTCAGTTCTTCGTTGCATTTGTGAGAGCAGAGTTATATTAACTGGGCGAAGTGCATGAAACTGCAGAAACTCTAGACTCCAGTGGTATAAGAATGGGAATGTGCTTCATATGGAGGTTAATATTATGTTTATTTAGAAATGTCGCTCAGACGAATTGCTGCGCACCCACTGTACTTTGTGTTTCTGTCTTTTACTTTGTCCCTCTCGCAGACAACGGTTCTCCCCTAATGGCTGAGACTCGCACAAACACGCGACTGGTCACAATTGTTAATGACGCATAGCTAACACAGGACATCATTCTAACTTCTATACCTGCAGTCGAAAAGGATCTGACACACACATACACATCCCAGACATCAAATCATCCATATAATGCTGACAGCCAGTATTGCTCTGCAGAGAGATATTACTTAGCTGTATTGCACTGCTTGCACTTGCAGCGGAGGGAAGCATATTACTCACAAATGCTATTTGGGTGAGACTGTGACTGGCTGCTGCACACAGGCTGTGTGGAAATAGCTTCCCTCTCAGTCCACCTAAGTGTGACTGACTGCTTCAGTGCGCCACAGTGCAAGTCGCCACACAAGTCACCACGGTGCTGTTTTGGCACTCCAGTCACAGCGAGACAAACTCTTTAAAGGGTAAATTCTGTAAGCCCACTCTTTATGAGTTCTGGCATTTTTCCCTGGTGCGATTAAAAAAGACGAGAACAAAACCACGGACGGGAAAGTTGTTGAAGAGTTTCTCTCCCGCTGCAAAGGCAGCGGCGTGTGTCAGGGATTGTTCGGGGGAGTCGAGGGGCGGCTGGACGTTATTTTTAAATTAAATCTCTCGCATTCAAACACATGTGCACACTTCCCTTCCTCTGAAGGCAAGCATCATGCATGATCCCACAATCTGCTCATGAAATGGGAAACCAGAAAAGAGGATTGGAGCATGGATGAAGGAAAGAAGCACCCCTCCTCTTTCTCTCTTCCTCCCCCCCAAGTTCTGGCAGGAAGGGCCAACAGAGGATGAAACTGTTTGCCATCTCCCCTGGAAGCGCCTCTATCTGTCTCTCTCCGTTGTTTTTCTGTGTCACACTGCCTCGTTCTATCTCTGCTTCGCTTTGCCCACCCCTCACGCTGCCGCTGGAGTCTCATTGTCTCCTTTATCTTCTCCGGTCATACTGTTTCCCTGCTCCATCCCATCTTCTCCGTGTTCTGTTAACCTTCCATTAGCAAGTCTAATGTCAAGTTTTCCCGCCTGCCTCCCGAAAGGCTTCCGGCTCTGCCCTTTCCATCCGCCACGACAATGTTTTCCTCAAGCCCCATTAGTGCCTCCTCACACCACTAACAGCCATACAGTGCATGGAGGGATGAGAGGGGGAGGATTACAGAGAAGAGGGGAGGGAGAAAGTGAGGAGAAGGGGGGAGACTGGAGAGGCAGGCCCAGGCAGGGGAAGGGATTAGGGGATACTGAACGGGGGGGAGATCAAAAATAGAGAGGCAAAGGGAGGAATGCTGGCGGGGCGGGGGGGTGTGGGGGGTGAGGTGGTTGGATTGGGACGAGGGCTGAGGGGTGGGTGGGATGTGAGGGGGTTGGGAATCTCGGGCGCTTCCAATACGGCTGTTTCGCAAACATCATTTGCATAGAACCGCTGCGGATGGGGTTCTGTGTCACCGCTATTTGCATTCATTTGCATAAAATTAATCCCCTCCGCAATCTGCACAGCGATTGTTTCTGATGCAGAAAATAAGTCAACAAAATGAACTGATGCATCCAAACAAAGCAAACATATTGACACAGATGCTGGAGGAGAGTTGGAGGAGTCTGGGCTCCTGCGTCTGTGTGAGAGGGAGACCCTGTGCGTGGGAGAGAGAGCGGGTGTGTGAAGCCATCTGCATCACTTGAGGTCATGTGCAGATATTCTCTAATATATATAATAAATAACATTTGTTGGAGAACTATTCAAATGGCCGCCACACCGTCTGGAACAGACACTCAGCTCACGTCTTTTCAAGTTTTGCCAGAACCCCTCAGAGCTCGATCAGTTGGGCTGTTTGGGAGCCTTTTTTACCACAAACCATTTAGAAAGGCAGAGGCTGAGATATTAATCCCTTTTTAATGTGCTGCAAGATAAGTTACAGTCAAAGATATTCAGAGAACAAATACTGGAAGAAGATAAACGGAGTTACTTCATAATTAAGCCGTTGATTTATTACAGTTTTGAAGGTACTGAACACAACCAGACAGCATCAAGACATTTTCCGAAGAGATTATAAATTATGTTGTAAATTATTTTGGTGTGATGTCATAGAAGTCGCAAAGCACAATAACGTAACGTGCAGCAGGAATGTGCACGCCCCCTCAATGTGTACCTGTTTGGAATTTCAAGATCAAAACAAAGATCACAGAAACACATCCAAGGACAAATGCTACTGCAAATGAATTCCAGGAGGCTCAGTGAGAAGGAAAAGGAAAATAACGACCACATGAAAGATTCCTTCACTAACCATTTTATCCTGCGATCAATTAAAACTACAGAGCATGAAATAATGCAGATCCTGCTCTCAGGCCCAGTGAGCATTGATCAAACACATTTGGATGGTTCTGCATCTGTGTGTGCGTGTGTGTGTCTGCATGCATGAAAGCAGCCAACGGACAGAAACAGAGAGATTGTACTGATGCTCGTGCGTGTGTGGCCATTGATCAAATGCAGAGCCCCAGTTTGCCAGTGAGGAGAGGAGCCAATTGATCAGAAATGGCTGTAATTGGAATCTAAATAAGACCTGCAGCATTGATTCCACCTCAGTTCTCAGCCAGTGGCGTGTGTGTACGTGGGTGTGCTCAAGGCCAGAGTGCCCACCTCCTCAAAGCCTCCACCTCCAGCTCACCCTTTTCCCCTGCATCAATAATTACTGAACTCAAACTCTCACATTTCAACTGTGACTAACTTTGGATGATTGACGAGCCGTCCCACGTTTGCTGCAGTTTCCCTGTTCAGCTCCCCACCTACGCGGTGAAATACGGCAATTAACCAAAGTAGCAAAGAGTGACTGCAAATGCCAAATGCTTTTAAGTCTCAGACAATAGAGCAAATCAAGGTGGTGTTAAATACAATGTGCATATTTACTGGTTTCTGGTCCACGGGCGCATAAACGTCTCCCTCAGAGCAGACGTACCTGCACACAAACACATTTTCCTCCACACGGCCTGATCAGGGATAAATCATGGGTTGTGTTAGTCGTCTGATGACAGCGGCGTCGTGAAGAGGGAAAACGTTTGGTACGAAATTGCCTTTACACCATTTGTGTGTGCGTTTCGATGGTTTTTCGTGCATAACTGCGGGCGGAATATAAAGCCGCAGTTTTATTTGAAATGAATCATTCTGTCATAGCCCTAACTATCACGCACATAAAGGAGGATGCATTTAGACATTGTATAGGAATTGCCACCTAGTCCTCACTATGAGTCATTCCAAATCATATTAGCATTGCAAACGCGTCAACACCAGCACCACTGTGGAAGCATACTCAGTACACTGTTTATGTATATACCTGAAAATGTAGTAATGATAGTGGGTGTGATGGCATGAAAGAAGAAGTGCTGAGTTAAAAGTAAATTACTTTCTAAACAAAACAAAAAAAGTGTGAGAATAAAGCATTCATAGGTCTGCCTCTAACCCGCTTTAGGCTGTTGTTGTGCACATGACCACGGCCTTTACTGATTACTGTGTCGTCGCTGACTATGATTTTTGGTTTGGCAGCACATTTGCATATGCATATTCTATCAATGTATCCAATGACCCACAAAGGTAAGCGGTGGAAAAGGGGTGTGGGAGGAGATGGGGGTGCAGGGGCTGCTGTGTTTCCCATGTGACTGTCTCCAGAAGTAATCAGACACTGTTTGAGACACTGTTTGTCTGCGTGCATCAATATGAAACGCTCTATTTGTGTCCTCTCTGTATGGTGCATGTATGATTTTGTTTTTCTGTTTCTTCATTCACATGCTTCCCTCTGTTTATGCCTTTTTCTGTGTGTGTGTGTGTGTGCGCATCAGGCTGCCTGTTCCACAGTCTCAGCAGGTGAGCCGCCGCATCTTAACAAGACTGTTAATTAGTGTGCTTTAGGAAACGTGCACAGGCAGGTGGGCAGCACACACACACACACACACACACACACACACACACACACACACACACACACACACACACACACACACACACACACACACACACACACACAAGGACAAAGACATACAGTAGCTAGATAACAATGTTAGGTAAGGATCGTGTACGCGTCTAACATTCACGTTAAGTGAATCAAGAGTGTTTGTGTGTGTGTGTGTGTGTGTGCAGTAGCTTTGACTGAGCTGAAGGATGCACCACAGCAGGAAGGTTGGTGCTGGAGGCAAGTCTCAGTGTGATGTGAGCTAACATTCCTGGATATGGAGCGAGACGAGCTGGAACTGAAGACAGGCCTGAGCTTTCTACCATAGCCTCTCTCACCTGTGAACACTCACACACACACACACCTGCTGCTGCTGTCAGTGTAAGACTTGTTCCATTGAAATGTATGTTTTTGGAACCGAGTAGCGTCGAGTCAGATATTCCAATTGATGCTTGGGCATTCTGAAGCTACACAAAGGATTTGTAATAGGCCCCTGTGGGCCCTACGGTCATGAACAAACAACGACACTCAGAAAAAGCACAATTCAATTCCAGTCAGAGATGATAAAACATCAGCACCGACTGTAGCAGCTTTTCGTCTGACAGTAGCACCATGACGCAATGCTTCTACATTCACTGCTGTTCCATCCACTGAGCCAAATCAATCAGACTTCCACACATCCACAGCTGGCGTTAGATCAACCGGCGCTTCTCACCAGCTTTGGACCGTCGCAGTGCCAAAGTATTCATCAGGGCACCCGACCAAATGGGCCCTAATATTTATTTTATGCAGCGTCTGGATTTGATTGACATCTCCCAAGTGTGAGCACACAAGGCAATCATCAAGCATTGAAAGCAGGGTGACCCATGATTGTTTTTGAAAATCTGGATCTGGCAAAGACTCAACACACAAGACTGTTCGAGATGGAATAAATGAGTGAGAAAGAAAAATAACTGCAGGAAAGTTAAGCAGAGACACTAAACTCCGGCTCTTAAATCTCTTGTGAGTGCAGCACCAAGGAAAGCTCCTCTCCCGCCACTCGCTGAGAATGTTTCCACTTTTAGAGGATTTGTAGAGGCCAGGAAAGCTCACGTATAAACTCGAGAGTCTGGACAATGTGGGACTTTGTGAAATGAATTACACTTTCCAGCATGACTAGCTCTGACTTAATGCCTGTAAATGCAGCATGCAGGTCTTTTCCCGACCAGAAATGAGAAATCTAGTATTACTTTGAGACTCTTGTGGGTGCAGTGAAAACAAACTATTACCATTGTCTGCTACCATAAAATCCCACAAGATGGATTGAGAGCCGTTCTGGATTCTCATCACAATTTATGAAAGGAAAAAAAAGGGGGTCACAAGAGGCCAGGTAACAGTTCTCCTGACTCTCTTCAAGCACACAAACAGGGCTTGTTTAGCCTCAGTCACAGTGCATTAGAGGAACAGCTATGGGCGGGGGGGGGGGGGGGGGGGGGGGGGGAGGGGGGGGGGTGATACCTTCAATCATCATAAGGATTAGATGAGATGAACTGTATTGATCCTGGGGGAGGAATGGTTGTGTCACAGCAGCAGGTCAAGGACCTTCACAAAGAGACAAGGTGCAAAACTGCAGGATTTATTTGACATGACTAAAATAATAAATATGACTATACACAGCAAAATGAGTATAAATATAGTATGAGCAAAATAAATAAATAAACTGACATAATGGCGGCCCTGCATTGCACCGGTGACCTGTTCAGAAAATCCCCCCCCCATCCAATCAGCTGAGAGCTGCAGCAGAGGTACATCATCACGAGTCACTCTCTTCTTCTCACAGTCATGATCTCACACACACACACACAAGCCCCTCCCCCGCGTCTCCATGCTGCTGAAAATGTAGAAGCGTGCCCTTTCAGCATGGCGCTCTGCCAGCCACTCACAGCACATTACCCGCGTGCGACCCCTGTATGTGCTGGAAAAGGAAGTATTTAACCTCCTGATATTTTCTGCTGCTGCCCTCTCAAAGACACTCATCCCATGTTGAATACGTAGTGTCAACAGTTAACATGCTACTTTGCCTGGGAGGAGAATACTGAAGGAACCCTGAGGTGTGTCTATGAAAATGACTGTGTGTGTGTGTGTCACTCGCATCAAGAAAATTTGATCCGTTTCTTTTTAAGTGTTTCTTTCCATTTCCATCTGAAAGCTGCAGCAGATTCATTCCGACTGTGGCGTTCTATCAGACAGAGCATCAATCTACCAGACTGACATTTAATCCCAAGCCTGGGCAGGTAGGGAGGAACGCACACATGCAGCACACGCACCTGCTATCGCCCGCTTGCATACACATACACAAATCAAGAGGTAACATAAACCTGTGCGCAGTGGATCCTACAAAGCCATGAAAGGACGGAAACCGAACTGCTAGAGGAGGAAGGACTTAGAAAGTGAAATATAAATCTGAGAAAAAGATAGAAGGAAAGGTTCGGAGGGAAAATGATTCCCCGCATCAATCGGTCGGCCGAGACGTTGACAGAAGAGATACAGGTGGTCGAAAGAGAAACTGATGTATAGAAGCGTGTGCCGGGTTTTCTCACTGCCAGGGTTTGGAATCTCCCGCTGCACACTGATCACAGCAGGCATCTGTGTGGCTCTGCTGCCTCGTCTCACTGTGTGAGCAAATCAATTCCACCTGCACTCCCTTTTCTTTTTGTCCTTTTAGCCTGCCTCTCATTTTCCATCTCCTCTAACGCTCATAGAGGAAGTCACTGCAATGTCCTCATTAGCGGCTGTGTCATTTTCTCCACACGAATTCATTTTTTCCGCTCCCAACGATGATAACTCTTTTATTGAGGTCATGCCGGGAGACCCTTGTGACTGTGTGTGTGGTGTGAATGTGCATGCATCGTGTATCACAGTGATAAATAATATTTTTTGCAATCTTTTGTCAAATAGATTTGGGGGGGTAGAGAGCAGGGCCAAGAGGAAGAGGAAAAGCGTTCAAGTTAAAATGAAACAAAAGACTTAACAAGAGGAGGAGTAAAACAGAGGGCCACAAAACCAGCAGTGCTCCGTAATCAATTTTAATTAGCGCTGTGCATCACCTGGAGTCGTATATTTGAGACAGCGTCTGAGGAAGGTCTGTCAGAGAGCACGGGCTCTGTCGTCACACCCTGCCAACCGCCTCGCTGCTCCAGTCACAGCGGTGGCCCACGAGGAATCCAGTCACTGTCATTATCGATGTCTTCCTCCGGTGAGAGCGCAATAAATCAAACTGAGAGGAGTTTGGTCATAAAGGTTTTATTGGGACACATCGTGCTGCTGTTTAAACTGGCATCCTCGCCCATACCAGCGTTCTGAACAATAACCAAATGGATACCAGTAACACCTGTCAATACTAGCGGCAGCAGATGTGTCACGTATGAAAGGTTTTAAATGTATTAACTAGTGCGGGGTCAGTTCTGCACACACCTGTTGGCCTGTTCATCGACCTGAGTCCAAAGCCGACAAAATATAAATCAGACCCATCTTCTGTAGACCGGCCAACCTCTGAAACCACGAGGTAGATATCAAACGTATAAACATCAGACACCGTGTCAGCACATCAACACGTCTGACGTGGGGCGATCTTAACAAAACAACACAATGACTTCAGTCTGGATTGTTGTACTTCTACACTATGCAGAATCAAAATGTGGAAAGCAGTTTTTTTTTTTTTTTTTTTTTTTTAAGATCTCCTCTCACATAGCCAGGAGTGCTGCGTTGACAGGTCGGTCTAAAGGCAGCTTAAATGTGATCTGAAAAATGCTGCTCCGACTCTTTGACACAAAAAGCTGCCAATCAGCTTTTTCCCCCCACTCTCTCAGACGGACTCAAGAGGAAAGAAAATAAGACACATTGTCAAAAATCCTCTCGCAGTTACTGCAGTTACAGCAAAGGCAAGTTGAGTGGTTACTGTTGGCTGTCAGCGGGGCCCAAGGGGATTAGTACACAAGCATCTTTATCAGGTGATTGTTCATTTATTCTCCTCGTTGCTGTCTGGGTTTATGATCGGTGTACAAACGTACGGATGAATTCAAGTGTTTTCAGCCTACACACTGTACGTGATTAATTACAGCGTCCTAAACGTACACACACAGTCACACTGGAGAGCAACCCAAGTGTTAATTGACGACGCACGAGGTGTTGAATATCAGGTGGAGTGACGGCTACCAGGATACGGCGTCTGCTCCACTGTGAAGAGTGACACATCAGATGATTAGCAAGTATGCTCATGACAGCTGCTACAGGTGTCCCCCCCCCCCACACACACACACACACACACACACACAGAAGGAGAGAGAGAGAGAGAGAGAGAGAGACTCATGCTCAGCACTGAGTAATGAAGGGGAGGCTGGCAGCTGCAGTCTAACGCAACAAATTCTCTCCAAACGTACACAATAGGAAGACTCACACCCTACACAAAAACACTACAGACCTCCACAGCAGCTAACATTTCATTAAAGGGCATGTGTGTGTGTAACAGACACAGAAAGAGGTTGTTGCCCTCAGGCTTTTTCTTCTGATAAACAGTTGCATTAAAAGATTTCACCCACATGGACGCACACACACACACACACACACACACACACACACACACACACACACGGGTTAACACTGCAAAGCCTTTTCGAAGCACACATACTCGCGAGGGAGGGAGCTCAGCGTGAGGTTGGCTACCTGCACAGGCTGCGATGGTTATAAAAACACACAAGTGCAGGGGCTGATAAACACAAAGCCTCCTCACAGGTGACAAGGCGAGTGGAGATGATCGTGCAAAATAGCTGAATACATATAGCCGGTAATCTTTTATGAGGAGATGAGGGGGGGAAAAAAACACTCTCATTCTCTAACACGTTCACATACAATCACAGACAATACTATCAGAGACTGGGTGTGCGATCGTATTCATGAACCACATCTTTAGGGGCCATGTATATGTATGAAGAGGTGGCAGCAAGGCTCAGGGACAGGGGAGTCGCTGGGGGGGACGTTAAGTCTCTTTATGGAGACTGCAGCACTGGCCCCATTCACCAGATTAGGGACAAAATTGTCTTCAGCTATTTGTTTCACACATCTGTCCATGCAGCACAAGCACACATGAATCACTGTCATATTTTAATCTGCGCTGCATCTGCAGGGGGAAAATACTGCAAGAAAGAGCCGACCATCAACACGTTTTATATAGATCCTCCAGAATACACCATATTTTTTCTTTAATGATGCCCTGGTCCGTCCTTTTCCTCACACATTTCTTTTAAATTTGCTTCATACAAGTCATTTTTAAAGACCATTCCCTCAGGGTTTGGTTAGCACTCTGTAACAGACAGGCACTCTCTCGGCTGTTGTTCACACATTTCTAAAGACAAGGTGCAAATTGAAGAGGCGTCGCGTTTCCTCTCGGAGTCTGGCACGTTCCGTGAAAACAGCAGCAGAACATCTAACACATTAGCGATTATTAGCCTGTGTGGGAGAGGAGGTGAGCCTGAGACATTCCTCTAAGGCTATACAGAGGGAAAATGAGGACAGTTCAAATCCTAATGCATCACTTGGACAAAACACATACTGCCCACACGGGTCAACGTTTCAGGTACACTCACCAGTTCTTCCACTTACGGCCGACTGATTATTATTAGGGCAAATCCAATGAAATTATTTTTATTTCAAGTTAAGAACTGGGGCTTCTCCCGCCTTGTTGTTGGAAACTCCCCTGTGTCGCCATGGACAACAACAGTGGCGTGAGACCCCTCTCTGAAAAATGAAAACAGAAGGAAAGTTGCACAATGAGGCCACAGGGTTGTCATATTGTTGTTTAGGTTGAGTCTGGCTTCTGTTTGCTTGGCCCCTCCCCCTACACCACACCCCCAAAAATACATTCTACCCCCAGCCGCCACTGATACAAATGCCTATCAAACTGAAAGGCCCGTACATCCATTAGATCTCTAGTCCACGCGTATGAATGCATTATCATGGAAGTGTGTCTCTCGGCTGCACACAGGCAGAGAGCGCCCCCCCCCGCGTACCACCACATCCCCATCCATTCAGCTGTTATTTCATTATGTGCCTCTGGAAGTGATCTCTTGTTTCAAAGCGGTCCTTGTGGCAACACAATTAGTGGAACAGCTTTTTAAAACGTAGACCGTACGATTGCGTCTACTTGTCTACTTTTATTACAATGCACTTGAGATTAAATTATACTCTTTATTTCCATTTCCTCTATGAGGCCTGACCTTCAAATGTATCAGTGCAGATTAGAGCCCCAAGCCTGAAAACACACATATATCCTTTTGTGCAATTTGCAGGGAAAATGAGATATAAAGTGAAGCAGCGATCCAAAAAATCTAAACAAATCTGCCAGGGCTAGGGCTTCTATTTTGGTCATTTTATTTAGTCCTATGGCTGGAAACAAATTGGACTTGAAGTTGTATGGGCACCAAAATCGAGATCCTATTAAAAAAAGGCCCTGCCAACGTTTAGAGGTTGGATTATCCTCCCTTCTCTAAAACATTAATTTGTCTTTTCCAACCTTGAATAACTGAGCTACCGCAATATTCTGCTACTTTAACAGTTGGGCAAAAAAAACCCTTTGGGGAAACCTAATTTCATTGATCCTTTAACCTCAAATCCCCAGTTTACAACCAATCACCTCACCTCTGCCCCTCCAGCCAACCTCAATATATCAGCGTTATCTGTCTGATCACAAATCAGCTCTCTAAGGCAACAGGTAACCCGCAATCTGTGTGTGTGTGTGTGTGTGTCTGAGTCCACTGCAGCATTCAGATGAGACCTGACCAAAGAGGTCTGAGAGTACAGCGCAGTCACTGAAGCCCTGACCTCTGACCTCTGCCCTCTGACCTGACTGGCTGTATAATGCACACATAAAAAAAAAAAAACCTTCCCCCCTGGAGTACCCTAACGGTTTAAAGGTACAGTGCACACTCCTGCTCTCCTCCAGTATCCCAGATCTGAATCTACACCAGAAACATTGGGCTTATTTCTTTTTTTTCTACTTGATTCTGTTGTCATTTTATTGCAATCAGTGGCTGAAAATGATCTTACTGAAAATTCAGGCATTTGCTGCAGACAGCAAAAGAAAGATGTCGAGGTCATATGCTGCTGCATTGTTTACAGTTATTTAAAATAACAAGCAGACTTGCTCATATAGAGGTAGCTTTAATAATATGAGTGCACTAACTAAAGCAAGAGAAAGATGTTTTTATAGTCCTGGACTACAGGGACTGTCTTTGCAAGATGACCTCAAAAAAGCAAATTATCTTCCTGAAAATATGTTGATCATTTCCTCAAGGTTGACCACTTAGGTCCTGAGAGATTAGACTTCAATAACAATGTGTTAGTTTGGTTTGTTTTATTATTATGAGTGCAAAAGACTGCTATAAAAAGGATTCTATCATTGTTTCCAGATTGGTTTTCGTCCACAACATGTTCTGTGCTGCATGGAAGCAAATCAACAAAAACATAGTCCCACAGGAAAAGAAGATAGAAAAGAAGAGAAGATAATACATTTCACAGACACACACACATAAATACACATGCTATATTCATGCATTAATCCACAGACGCATTGTCCTGCCACGTTCACAAAGCCTCTAACACAAGGGAAGAAATATATTATATGTGCTTGGATACACATGCATACATACATACATGCGTGTGTGTGAGTGTGTGTGTGTGTGTGTCAGACCTGAAGAAAGTTGCATTGACGTAAATCTGACATTCAACGAGAAATCCACTCCGACAGATAGAAATGTTTTTAATTGTGGGATAAAAATCTAAAGCGGCACAATGGATGCTGAATGTGGAGGATTCACTCCTGACCTTGGTTACAGCTGCTGTCCATGTCCATAGAGATCCAGTAGATTCTGATGTGTGAACACAGCAGGGGACCCTCAGCCATTTTAAGTGCAAGTACACACGCCAGATTAAAAGAAAGACAACAAATATCTACCGGTGTATTTGAGGAGCCGCAGATTTTATACCCTGTCCGAGCTCATGCACGCAAACACACATGACTAGGCTCAGGTGATGTGAGATCAGCTGGGATAATCCCAGTGCAAGGTGTATTCGAGGGGATCGCACAGATATAGCAACATACATCATAACATATCCCCTGACAACAAGTACACACACTGCGAAATACACAAACGTGTAGAGAGATGTGAAGTAGTGTGGTACTGTCCCTCGAGTCAGCTAGGATAGTGGAGCATCAATACACTCAAGAGGATTGCCAGTATGATCCTCCTCAAACAGACCAAGTACAACACACACACACACACACACACACACACACACACCCTCTCTCACTGATTCCCAAGGACATGTAGCTGAATCCGCCCACTACGACAGTTGGATGTTATAAAACATGCTGTAGCCTTGAAGCTCAGCGCTGCATCCTAATAACCAGCTAATTCAAGCGGGTCAGGCTAAAAACAGACCAAGTTTCAGGGCGAAACTTTGATGCTTAGTGAGGCTGACTTAGATGCGAATAGCGCCGCTCCACGCCAGGGAGAGAGAGAGAGAGAGAGAGAGAGAGAGAGAGGAGCAGCTAATGAACAGCTACTCAAACTAAGATAGATGCCTCTGTCCCTCACACTAACTGATAATGCATACGTTGTAATTTATGTAATATTTTATAGCGTTCAAGCACAGCAGAATCATTAACCGCACCATTACACCTAAAGATAACATGGACAGTTTGGTTCATACACCAGCCGTTTGCCATCTGTTTCATCAGGCTGTGTGTGCATGAGCACACAAATGGTATGTGCACGTTTCTTTCAGTATTTGTGCACATGCGAGTGTTGTTCGGATTTTTTTGTTTCATTGCTCAGGAAAAGGTTTCAGCGGTTACTCATTCACTTCTGCTGTTGAGTCATGATGAGTGAATCAGGGAGAGAGGGCGGGTGACAGCGACTGATTCAAAGTCTCCATTTCAACGATCCAGATGAAAGCACAGCCCTGGTGTCATGGTCTAATTTAGAGGCCCAGCGTCGTTTCCAAAACTCATGTGTAGACCAGGTGTGAACAAAAGGGATGCGCTGAAGAAAATAACATATTAGTGTCAATGACGGTTGAAAGCCAGTTGTCTCTGGGGTCACTGGTTAAAGTTGGAGTTAGAGTAACCCAGGTTATTATGCTCAAACAAGCCAGAGCACAAAATACCACTGAATGACATGAAATCAGTACAGGGCATATACAAGAGTTTACACTCTCTATCCTCCCTCCTCCTCCTCCTCCTCCTCTCACCTCATCAGCGATGGACACTCCGTTCTCAACTACTCTATTGAGCTGTAAGTTGATGAGGCACTACTCACAGCCAGTGCACAATGAAAGACACAGACAGCCATACAACGCAGGGAAACAGCTCTGGTAATAGCTTGTGGGGGCAGGGGTAACCACCACACACACACAAGTGCCCGAACGTGCTCGACTTCTATTCATAAGGATGCAAGGGCAATTAGATAGCTGTCTGTGTCGATGAGAGCGCCGAAGTACAATTTGTGGTGCGAGTGAGGAGATGAGATGTGTCTATAAACCAGTGACGAGAAGAAGGACGGAGGGGAGAGGAAGCAGAGGAAGAGGAGGAGGAGGTGGGTGAGGATAATACTGTGAAACAGGGAGAGCGGCGATGTAAAAAGAAAACAGGAGGCCTGCGATAGAGTTTCCCTGTTGCTCAGTAAATTTCTTTACACGGAGCTTTCACAATCTCACACAAAAGACATTCTCTTGACCTTTGTGGTTCCTATAGCAACACAGAGCACAGGCCAGCAGGCATGTTATGAAAGACAACAAATACTGTATTAAATGAAAATATATGAAAACACAAGTTTCATTTGCAGCTATTCTTCATCCTCTCTGTCCCCATGCTCGTGCAATTCTACTTTACTGCCGTCTCAGATGCATGGGATGACTCATGCTGTAAGAAGATGGCATATTAATTACATATTTTTCCAAGCTTTAAAGGTATCAGAAACAAATATCAGTCGATCTACTGAAATCCTCTGCAGGTCCCCAAACGCCTCTCTCTGTGGCCACCGCCATCATTTAATAACTGCTCCTCTGGTATCAGCGTCCCATGAATGTTCTTCCAAATTTCAATACCAATTGATCAGCAGACCACTGAATGAAAGCCACTATCAATTTCCAGTAGACTTATCATAAGAATCCTTTCATCACATGAGAAGTAAGGTGAATACATTGATCCACTAGTTTGACTGATATAACAAGACTTTGATGAATTGAATTTAGTGATTTTAATCCAGATAGCTTTCCCTTGTGGCAGATTGACAGTCAACAATTTCAACATCAAGTCTAGTGCCATGTAAACTGGATCCCAGACGATGAATCAGTGACATGCACGACTGATGTCCAAGGCACTGATACTTGTTTTTATTACATAACGCAGAAAAAGATGTTTGGGCGTGATTCGGCGAGAACACTCTGAACCAAAGACCAAATTTGGTTTGTGTTTACTTGTCAAGGGTGGACAAATGGAAATTAGCTCCTAGTTAAATTTGCTACAAAGCGTCCTTTTGGTTTAGAGCATCAGAGGGCGATTCTAATACGATCGTTTATTTGGTTAACTTTGTGTCTGGGCCTCATTTTGATAGCATGTCCTTTTTAAACTGCTGCTTTGGACTTCAAACATTGTTTTGGTGAAGTTAATGAGATGCAATAAAGTAAAGCTGCTTAGTCCACAGTATGACTCTCACTATCAAATGGAGGAGAAGAGGAGGAAAAGACTTTATTATAATTGGTTCATTAGAATTGGCTGGGGTTGTTGGATCTTTTGCACACAGCAAATAATCCATTTGGGCGAGCGTGTGCACGCACGGGCACGTGCACGGACACACTGCAGCGTTGCGTGCATGTGCTGCGCACACAGACACACACCAGCACTTCAAACAGGCCTGGATTATACAGCCCAGTCTCTGGTGATGAGAAAAGTCATATTTATCCAATGTGTAACATTAACTCTGCGAACAGGCGCACTCATCTATCTGCTTCCTCCCTACATTATCTCTGATGCATATGAGTGATTAAAATCCGTTTAAATGTGTGCAGCAGGTGGAGTGAATGTGCATCCGATATTCATTATAAAGACATTTAAATAGAGTCTGCACTGGGAAGCGGGGCGAGGCTTTTTGCATCAGAGTCAAAGACGAGCTGGATTCAGCTGTTCCCTCTCATGCGCACTCTGGGGGTTATTGTTGACATCCTCCTGTGAATTAATTCAATTTGGAAGACAGCGTCAGTGTTGATGAAACTGGGTTAGCATCGACGTTAGCATTCAGCAGAGAACAAACGTCATGATTACCAAAGCACACTTACGTATAAAACGAGTGGCGCTAAGCTTATTCAGCAACACCGCAGCGGCAAACCTTATTCAAACTGAAGCTCACATCTGATGTGAGGCTTTATGCAGCCATGCAGAGGAGCTAATTGTACTCTGGGGCTTTTTAGATGAGAATGTTATGACAAGGTGGGGTTTTTTTTCAGCGAGATCACTTTTCCGTTTTTCCAAAGCCTCATACCGAGCTTCCGCACTTCCTCAACCTGCACCTGTTGGTTTCAGATGGAGAGAAAGAAAAGAAATAGAGGGGAAGAGAGATAGAACAGAACACAATAACACTCAAGTTCCATAAGCAGTTTATGACCTGCCTATATTCAGTTTCAAACACCACTCTGTTCATCCCCAGGTTTATCCATTCTTCCCATTTTAACTCCAGCAGGCCTCCACCCCGTCTCTCTCTCTTTTATTCTAACATTGCCCATTTCATCCTTACAAACCTACACCACCATTGTAACAGAACGTTAGATACAAGCAGACACAAAGCCTTCACATGACATTTTCATCAGAATGTTCTTGTTCTACGCTGAGATGCAGTGTTACCACTTGTTACATTATTATTTATTTTCCACCAACACCCAAGTGAAAACCTGAAGGGGTTTCTCTTTCTCTTCGTCACTAATTGCAACATTTCCTGCCACTATACAATATAGAACACGTCCAGGATATTTACAATGAGACTACAAATGGACACAAAGGCTGATTGACATCTCTTTGTGGCAGTGTTTCTAGGCAAAGAGCCCAGCTCCATCCCTCTGCCCGGCACTGTACAGACACACCCATCCCTTAGATACTCTGTAATTGAATATACCAGCCCTGTGATTGGATTACAAGCCTGATATCCATGTCCGAGCTACGAGAGTTACGTCCATTCATTGACTAACACACAGACACTCACTGGCTGATGTGAAGTATTACCTGGGACATCACAGAATCAACAGCATTTAGCCGAAAATTGTGTCCAGCAGTAAGAACCGCTTTGTGTACGCAGTCTCAGTCTCTCTCCTGACATGATGATTAGAGGCAGCTGTATGTAAACAAGTGACTGGTCTCTGACCCACTTATGTCTGCTAAATGTCCTCCATACACATAAACACAAACAGTCTATTGGAACAGCACAGGACCAAACAAGGCGCGTACCAGCTGATAGGAAACAATTACTGTTGAGATACAGACAGAACATTACAGTCACATCACTGCCTCTGCTCCACTGCTCAGAACACAGTCCCTGACAGTCATCCTCTGTCTCTCTGCTGAACAGGAGCACAGCAGATTCATTTGTATTTCAGTTTTAGCTGCATGTATACTAGTGTTGGAAGGTATGCAGTTATATGCACCTCTGTGTCTGTGCATACCTGTGCATGTGTGCCTGAGCTCTTCCTGCGACCATGAACTCAGCCCCCAGGGCCACAGAACCGTTGAGTATCGCCTAAATTCAACATGGCACATAGAGAAAGTCTGCCAGTCCACTTGTGATCAAAGCTGAGTGTGTGTGTGTGATACAATAAGGAGGAGTTGAGTCACTGTACACTCAGTAGCCATGTCACAATTGATTGGCCGTGTAGTATGCATCCTTTGTAGAAGCAGCCTCCATAGACCACATACACTGAATCCAATATTAGAGAGCCCAGTCTATTGAGGATTTCCTAATTGCATCAAAGGTCTGTTCCGCTCTTACCATTGCATTGTTTGCTAATTTGAGCCACTGCTCTTACTGCAGACAGAGCTATCTAATTAACTTCTTGTTATAAACTCATTTACCAGCGGGCAATTAACCTGGGAAAGGTCAGCCCAGGAAGGATCCATCTGTTGCTCCCTTCACTGCTTAGGAATGGGAGGACCTTCACCATAAGCAGCCTCCAAAGAACACAGGCCCTGGACTAAGCTATTATCTAGTGAAAAATATATCAGCTCCCAAAACAACGGCAACAACACTTCTAAATGTTAACCCATAGACAGTGTATGTGTCGCTCATTACAAACACATAACAGTCAGAAGGACATTTTTTGTCACAAACAGCCTCATACCAACAGTTTTCAACAGCATTCTGCTGACATTAGCATTTAAGAAGGGACGTGCCCAAGAGAACCTGACATCACTGAAGTTCCGTGGTGTTGTTTCCCTTTCTGCAGGATTCCATCCTCTACGTCACTGAAATAATGATTCTAGACACTTACCAAACTCGATCACGTGCTACTCTCCAACAGTTACTCTATAATTTATATCCCGGCGCAGCGTGGAGGTTTGTACACATGTGAAAACAAAGTAAATGCGATGCCACTGCTGTTTTCTGTCCAGATATTGAAACATGAAGTCTGTGTTCAGTAAGGAAGGCAGTCATTTGTCACTCTGACGAGAGAGGGTCTCATGGGCTTTTCACACCATGAATTATTCAGATTCCCACACTACAGGGTTAACTCGGTCACTTGAAATGTACACACACACACAAAAACATGCATGCATGTTGGGTACACTACGGCCATGAAGGACATACATATTCATAGGCATGTACTCCACAGAGTACATGTACACACACACCCTTCAATCCTTTCCCAACTGAGCACGGAAGATGACATCAAACCCCTAACTTCCTCTGTTTCCTGACTTTCTCCTGCGGCTTGTACTCAGTCAATATTTTCTTGGAAGGAGGGCTGCGTTGACCTTTCACCTTGACCACGGCGAGGTCAGCCGCTTTCACTGTGGAAACCCAGTGACTCAGGACTTTTTGTTGCTTGGTAACGGAGCGCCGTGGCCTAAAACAACATCTAAATCCAGACATCACTTGCTCATCCTCTCTCCCCGTGTGCCCTGCTCAGACCGGCTCAGCCTTTTATCACCTCATCTTCCACAGGCGCGGAGAGTGAGAGGAAGAAGAGACGGGGAGTATAAAGTGGATTATTCACTATAATTACAGAGGGCCCTTATGAGGACAAGTCACGGCAACAAGTTTGTTGCAAATTGCAGTGTTCTTTCCGTCTCCTGGTCATTCCACTTTTGGAAGTCCTGACATCCTTGCCTCTGCTGCCATCGGCTTCGGCTGGTGTCATCACATTAGCTCATTATCCCTGCTGAGATACATGAGAGGAAAGAAATGAAAAGCGAGAGGCATGTCCCACTGAGAGAAGGTGAGGATGTAAAAAAGACGGAACCCTCCTCTTCTTCTTCGCTGCAATCTTTCTCTCCCTTCCTCCTCTGTGCTGAATGGGAGGGAGGGCTGAACAGTGTAAGACAAGGCGGTTTCCTCTTTATTCTCTGTCCCTCTGCAGGACATACATATTCATTTAAGATCCCAGTGTGAGCGCGTGAGCACGCGTGTGTGTACGCATGTACATGTGTAGGTACATGTGCACGCACTGCAGCAACTAGCTGAGCACCAAGATGCATAATCTGCATTCATTAACTCAGTTTAAGATCATAATGAGTTGATATCAACATGCAAATATGGCTTGTGACAAACACCAAACAGGCAAATAAAAGAGGCTGGGGACTGTCCTCTCTCCCTCACACACACACACACCATAAATTGCAGGGCACAGGATGTTCTTCTGCACATCCATGTGTGTCTCTTTTGTGAGAAAGTGCGCTCACGTGTATTATCGGTACGTGCTGCGACTCTCGCTGTGCTGTGCTGTGGGACACTATGTGATAATAGCTGCAACATCACACTCGACTTCAGTCCAAACTTCCACTGCCTATCTGTGGGGAACAGCATAAATCCCAGTAGTTCCTGTTCTACATCGCTTGTCCTCCACGGTTTTCCACAATACAGTGAAAAGACGGCAGTGGTTAATGTGGGACAGAAAACGCAGACGATGGACTAATCCAAGACATATGACATATCACTCTGAAGGTCGGCTGCTGGTTGCATTTGCACTGTAAGTAATTTAGACGGCATCAAGAAGAAATAGAATAGAAACTAAAAACTAACTTGTTCAGGATGTCATATCCTTATTGACAAGACAGCTCTGTTCTATTCTGTTGTCTTTTGTTGTTGATTTTATATTATTTTATGCTGATTGTGTAAGGTGACCTTGAGTGTCAGAGAGGCGCCAATAAATAAAATGTATTATTATTGTTTTTATTATAACACCAGTTACAATGTGCATAATTAGGCTTCACCCTCCTAAAGTGGCATTTTTCAATGAGAAGATTCAGTCTAAGGAGTGGTGGAACACAAGGAGATGATTGCACTGCAAAGGATGATGAGGGAGAAAGCCATGTGTGCATCTGTAAATACATCTGATTAGACAGCTCTGCTGAGCCCAGATTAGAACTGGGGGAGGTAAAGCAGTCAGAGACTACAACATGTTTTCTCTGCCAGAATCAAGAATTCCTCACAGTTATAGCTTCCAGAGTCCAAGTAATCCAGCAGAAACTGTAAGAGGGGAGGGGGGGGGAGGGGGGGGGGGGGGGGGGGGGGGGGGGGGGGGGGGTCATATACTTTGTTTGTGAGGAGTGAAACTGTGTTGTGAAGAACTGCTCTTGGGGTTGTGTATGTTGTTGTTCAAAGAAAGAGGGTTTGCATAAACATGCAAATTACAACTCATACATACACATGCGGTCACACAACTGACAAAATGAACAAGCAGAAAGGCCCAGGGGCTACAGGGACCGCGATTGGCTGGATGAGATATGGACTGGAGGCAAAGCGCCTAGAGCAGTGCCACTTTAGCATCCCGATAGCGCCAAGTAAAGAAAAAAAAAGGTTCAATTTGATTAGGAACATACAAGTGCATTGGCTTGCCCGTACAGAGTGAGAGAGTCTCTCAGATTGACAGGTTGCATTGTGGGAGGGCTGCGGTGAATTTGCATGTGCTGTCACGGTGATTTCACACAACTTAACCTGTATTCCTCCCTCTCTAATGGTGCAGAGCTGAGAGAGAGGGGGGCTGATGAGATGGAACACTTGTAAATGTCTCCTGTTTGAGGAGCAACAATCTCCAGGGAATCCTCTCTCTTCTCTCTCTCTCTCTGTGTGTGCATGTGTGTGTGTACGTACACCGGTGCTGTGCACTCAGGCACTGAAAGCTTGCAGGAGCACTTTCATCTACTCTGTTCGTTTCAGAGAGGCGGCAATTATAATTTTAGTGGAGGTGACAACATTTTGCAATTATTCGACGAGTGTCTGAACTGAAGAATGTGGCATTCTTAAAAGCAGTAGTCGGCCCCGGGACACTGATGAGCTTGTCATGTCAGGTGGGCACCAGCACCGGTGGATGCTGGGAGGAATGAGGGAGGGGAGACGCAACAGCGAGATGAGAAGACGGAAACAGTGTTTGTTGTTGGCACAGTTCAGTGTCAGCGTGATAAAACACAAGAAGGGCTGGAAATAGATTCAAAGAGTCAGAGAGGAGGAATTTCTTAATGCACAAACTGATTTCTTTTTTTAAGTGCTCATTTATGCAGCTTCCCAAAGTCAAGTCTTTGCTTCTTATTAAAATGTTTGACCCCTTAACCTTAATTACAGTTTATCTTGAGGGTAAGTCTTGCCAGACAGCATAAGTAGCATCTATTTGCTCTGACTCATCCTGCAGACTGCTTTCATAATGTGAGAGTTGTGTTAGAAGCGGCTCCCTCTCTATTTTCAAGCACAGCAGATATATTAGCAGTTTATAAAGTGATGAGCATAAAACCTACAGATTCTTATGTCACTCAAATCCTCTAAACCAGCAGCTCTTAACCTTGGAGGTATTGAACCTTACAGGTTTCAAAGGTGCATTCAAAAAACCCTTCGATACAGAAGTAAAGTATGATTTTGATAGCGCGTGTGTGCGCGTGTGTGTGTTATGCATCTGCCGAACCCCTGGGGTTCAATGGAACCCATGCACACTCACACTGATGAGTGGTCATGTTGTATACTGGTGTCCACCACTGCCCCACTTCCTGCCCAGTGCATGATGGGTGCAGCAGGTTAATTTAGGATGGACTTTTATAACCACTAGAATTTAAATGTAAGAAGTAGAAAAAACTTGAAAACAAAGTAGATATTTATAACCACTTCCAGGTGGGAGACAGACTAAAGACTAGCAATATGGTTGAGATAGTTTCACAGCGAGCTTTGGTAGTGACATGCCTGAAAATAAAAACATTTTTTGAGGCCTTTGATTCGTAAAATGGAATTGGATCCAGATTTTATACATAGGGGCTCAGGTGGTTGATGTGCACTCAGTGTGAACCAAGGGCCTTGTCATAACCACGTCAGGCTCCCTTGGCTGGCGTCGCTAGCTGTCATTGGCTGACTCAGACAAACAGAGACACTCAGCGCTAACGTCCTTCTTAACGCAGCCCTTCCCTTCATCCTTTCTATAATAACATGCATAAACAAATTCAAAGTGAACTCAAGTCCCTCCCTGAGCACTGTCCACCATATGGCCTGAGGAAGGGAAAAAAAAAGTTTTAACATTCAATTTCCATTCCAGCACATTCATTAGTATTCATGAATATGCAAATCCAACTGTCCCAGTTGCCATAATGATGCAGGCTCCCACTAGGAGGTGTCAGCTTTGTCTGGGGAGAAAAAAGCCAACACCCTTCCGGTTGCCAGGGCCATCCGCGCGTATGTGTGTGTGTGAACCTCAAACAGATGCTCCTGTATATTTATGACCCATTTGACTGCTGTTTCAGAGCGCTGGGAATAGAACCAGTCCCATAGCATCATCCATACGCACACTTATGTCCACTGTCTCACACAGTAAGGATAGCAAGGCTTTGAAGGACTTGTGAACAACGTTAACAGATCAGATAAAGGTGTAAGGTTAAAGGCAAAGTGACTACAGTTCTGTCTTGAGAATGTAAAAATGGAGTGAATGAGATGAAAAGGTGCGACAGTATCAAAGGCAGGATGATCTACAGTAGCGTGCACTGTAGAGTGGAGGGAACAGGAAAGAGACATGGACACACACACACAGTCAATACATATGCAAAGTTTCTCTGAGGGAAATGGCTGCGTCAGCACCTCCAGCAGCTCACTGCAAAATGAAGGGTAATCTTTAGGTGGAGAGTGCTAGGGCGTGGAAACGCGTACACACCCTCGCCCACTACCAAGCAGTGCGAGGGGACAAAGAGAGCAGCTGCTAAAAGCTTGAGCGCAGTAGAAAGGGACTCACAGCGGACAACTTGACGGGCTTTCTTGCAGAGTCAACACACCATGGAGTCTATTCATGCTTGCAGAGGACACTGAAATAGAGAGGCCAATGTGTCCACAATGCAGACGGGGAATGAGTCGGAGCGGGGGGGAGGAGGACAGGGGCAGCCAGGCTCTGACAGAGTTTGGATCTTGTTTGTGACAATGCACCGTGGAGGAAACTGAAATTGGCACAATTACATGAGGAAAAGAGGAGAAAGAGGAGATTTACTTCAAGGAGGAATCAACAGTTTGACATAAATCGCCGCCGTGTGCAGAAGTTTGCAGAAGTTTCACATGACACATGGTGCTGATGATTTGGGTTCTCATGTGGCTTTTGGGACACGTTCCTTTGTTTCTCCTCCTCTGCTGGAGCATCATTAAACAAGCATGGCAGATGAACAGAATTTACTGCCAATTTAACAGCCCTTTAACAGGCGGCTTTGTGCATACTGCCAGCCTCAGCTAAGAGAAAATAACTTGTGTTTATACACCGTTTCCCATATATCACTGAAAGTACTAGGATGTTTAAATCACTTGCATTCAAATTTTCAAAATGTATAAGAATATATATAAAAAGCATAGTCTTAATATGACCCACATTATGACATCCACTGTGACCTTATGACTTAATAAGCTAGTTAATGTGAATTTACTAAATGTACTGTATAACATCTGTGTGTTTTCTTTTTAATAATGAATATTGGTGTTGAAGTAAACGTCCCACCCAACCACAATGTCCCAGACAACTTTCCTCCCAGCATGTGTGTGTAAATAAAGTTGATAGCGCACATGTGTGTCTGTGGAAAACACTTTAAATACAGGCATCTTATTTGGTAAGAAAGAGTAATACGATATGAGACAGTCATAAGTGTTGCTCTTATCATTTTCTGCTTTGAAAGTCTGCATTTTACAATATCCCTCAGCCTCTTTCACTATGAATGACTTAATCTGATCGCTTTAGTATCTCCAGCGTCGCTCCTGCCTAAGAGCGATGTAAGATGTCTTCTGAAGCGACAGTGAGTGCCTGCGAGGCAGGAGATGTGACACTGGGGATATGACATGGCTGTGGTTAGGTGCACCATAACCACGTTACTCCTACAATAGTGGATCTATGGAGACGGATGACGGCGGCTCCTGTGCCTCTGTTTGCTGCTGTGTCCTCGTGGATGACACCCTGCAGAGTCACTGTAAAGGAACATCAATCCTGCTGCACACAGGACTGCGACAGATAAACTATACCCAGCGTAAGATGTCAGGAGTTAAATATACACGTATGAACTTAAATTAAATTCCCATTTTCCAAATAAAGGAGATGACGTAGCAGCGTGATGTGAATGGTGAATGATAAAGTGACATAATAAATTACATAATTAAAATCAATACTATTCATATCTGTAAAACAACTTGCATCTGTGTTTAAACTGTCTAATTACTTTGTTACTGCTCCCACCCATTTAGAATTAAAATGTATGTGTTTCCAACTCTTCAAAACTCGACAAGTAAATTTTAAAAGAGAGAAAAGAGAGAAAATCAGAGTGTTCTGCTGAGGAGGTTTTATTGAATAGCCTGTCAGGATATTGGAGGACAGGACATTGAGTTGCATGAATTTTATGGAGAGTAACTGGAACCTTAACCGCTAACCTAAGAGAACTGTCTCAAACCATATGAAAGTGGAATCGAGGATGGAAGATTATTCCAGACAACTTGACTGTGCAAAGAGATTTGGATCCCCACAACACGAGTACACGCACAGGTGTATCCATAAAGAGCACGTTCTAACACCATAGAGCTGAATGTATCTATCATAACTGAGTGAACTGAAAGACAATCGAGACCTAATTAACATGCTGAAACTAGGACCAATGGAGCGGATACCTGAGGCACGCCCTCGTCATGTGACCGCCTCTCTTCGAGGCTTTGCTGTTGGACTATAGTGGAGGTCTGGTGTTCCTCCGTGCAGAGCACAAGTAGAATAACACATCTCTTCTTTGTGAGAGCTTGACGGGTGTTACCGGTTAATTATTCCCCCAGCTCCTTCCTGCAGTGTCACACTATAGCTTCCCCCACTCAAACAGCTGCTCTGCTAATTACCTCTGGTGGCATTTACTGTAGTCACTCTCCCTCACTCTGTCTGTCTCAATTACCCGCTCTCTTCCTCCCTCTCTTCCTCTCCATATTGTCACCGTTAAGACAGGCACCAAGCTGAGACCGAGGACCATCTAATCATTGCGTCTCATAGAGGCGTCGTGTTCTTCCGGCAGCGTGTGATAGTAAAAAGCAAAGCGTGCGCACAGAGGGGGAAGCAGAGGGACTCAGCGTGACAGAGGCTCATAAAACAAACACTCTAAAGAAATACATTTTAATGATTAATTATGTTGGCTGAGACAGGACGGACTCTGTGTGTCTGTCAGTGTGTGTGAGAGCACACTGCGGGGGCAACCTAAGGCACCCAGATTAGCCAGCGCCCGTCTGTCATCACCTGGCTGTGATGCGCACAAACACACAAATATGCCCATGGCTCCGTGCGAGGGAGCGAGCAGAGATGCATGCAGGTTAATTGACTGAGGTATTCTGATGGAGTCAGCACAATCGAGGGGTGGGGGCGGCAGTGGGTGAGGGGAGACGAGGAGGATGCCTCTGTCTCCCACCGTCTCCCTCTCTGAGACGGGTTGAGTTAGAGGGATTAATTGACAGGACAGGGCCTCTGCAGCTGTGGCGTGAATATTATAATGAAGTGTACAGGGGAGGATTACATTATCCTAACTCTCCCATTTGTCTAATCCAGGTTCACGTATTTGCATAACACACATGAGAACTGCTCGCGTCCCAGCAGCGCAGCACTGATACGGATACGACAAGCGGTCGGCGCAGGCTGTTTATACAAACATAAAAGAATTGAGAATTGCCAGTGGGGGATTTGCAGCACTGCCACTGGAGCTAAAATAATGCTGAATCAGAGTGAGCAGTTTAGGCTCTGTTATGCTATCACTAGTGTGCTTGGGGAGCTCCAACGGTTTGAAATGGAACTATAAAGAGAACAGGGTCCAACGCAATAAACATAAGTAGTATTTCAATTATGCACCGACTTTGAGAAGATTATTGTATAAAAATTCTATGCAGCTGTTGATTCGTACCGCGTGTGTGCTCTGTGTGGATTATGTGACATCATACTCTCTTGTCTTTCAGACAAACTCCAGCTCAGGGGCTTTGTCTTTCACATAGGAACAATGCAGCAGGAGATTCTCAGCTAAGACGGGTTCAAAACGCAAGAAATAAATGAAGCTTTATGGTGAGCAGGCAGATTGACCCCTTTCACTTCAAGCTCTCATGCCAAACTAGAAACTAGAAACTACACATTTTCACTCAGGGACTGGCCAAAGAAAGCCTGAATAGAAGAACGGCTGCAGCCTCACACATGAACATTTGAGTTCTCCCTCGGCAGATTATCCAGAGTTGTGTGCATGTCTTAAAGCAGCTTTTATTTTTCCATGCTGGCATTCCTACTATAGAAGAGTTTGGTGACCTTCAAACAACCCGAGAAATACACTGAGCATATTGTGACTGGAAGATTTGTACAGTAAGCTGGTAACTGAGCCCTATATTTTGTTGGGTTTTAAATTGTGGCCCACCAGCCCCCCTCCTCGTCCTGTAGCCATCAGAGTTATGGAGCTGGAAAAAAAATCCATACCTAGAGACTTATCATAAACAGTCCAGCTCTTCAGCAGGACAGTGTGTGAAAGAGTCCATCTTCAGCGACAGTGATCCAGTAACAGCATCTGTACCATTCACCCCTCTCCATTACCTTTGTTCCATCCCCCATCCATCCATCCATCTATGCCTCCATCCATCCTTCCGAACCTCATCTCCAGCCTGTCAAACAGCAGGGCCGTACGTCAGCGCAGCATGTGGGTGTACCCCGACTTGCGTGTGTGTGTCTGTTATTTGTGTACGGGCCTGTGCGTCAGGGCAGCAGCTGTATGTCATGGCCATCTCCTGCCAGCAGGATCATGTTATTGATTGGATGCATGTCCCTGTGCACTATAGCCGGTCTTGACTGATCGCACACTGCACAGCATGTCATGGACCGGGCCGTCACGGCACCTTTGAGGACAGACGGAGGAGGTGATGAGAAATGAGGGAAAAACACGCAGCAGGCAGAGACGGCTGGCGAATCAAAAACAAACACCCACATTCTTCCAGTTGATGTGTTGACGATTTGAGATATTCAACTCTAAAAGACCTCTCTGTCTGCATCATATCGCGACTATGCTGTTTGACAGTGCAGTCAACGGCTATTTTTGGGAGGAAATGCACGCAGCTGTTTGTCAACACAAGGAGCACCTCAAACTAATTCAAAATGAATTCTACTGGGGCGACAGTTTTCATTGAGGTTAATTTTGTCCGTTTGGGGTATTTCCAAAGCAATATAACCACAATGATCTTTAGTGGCTCAATACCTGTAGAGGAAAAAAAAGGCAGGAGGAGAATGAGGGGAATGAAAAGGCAAAGGCAGTGTGTGAGAGTAAAACAAGAGGAGGCATGCTGATATGAGGTGGTGCACTCAGACGGAGGGTTGATAGGCCTGAAGGTGAACCAATCAATTATTCTCCACCGTCAATAATTCAGCGTAGACCAGGGGCTCTCTGTGTACGTGTATGAACCAGCGCACAAGCACACACACGCTCGTGCACGCGCACACAGTGCCCTGATTTGATTTAAGATGACCAGTCAATGTGGATCCAAGGCTTCAGAGGGCCGAGGCTTTAAATTATTGCTTGGCTTAAAGATAGAGGGGGAGCAGTATTTTCTCCCCTCATGGCAAATCCCTCCTATTCCAGCCCTCGCACTCTTCCATCCCACTTTTCTACTCATCAGGCTCTTGGTCTCTGCCTTCTTGACAAGTCCTGAGCCAGCAATGGACAAATACAGGCCCCTCTTGGTTTACACCTCTGATGTTTCGCACCACGGTTTCTCTCAGAATCTCTTTATCCTGTTTTCCCCCTCTGCCTTTCTGTGTCTTTGTCTGCCCATGTGTGCGCATGCACGCGCACACACTATCCATTTCTCCGTAATTGAAAAGATGCCCTGGCTGTTTGCCACAGTACTAAAGTGGATCAGATGGCAGAATATCCCTGAGGTAGTACATCTACAACAGAGAAAATTAAAGAGAAAATCCTCTCTCTACCCTATGGTTCTTTCGATTTCTCTCTCTCTCTCTCTTGCACACACAGCGTCAAACGCTGTGAGTAAGGCTGACTGTGACATTCCTAATGTCCTGGCTCTCTTTCTCTGCTCCAGCCCACTATTACAATATGAATGGGCCTGTTAAAGTAGAATTGGACCATTTGTCTTGTGTGAGTCTCTTCCTTTCGACACAAGGACTAGAAAATGACTCCTGAGCTCTTCAATAATTGGCAAAAGTGTAAGGTCTCTGGGATTAAGGATTGTGTTTCTCCTTGGCAGAGATGATGGACAAAAGCACTGACACAACATTTCATCCGTAATCTCAATACCCGCTAGCAACAGCAAACCGTAAACAATCAGTTTATAACGGACATTAACAACAGAACACAAACATTTTCCGTTCCTTAATTTCCATCAGACTGCAGGTCCCACAAGTATAAGGGTAAATTGTACTGTAGGCACACAGAATGAAGTCAGTTCACCTTAAGAAAACAGAAACTGTGCTTCACTGGCCCTATTTGAGAGTTTATATATTCAGAAACACAAGTATGTTAACATTAAGGAATGATAATGTGCATTAATTCAACCTCACAACCACCACCCGACAGCTCTGCAGTGTCACTGTGATTTAAAATTGAAGCAAGGTCAATTAAACTGCGTGCAACCATGCATGTCAGTCATGGTCAGCCGTAGGAGACCAGCTACCATGATAAAGGTTGATCCAATGGGCTTATATGTGTTAAATGTTATCACAATATTAAAAGATCAATTCACAATGCTTGATATGTCATGACTGCAGGGGTCCAGTTCATGCATCTTTAGATTGTGAATGTTTAAATGTCCCAATCAACCTATGGATGATAATTTTACAGTAAAATTACACAGTGAATCTAAAAAGCAAAGTGATTGTACAAATCAATACAAAATATGATCGGTCTCTTCAGAAAGCACTGCGTGGCTGTGTTCTGTGTGAGAATGTGTGTATGTTGAATGCACATGTTAAACAATATCAGAGCAGTGGCCCTGCGCGCCTCGGTTCAGAAGACATCAGGTCTGATTGGATTATGACACTCTCCAGTGGATTAGTCATGTCTGTTGTGCTGCTGGACACAAGGGGAGAGAGAGAGAGAGAGATTGGGAGAGCAACATGCTTTGTGAGTACTTAAATCTCATAACAGTACGTACTGTACATGCGTGAGTTTAATCGTGTAACAGCGACAAAGGGGATTTTTATCATGGCCAGTGTACGTGAATGAAACACTGACGCTGTAACGAGAGATTGGCAGCTCATTTAGTTTGTAAATGTACCAAACATCCAGCGCTATGCATCCTAACGGCCATAATGAATGTAGTGTAAGTAATGTAGGCACAGCGCTGGCCTAATGTCTACCTTCGTATCAAACGAGAGACGCAGTCATCGGAAACACCATTGAGATCATCAGCCATCATAAAAAAGATGAACGATGTCCTGTTGAGTTCATCAAACGCAGTTTTGGTTGTCGTAAAGAAATTTGTGTGCACGATGCCGGTTTTAGTAACTCATAAAACAAGATAACTGGAGTTCACTGCAGGTGGCTGACTGCACCTCAGAGAAAGGGAATGCAAATCATAATAATTCACTGACCAAGAACAGCATCAACTTTCAACAGGCTGAACTATTTGTTACAATAGAAAACTAGCACAGATATGTCCCTCAACTGTCTTTATGTCAAAGTTACTTCAACATTAATCTTTAGGGGGTTAATCAACACCCAACCCCCACATGTGGAACCTTGCAGTTAGATATGAACACATTTATGATGATTTCTTTTTATTATGACAGCACCAGGGATAGACTTTTCTAGACATTTTTTCTAGGAGATTTCCTTAAAATTCAGGACAGCAACTGGTTCAGAAATGATCATATAATTTAATGATAGGCCTTGTATTTACACATTAAACCCCATTTTTATGTGTCCTTTTAATGATGCAGGGTTCATGCTTAAGTGTCTCAATTACTGGTGATGTCTGCACCCATCGCTTCTAACTGTACAATAACCTCTTGACCGTGACCTCTGTCTGCTGGGCGTAAACATGGTATCGGAGTTGAATCATTTCAACATGTACTTAACTGTAAAGACCAGTTTATACCATATCTGTACTTCATGACTATGTCAAAATAAAGGACGTCACAATATAAGACACATGTGAGTTACTGTCCAAGCGAAATGATTCTTCAGCCAACTGTCATAGAAGAAGTAGATTTATTCAGTTTAATGATTTTCTGGTGGATCTACAGAGGTGTTTTTATTGTGACAAACACTTTAAAAGCCATTATTTGTTAACTGAAAAATGTGGGTGTTGCTAATTGGAGCCCAGTTAGTGCAGATTAGTCTGTTACCACCAGGGCTCTAAACCCTAAGTGTGTGTGTGGATGTGGAGGGTGGGGAACTGAGAGTGTGTGGCTTGTGTGTGTGGTGGTGGTGACTCTCCTCTGCCCTTCCCTCCAGTCCTCTCCTCCCTCCTGCCACCATGGAGCAGCAACCTGCCTTTTAATTACCTGCTCTAAGATAAAAGGAGACCGTGTGTGCGCGCGGGCGTGTGTGCGTGTGCATGTGCATGCGAGAGGGAGAATTTCCACTTCTATCTTTGTAAGGACACTCAACATGCTGCATTCCAGACCACTTTGCCTTCACACAATGGGTAAAACCCTTTCTTTACTCTTGCATTGTCTGTTCAATTGAATTTTGGATGTAGTGTTTTTGTGTTAAATGTATTACCACAACTTTGCATTGCCCCACAGCCACATGGCACCATATTACAAAGCTATAAAAAAAACTCTCCGCATAACTCGAAGTGGTAAACCTCAAACAACTCTTTGTGAAGACTGGCCAAAGTGTCCCCCATCTTCTCAGAATGTCTTAAATCTGTAAGATCAATACCTCAAACTTTTGTCATCAACAAGACAAAAGTGTGTGTGTGTGTGTGTTTGTTTGAGAGAGAGGCGGGTAGCAGATGAAGCGTGACATTCCAGTGTGCCTCATAAGATGTAAACTGATACTTTCTCTAAATGCAAACCAAAGTGGAGAAGAGAAGAGGAAAGGTGGAGAGGTTGTGTGTGTGTGTTAAATCAGAGGAAAGCGTGGCTCCCAGTATGCAGCAGATTGCCTCAGCTCACACCACTGCCTCCGCAAATTAATACCATTGATTTTCTTTTGCCTGGTGTCCAACACACACACACACACACACACACACATATATATACACCCAGCTGGTCAGAAGGTAGGTAGAGGATAGTGGGATCTGGGTCTCGAGGATTCTTCACCGCCCACTCATATACTGGTATTTAATGATACCAGAATATGAGTGTGCAGCCCCTTACCTTGACCACCGCAACTTAATGCCTCCTACTGGTCCTCATGAAAAATCACAGATGAGATCACACTCACCAGAAGTGTCAGTAGTGAACCCTCCCTCAACACAGGGAACTGGCAAAAGCACAGAAGCAAAGACAAAAGCACACACCGCTGTCAAAGCTTTGGAGGCCCGCCAGGTGAACGGAGCCAGCAGCGGAGGGATTGTCAGCGCATACAGAGAAATATCCCAACTGATACAAATCGCATATTAATATTAAGCCAGAAAGCTGAGACTGAACTGACAAACAAACCAGAGGAGAGGAACTGAGAGAACAGAGACAGTTCCTGCATCTCTCCTTCACTCTCTCTGAGCTTCCTGATGAATCAAACTTGTTGCTGTATCCAGAGGGGAGCAGCGAATCATCATTAATAATCTCCAGCTAACTCTTAACCAGCATCATCCATCACTGGGACAGTGTTTCCATCAAAAGATCAATTAAAAGCATCAGGAGACCCACATGAGTCATCGGGACAGAATCCATCCACATCATGTATTACTTCATGAGTCATGAAGTAATACAAGAAGTCTTCTATTGTCATGAGTGAAACCATATAGAGCAGTCCCACTTTCATTACTCATGCTAAAATTATAAGTATATAAATAATTACTAATCATTTATATACTGTGTCACTATAGATTCCAACGGTGTTATTCTAATTTTTGCAGCACAATTAATTAGCCCAAAAGGAACAATGTCCCCCAGCCGGCAGAGAACTGTGACTATGGGAAACTCTGACATGACGACAATGTGAAATATAGTTATGGCCTAACCCTTGTTTTTCTATGTAGGCTTGAAGGCAGAGAGTCAGTGTGAATTATTGCTTCTGCCTGCTGTGCTGTCAGATGGTAAAATGGCTGCTCTGCAGTGGCCATAAGCACAGATCCACCTCCACACCTTCTTCCCTGTGAGTCTTGTGAGAACCTTTTAATGGAGGCTCAGCAGAGTTTATCAACCCGTCTCTCATCAGCGTGCAAGGTCACCCGTTCTCAATGACAGTGCAGTGTGTGTGTGTGTGTGTGTGTTTCAGTGGAATAAGAGCAGCACTGCTGCAATATTAAGACAGCCTGTTGAGCCTGGATAGCTACAGTTGTTGCAGTCAGTCGGATTGTACGCATGCGCGTGCACACACACCTGCCATCTCTAATAATGATTTATGCCCAGCCTCGGAGGAAGGCATGCATAAACGTAGCAGTCACAAACACACACTGATCCACACACACACATGCTCCCACGGCTCAACGACACAGGAATACTGTATTGCCTTCTCTCTCTCACACACACACACACACATACACACATTTCTCTAAAGAAGAATTAATGACGAGATGGATATGTAACAGCAGTGAATCTATTGAAAGACGGAATGAAAGAGAGCTGAGAAAAATATGGAGAGAGAGGGAGAGAGAGAGGGAGAGAGAGAGAGGGAGGGAGAGAGAGAGAGAGAGAGGGGGGGATAGAGCGAGTTATCTCCCTGTTGACTAACACGGTCTAAGCTCATTTACCATATACTATCTGAGATACTGCTGGAACTGCTGTCCAATCTCTCTCTAGATATTTCCTTGGAGGAAAAAAAAAAACGCAGCTCATTTTGCTCTCCTTTTAACGCGCAATACACTAAGCTCCTGGTCGTATGGAAAGCACATTTCTCACATGGATCCTCTCTCTGCAGTGATCCAACAATGCTGCTTTGTCAAAACACACACACGTTGTTTATTGTGATCAATCTGTCCATGGAGAGCCAACATGCCCCCACTACTGATTGACTTCATCAAATTACATCATGTTAAAAGGAATTCTGGGTAACTCTGTAACTGTTTGCTGAAGCAGATGCTGAACTGTGAGAATGTGTTTTCAGTCAGTGTGGTTGATTAGACCTCTGATTGCGTGGCGCTAAGCTTTAAAGTGGAGTCGGGTGCAGTCACACGAGATTTTTCTCCTCGTTTATTTATATTGGGAATGAGACACACACACACACACACACACACACACACTCGCTTGCTGAAAATTCACCTGCGTCGCTTTCCTCATGCAGTATTCAGAATGAACGCAGTTGCTAAAATCTGAAAGGACCAACGTACAATCCTGTTCTGTGAGCCATCCCTCCAAATGGGAACAACAGCAGAAAAGTGAAGAAGCCATCAATCAGGCAGTTTATACGCACCTACACAAACTGAAAGGGGGCTTAAGTAAACAAAATAAGTGAGAATGTGTGCGTGGGTGGACTTTTGTGACAATCCAAATCCTGGCAAAATAAAAACCTGCACAGAGCTTCCAGACAACCAGGTGCATGACAACAGAGTGTCTGCATAGTGTGGTGTCAATGGCATCACGTCTTCACTACCCATATCTGCCAAAAATGTTCTAACTCTGCACGCCCTGCTTACTCAGATAAGTCCTTTCTCATTAGTGGCTATTGGAAGCTCAGATGTAGCACGGTTCTTTAATATTAGGGAACATGAATTGAGAGCGATCCATTTGAAATTGATTGAGCTCAGTCTCTGAGGTTTCAGAGAGATATAAACGATCACTCTCTCACCGCTGTGCGTAAAGACACAGATGGCGAACTTTGAATGTGTTCGTTCTTTCTAAGATTACCGTGTCAGTGGGGAAATCACAGAAAAGAAACTCACCGAAATTGCACCATCTGTATCTTTACAGTTGGTGTCAAGAGGGTTATTTAATTGAGGCAATTAGGCCCATTTGAAACTGGATGAATACATTTACAAATGAGGTTTTGCTGCTTTTTAAATTACACACCTTTGCATTACCGTGGCGAGCATGCTATAGTATTGCTGGAGGAGATGCACTGCAGGAGAAAATGTTTATTTTTGATTGTAGCAACCGTCAGCTAACACCGTGACAAAAATACAAGGTTTGATGAGTCATCTGCCTTAAACAAAGCTCAGCGCAGGGACATCTGACAAACTACTGCTAAGGAATTGAGCATAAGGTGGGTTTTTTTCCTCTCTCCACGGGGAACACTGCTCTTAGAAGCCATAACCACATGTCAGCCTTTCCTCTGTCCCTACTAATTTCCTGCACTTCCTATTCATTTCCATCTGCTGCCCTCTCCTCTCAGTTCATCCCTATCACGCTGTCTCCTGTCTTGGTGTCCTCTTCACAGAGTGCCTGTGTCCTTGCAACCCCCCTCAAAAGTCCCCACACAGGGAGAGTTGGAGGCAGTCCAAGCCCAGTCCCTAGAGTCCTGGCTGGGTGACTTCCAGCCCCAGTCCCCAGGCTTTACTCCAGGCCTGTGGGCCTGAGAGCTGGCAGCTCAGCTTGTCAGAGAGAGATTAACCACACATGGCAACTATTGTACACTACACACACACATACACACACAAACACTCGCTTTACGATGAAGTAGACGTGGCGCGTAGATTCCTTCATTTGTTGTGTGCCCAGCAATTCATACTGCGGAAAATATCAATCTTGATTATACCAGCCAGGTTTCAGGAAGTAAAGACAGGCCGAATTCCCTTCACTCTGTACAATCTTCAAAAAGATAGAACCCACACATTCACAAGGGGGTGCACACCACTGCGCACCTCCAGGATCCAGTCTTTCTGAACCTGTGTGTTATTCCTGGCTTCATCTGCCTTTATAAAGCTCACACAAAGCATTAAAGCAGCTTGTATGTGCATGCATAAACATGGATGTTCTTCCACAAAAAAAACAAATGACAGAAACGTGAGCAGGAACTTGACTGCAGACAGCACATATACACACACTCGGCAGACACACACAAATGCAAACACAGTCAGAAAGATAATCCCCCTCCCAAATAAACCCAGCAGCCTGGGGACAGAGATGGTGTGATGGCAGAAGCGATAAGAAAAAGAGGAAGAAAGCACAGAAACGGATGTGAGCTGCTGTGTCCCACATTCATACAGCACACACACCCCCTCTATCGTTCACTGTTCTCCTCCAAGATTATCTCCTCCTCTTCTCACCAATTTCTACACCCCTCTTCACCCTCTGTACACCCCCCTTGCCCCCCCACCAAACTACCGAATCCAGCAGCTCACAGGAGAGGTGGCACACTTTGAGGATAAATTTAGAAATGAGGTACAATCCCAAGGCCGGCACAGAAAAGAGAAAAGTAGAGACAACACACGTGTGTCTGATCACATGCACACACCACAAGTCTCGACATACTCCTTGCACGTGTAATGCTGCATATAGGGTGTAATACAACAAACATGCACGAGGGATTTCAGCGCGGCTTTACAGTGATCTTAGGAAGGATACTCAGAGCACAGAGCTGCGGGGAGGGAGAAGAGAATGGGGATCTTGGCATACTCTTCTGTTCAGCGGGTGGGAGTTGTGGGGTGAATCCCAATGACAGAGAGGGCCGGACCCCCAGAAGAGAGGGAGATAGAGTGTGTCACAGAGGAGTGGAGGAGAACAAGTGACTTTGGGCTGATGGGGGAGAAGGGTAGAGGGAAAGTGACTTTGAGGCGGTGAGAGGACACTTGGCCCTTGAGTTGTAGAGTTGAAAACTCATCATCTCTTCCAGACGCCTACTCACAACCGCACACGGGCACGCGCACACACACACACACACACACACACACAGCCAGTAAAATACCCCAGCCTCAGTTTGCAACAGCCTCTCTGCTTCACTGCTCAACCCTGAACAACCTCTTTCCTCCCATTCTGCCCTCCATCTCTCCCCTCCCTTCTCTTATCCAATCTTATTATTACTATCTCACCTCTCTTCTCAACCGTTGCCCCTTCCCACCACTCCGCTCCCCACCAATTCTGCAGGAATCTGTTCAACGATCCCACCATTCATCACAAGCGCATACATTTTGCTAAGGGTGGCCTGTGGCAAATTAAAACTCTCCATCTTGGCAGGTTTAGTTGCATCGTCTGCTCGCTGAGACTCTCACAGACAGGTTTCCTGAATCTCACTATCATATTCATTTATCAAGTGCCTGAAGGGGGCTGATGAACCTATTAAGTGAATATACTTTATTACAGGAGACATGTTATTCGTCTCCTTTGGTTAAATTAAAGGTACTAGTGTGCCAAACAAATATCTGTTAAATCAAAAGGAACAATTCTGTCTAGCCTCCTGTCTGGCACTTCCCCCTAACCAAGTCAACTGCAGTTGATCAATCACTACAAAGTCGGCCAATCAGAGTGGAAGGGGCGGGGCTTAAAGAGAAAGGAGCAAATGTGATGTTTGGAAACCCAAATAAAAGTATGATATGAGCATAATGTGTCTGCTTAACAGACACAGCGAGACGGCTGCCTTCTCTAACACGACACCACAGACGGATAATGATTTGGAATTGAATGATTTAGGAAGTTGTTGTACCTATTTACACAGGTGCCATTCACCCATCACAGTGACAAATCAACTGTGACTTCTAATGTCGCAGACTTCCTGCGTTTCTTTTCTCCGTCTTTATGATTTACAGGCATTGACGGACATCAAATGCAACACTAACTCATATAAATAGGATTTCTCCCTCATTCACAAACAGAGTAAGAGATGACAATTTGAGAGATGGTGATGATATTACGACTGAGAATGTTGACTCAGTGCAGCGAAAGCTCGCTGATCTGTCTCAACTAAAATGTCTTATTTTCAGTCTATGCACATCTAGAATACCTGAATATGCATGGGCTGACACACAGACATTCACACCTACGGGCAATATAGATAAATATAAACAATGACTTTTGAATGAGTTGATTTTGTTTGAATTTAACTTGTACATACATACATTTCTAGAGCGTGGGGGAAAACAGCCATATTAGCCATACTGCAAAACCAAAGAACACAGAGCGGCATTATGTGTCTCCCAAAACCAAAATTGTTGTAGTTTTTTTTTTTGTCTATTTACACAGAAACCATTGAACATTAATAAACTGTTAGTGCACAGACTGGGTTGTGGGTGGCTATTAGGCAGCGTTAAAGACTGTGTGAGCGTATTTGTGCTTTCATTAGACGCATAGCAGCTCTGACAAATAATTAATGTTATACAGTTTGGATTCAGAGTCTGCCTTGTCACGGTAATGTGTTTGAAGAGCTGGAAGTCAAAAGCAATTAGAGCGATAGACTGAGCCTCGTAGCTTCAAACACAAACCACTTCACATGGCGAATAGGATTCTGCTCAGTTGTAAGAAGCGACATGTATCTGTGGAATTCAGTCCCAATGCAGCTAGCTTCATCTGATCTGCACTCAGCAAAGTCACAATGCACAAACACAGCTAGAGCTACCCAACCAAATACATACCACACACACACACACGTACAGCGCCTCTGGGTTTGACTGAGCTGCAACAAAGCAACTTGGAAAATAAATGAACAAAATGAAAGCAGACAAACAAGACTGCCAGAATTTAACTAAAAGCAAGTGAGCAACACTGAAGAAAATCCACATGCAATAATTTTAAAGAATGCTGGAATGTGACAGAGTGAGGCAAACTGTAGAAGGGAAGAAACGCAGAGAGGTGGGGAAGAGGGATTACTTGCACTTTGCTTTTGACAGACTCGCTGTAGGAATAAACACTACTGGGAGACGTAGAGATCAATAATCTCACTGCTACAACAAACACACACACACACACACACACATGCACACGGAGAGCCTGGCTCGGATCAATACTTCTGGTGCAACAGCGTTCCAGTAAACAACATTAATGAACACACATTTGTATCCACCAAATCTCTCACCCAACAAATCGCTACATACAGTAAGGTCTCACAGTGAGCACGCAACAAAAATACCTCAACTTCCTGTGCAGCAGGGCTGCAGAGGTACCTGCTCTCACTCACACACACTCACACACACACACACACACACCTGATCCAGCTGGACAGAAGGCAGGCAGAGGATAGTGCATAGAGGACAGTCTCTTGATCAAACTGAGGATTCTTCACTGCAAACTCACGTACTTATATTTAGTGAGGACGCTCGTTACAATAATGTCTTCTCCTTAATCTTAAATACTCTATAAACCCTGCGAAAGCAAGGGCCTGGCATGGGAAGAGGTGATAACCTACTAAATACAAAAATGGTGTCATAATAAAACAATTACACCCCAACATCAACTTTACATTTAGACAGTAAGATATACACTTGAATATCCTTCAAATGAACCCTGAACCCTTAACCCTTAATGACAGGTTTACCTGATGGAGACCAGACTGGACGAACAAACCCAAGACAAATCTCACTAACTCTAACACACAAGATGCCAAAGGAAAGTAGGTGTGTAGCCCAACGAAAACCTTGATGTGGGAAATGCTTTTGATGGGTCCTGGACTGGCTGAGATTCACTTTAATGTAGCAGAGCAATTTCACAACAACCTTGTATCGCAGTGCCAGGGGATCCATCAAGATAGGGAAGTGACAGGATTGAGTGTGGGGACAGAACTCAGGTTGGAGATTTTTAGTGATGATGTGATGATACATGCTATGGATGACAACAACCCCTTCCTTAGGATGATGGGGATTAGATGAATGTCTTTAATACATCTATAATGAAATACTTACAACAAAATATCTATGAGAATGGGGCCAAATATGATCAAATTAAAACAAAACAGTTTAGTTAGTGCAGTGGTTAGCACAATAAGAAGGTGCTGGGTTCGATTCCACCTTCCTGTGTGGAGAAATCGCAGGGCGGCTTTACGTGAAGTTTCACCCTTTATTCCAAACCTTTAAGATGCTGGCTGCTTGTTTGGTTGGTTGTCCCTTGTTTGTGAGCAAGATTACAGCAATGCTACTGCAGAATAACACAACGCTTGGTGTAGGGATGCAGTCAGGGGCAGATGCAGGATTTCTTTTCAATCCCCTTTTTAAATATGGTGAGCTAACATTGATTTTCTTGGGAATGATTCATGGCTCTTTATGAAAGAAAACTGGCAACTTTAGTACCTGATATTAGTGAGCGTGTGCCTGTTGGACGTCCCAACACCTCATGCATGGAGACGAGACTAATTACACTTATACATATGGACAATTACTCAGGCGGTGGGCGAATTAATCACACAAAGTCAGGATATAAATGGGAGCCAGTAGTGAAGCAACACTATCCCCTCTACACACAAATGCATGAAGACACAGGTTGCAAACAAGCCACCCCAGAAACACACACACGCGCACGCACGCACGCACCTGAGTGGGAGGGTGAGTACAGCTTAAATCCATTTACCCAGCATCCAGGAAAACACATTTCACAGAGCAGATGGGGAAGGACAACCTGACCAACTCTACTGAGTCACTACAAAGAGGAAAGCAAGCCCAATTTCAAATGCACGTACGCAAAGATGCACAAATAAAAAAAACAAATAACGAAAATTATAAAACTGAGAAGTTATTTCCTTTCCAATTTATATAGCTGCTCTGGCACAGAAGGGAAACTGAACGGGACACAACAGAAGATAGTCACTGAGGAAGATATTGCATCTCCAACTAAAAAGAGATAAATTAATTAAAATCAGAGCAGAAATCAGATCAATCTCCGGAGCCTTATTTAAAATTCAATATTAGCACATTTTGGGCTTGGATTTCTCACCCACTCACACTCACACACACACAGATAGAGCTTTCTGAACAGACACAGATCTATTTGGGTCGAGCTGTAGGTGGGAGCTTGTTTATATACTCCTGGATCCGTCTCCTATGGTCGCTGTGACAGTGTCTGGACAGCAGTTCATTTTCCGTAAACACGACTCTGTCTTTGGCTCCCCTGATTCAATTAGGAGTGGGATGTGAATATTAAGAGGCGTTTTACCTGGCATGCTGACAAGAGGAGACTAATGTATTCTGCTAATGATACAGAGTTTGCTGCCTTAGTGGAGTGACTGTGAAGGTGGAAAATCTGGGAGAATTAAATGTTTGTTGGCTGGCGTTCAAATTAACTCACCTCAGTGTATATAGTCTCTCTCTCACTCCCTCTCCCACACACACACACACTTCACTGAAAACAGATGTGCAGCAGTATAAGGGAACGGTCCCTCGACTGGTGCCTGCACACGCCACAAAATTTTGTGGCAGCCAGAATATAACAGATGTGATCTGGGTCTCACCTCCTCAGCCCAACTGTGGAAGAGATGATGCAATGTGCACAATCACCTGTTTTTCTTGAGCTGCCCCATGATGACATTTGATAAATGAAGGAACTTTCATTTTCTGCATCATCTTAGTCATTACATTTAATTTTTGACAGTACTTTATCAACGAGCTGATGCTGTATCCAAAGGAACATGGATGTGCATTCAACTAGGAGGGAACTGATCAGCAAGACATGAAAATGCAATCTACTGCATGAGTGCAACTGTTTCCAAAATTGTATTTTATATTTTTAATAAATACACCAGATTTGATTACTGTTATTACGAAACATCTTTCTGCTCCTGATGTCAACAGGGAGCCAGGTCTTGATTGTCGAGTGGCTCGCTGTCCCTCACAGTGAGGGAGCAGCAAGCTGATTGGTCCATGCAGGGAGGAATGGACGGGCTGAGCCTTAATGTTTAACCACGTCCTGGATTGGAGACTGTCTGTTCACAGCATGGTGCGCGAGTGAGGCAGAGGCAGGCAGCCACTGGCAACCAGTGGAAAGGGGGGGCGTACTCTGAGTGAACATACGTTGGTTGAAGTCGGTCTAGCAGCAACAACGACCACACACACGAGCAACAGAGTAGAGGACGTTAAAACAACGGTTCTGGAGCAACAAGGTGACTGAACTCGGAGAACATACGAGCCTGACATGCAGCTGAACAGACACTGCAGTACCACAGCAGCTTATAAAAGGTTCATAATTCGGTTTATCCAGTTGCCCAGTACTGAATTACAATTACACCAACAGGACAGTGAAACTTGACTGAAGTTCACTTTATTCATTTCAGCTGAATTGCATCAAAGTGATCGAAAGTGAAGTGATGACTTGAACTGAACTGTATTAAAAAGTCTTTCCAGGGATGCAGTGTCAACAGTTTATCCTCTTCAGAAACAACTGACAGCGCGACTTGTTATTACAGCGAAATACAAAGGCATCGGCTATGCCTCCCTCCTTCCCCACTCTTTTCTCACTTCCTTTTATCTTTTGTTCTCTGTCCATTCTCCCCCCCCCCCCCCCTCGCCCTCCCCCCCCCCCCCCCCCCGTCTTTCTCTGTCACCACCTGGCTCCTTGAATTAAATGTGATGCGATTAATCAAAACTCCGGAGGAATCACCCACCACCCTTTTATCAGAATGGACAGAAAGACGGAGAGGACGGAGAAAAGGGGGAAAGTGCTGTCGGCTGCAGATAGCTGACAAAACAAAGACCAATTCGATGTTTTTCTCCGTCACATCCACCAGCGACTGTAATAAGATGTGATCGATTCAAAGCAAAGGATCACAACTCCACAGTGTAACATTAACACTTTAATTGAATGCTTTCACTGTACACACGCTTGTCTGATGTGTGAGCCGCACTCAGATCATGAAACAAACACGATGTGTCTAAAACATCATCTGAGGGATATTTGAATATTTTCAATATCCTCTCATCCACAATGCCACGCTTGTGTAACGTTTGATTTTCTCCCACTGATCCCTCCTCTCACGTCCACAGCGATTAAATTCCAACTGTCTTTTTCGAAGTGAAAGACATTTTTTGACTTTACAAAGACACACTGAAGAAAGCAGAGCAAACAGACATGTCGACAGGTCTGTGACCAGCAGAGAATGTAACAAATCAAATTAGATCTGGCTTTTCAAAAATAATCATAGATTTGTGTCTTTTTCATTTTCACACAGCCATTTTTTTTTAAATGGGCTTTGGTGCTACTTTCAGCTAGACAGTAACATTTATATATGATATCGAACCAGCTGTTGTTCCTCCATGTGAATTCTTTTGAACCCTACTAACACCATATGAAGCTGTGTGAGCTGTGACTTCACAACCTCTGAGCAGGAGGCAGAAGATAACAGGGCCTCTGCAGGGACCCATATCACAGCATCTTCACCAAGCGGCACTTCCTTCCTTGTAATACTATTGTTTGTCATTTCCAGCTTGGAAACCATTATGGGTGGGTCTGAGGTAAGACTGAGGTCCATACAGATGAGACAACATAATGCAGATTTGTTGTATTTGGTGAGGACACCGTATTAAAACATTCAACCAACTAAATTACTATTTGACAGACTTGATCTGAAGCCAGCAGCTCACATGATGTAACAGACAGCAGGAAGAAGTTACGTGACATTTCACCAAGGAAAAGGCAGATGGATGGTTTGACAAAACACTGACATTAAAGCAAGTCCACATTTCCAGTTAAGTACTTTATCATCTACGTTTCTTTTTCACCAGCCAGGTGACTGTAACCATAACAACAGGTGACCTCTGGCCCAATTAAGACTGTAGTGAGTCCTTATTTTAAACTGAACTACATGTTCTTCAAACCATGACAATAAACGTCCTCTGTCCCGGCACACTCCTTTAAGTCAAGTCACAACTTCGAGGAGTTTTTACAACACGGTGTGAAAATGATTCACTTCACTGACCCCTCTGCTCAAAAGCCGATGCTCTTGGATATCTGCTCATTTATATTGGGAATGGCCCACCACTTTGCCCTGCGAGTTCTGATCTTGTTAAACTGAGCCGATGACAGATGCCATGTCCACATCGCAGAAATATGACACGTGCTGCTGCCTTCACTCACTCGGATTCTGCCATTCATAATGAAGTGTGTGATAGTTTGCATCGCAGAACGGGAACACACATCTCCTGGATCGCAGGAGAGTTGCAATTCACAAAGCATTCCCACGCACACATCACACCGCGCTGTCTGCGGGAGAGGAGGCCTACGCTCAGAGTGTATTGAAGCAGACAGTGGGATGGATGAGGGGATCTCCCGCCTTGTATTTTCATGGCACCTCACATTGGGAGACAGGCAACTGTAAAGCTTTCTCCTCACTTGCACACATATCAAGCTGAATTTAATCACACATTATACTGCATGTGCTGGGATTAAATACACCGCGCTGCATGTTCTGTGAGGACCATCGCTCAGGAAATTACCGTGGGTACTTCTGCAATCCTGTGCCTGCATGCGTGTCAACAAGATGGCATCGGTTTGGCATCTCCGTGTCAATTATAGAAGTGAGGTGGTCAAAGAATGAGAGATGTCAAATATTGACAATAGAGCTGCGTTCCGCCACCGATTTGTTATCCAGCGTGAGTGCAAGAAACAAGCAGAGGGGAAATGATTGGCAAGAAGGGAGGATAGGGAGGAACACACAGAGAACAGAGGGTGAATGAGCTGTAGGCTGAAGAGAGTGTGAAAGGAAGAGGTGGAGGATGAAGGGATGGCTTGATAACGAGAAGGAAGGATGCAAAAGCGGACTTTTACCATTCCACTGGGTCTCATTAATTTAGCCTAATCAGATAATATATTGCTGAGGAAACACTTGTACAATATCCTGCACAACACGTGCTGTGTGGGCATGTGTGCGTGTGTGTGTGAGGATAAACTTCCTTATGAGCTACCCACGACCTGGCAGTGGTATTTTTACAGTTTCCTGTGCATTCAGGTGCAGGATGGAGTCCTGAGTGAAGCTATTATCAGGAGGGTTTCCTACTGAGAGACAGAGTGAGTCACAGTGGTTCCGTTTGTGTTTTGCCCCGTGGATAGAACAAGACAGTCTGGATGACCCTCTGTTTGAACATGGTCCACGCACCGTCTAGATAATCTGTCTGAAAACATCGCGTCCAATCCTGACACTAGAGGCGATGCCATCCGAGTAAGAAACGGAGAGAAAGTAAGAGGAAAAGATAGACAGAGCCCCAGAGAGCAGGAGACAGATAGAAACGGAGACAAAAGAGCCAAAGTTCCTCTTGCGAGTCTCTCTAACTCGCACTGATCCCCTTTTGTGACAAATCTCTGTTTGATCTTTCTGCCTCTCTCTCTCCCTTTCTCTGACATAAACACACAACATTCCTGAGATGGAAGGAATTTAAGCTGCAGCCTAAGAGGGTCATGGATTTCCATGTGTGTTAAACTTCAGGCACGTTAAATAAACAGCAGCCGCCTTCGTGTGAAACAAGCCCACTGAGACCACATGGAGTTACACTAACTAATATTGTATTGACACGTACATGCATGCACACACATCAACCACTCTTTGTTCTTCCAAGGCTGCACCCTTTTAAGTCAGAATGATTGGCCTTATTTGTGGGGAGTCAGTTCCCTGCTGAGGGCGACTTGGACTGAACCAAACCACTACAGAGCTGGGGGGGCGGAGAAGGGGGGGGGGGGGGGGGGGGGGGGGGGGGGGGGGATTCTTGATGAAAGATGTGTGCTGATACCAGTTTGTGGTGAAGGGAAGGGATGTTAGATGGGAAAACTGGGGGGTTAATGAGCCGGAGCAGCAGAGAAACGAACAAGGGACGGAAGGACGGCGATGGGGGATGTGGAAAAGATCTGGTTTGTAGTGATCCTGCATCAGACTGATTCATTGAACACGGTGGGGAATGACCCTTTAATTTAAAGCCAACATTCACCATTGTGTGTGCACACAAACACACACACACACAAATGGTTGAATGTGATAAACAGGATTGATATTGTTCTTATGTCTGATAAGTGTAAAACCTTGAAAATTAATAAAGAATAAAAAAACCTTTACAATTAAAGAATCATATTGAATAATAGAAATGGCAATTTACCACCAACACTAACTAATCAATTTACCATGAAAAATATTAATGGAAATTCTGAAATAATTTTTACGGACACGACAGGGAAAAAAAGCCTAGCCTACAAACCCACATCCGCCCAGTGTTGGGTTAGGGAGCATGAAATGGTGGAACGATGACCTAATTAATAATGGCACACACACACGTGTGTGTATGCACCCACACACATGCACACAGATGTATGTTTAGCAGGCATGTAAGTGTTCAGAGCAGACCCTATTAATTCAGCTCATTTAGCTCCAGTCCAGCCATTAAATATAAGCCTATCCCAAACCTCACAGTGCAAACCCACTGGCTCAACCCCCACAGTTTTGTCTTCATATTGCCTGTCTCTCTCTGTCTCACCCTCTCTACCATCTCTTAAACATCCTCCATTTCTTTATCCTTTTACTTCTCAACACCATAAATCATTTTCTGTGCTTTCAAAAATTAAGAAACTCCCAGTGCAGAAAGCAAGGACAGAAACATGGTATCCGTCTGGCATTGAGCAAAAAAAATATATATATCTGGATGTGCCTTCAGGCAAAAGCCAAAATATGCCTCAGTCTAATGTCACCAAATAGTATTTAACACCTGAGCCAAAATATCAGGGCACAGCGCCAGGGACACAGCTTACATTAGTCATTTCACCGGAAAAGAAAAATAAACCGTTAACGTTTCCAAAGCATTGGTCCTGGTGCATCTAAACTTTCAGATTTCCTCAGTGTTGTTCAAACGAACGTGATAAGTGACCAATTCAGAGAGGAAATGAGACACTGAGCCTGGGGGCGGGTGGAGGGCAGCACCAGTAGACACAAATTAGGATTAGAGGAGTGTTCATCCTCCTGCTCTTTCATTAAGGCACCTCTGAGGTGTTTTCAGAGGCTGTTGGAAATAAGCCGATTTCACTGCTCAGGAGGGCTCACCCACCACACACTGACGCTACCCAATGTGGCATGCACGCATTACTCTCACTGTCGATCATAGTGGGGGGAAAAAAAACTAAATGTCACAAGGGGCTGAGACTGATTTTGATGCAGCACAACTCATGTCAATTCAATTAGTGTGTAGGGAGACAAGAGCATCTTATCTGTGGCCTTTAGACTATCTGTGAACCTTAGTCAGATATAGAGCTGCAGAACAGGGGGGAGATGATTAATATGCAGAGGGGTAATAGAAACAGAGGCAGTAGAGCTGTGAAACCCGGATAGTCATGGAGATAAACTAATAACTAAGATAAGACCCACACATGCGACAAGTCACACGCTCGCACATTTCCCACAGACAGCCGCTGACACGCTGCACTCAGGGCATCACAATCATCTGTCCCACCCAATACGCAAAGACAGAGGACAGGCCGAAACACTGACATGAGGTAGCGGAGCATTGACAGTCCTGTCCTTTTCCCTGGGACTCAGTGTTACTGGTTAAGATGAAATCTCATGTAAGAGTTGCTTCAAGACACTGAAATACAAAGAGGGGACAGAAAGATGAGGACTGCAGGGTGAGATGGGTGTTCAAACTGTGCGGGAGAGAGACAGTGTGGACCAGGAGACAAGCAGAGGTGAGGACTGGCTGGCAGAGGAGGAATACGTGGCAGACCACAGGTAGGAGGACACTGTGAGGTACTTATGGTAAAGCGGCACAGCAGGACTGAGCCGCGTAACAGCGTAAAAGCTAAAGCTGCCTCCAATCTGAAATGAACAGCCAGCCTGACCCGAGGTCTTCCAGTAGGAGGACACACTGGGAGGAGGCAGTTCAAAGTCACTCTTTAAAAATGCACAACAAAAGAGCTGCAGAAAAGAAAACATGATAACCCAGATCAGGCTTCACACAGCACCAGGGCGGCAGTGGATATTTATTTATGACCGGCAGATATCCTACAGTATTTAGTATGCTGCTCTTAGCGCTGCTGCATCTCTCTCACACACACACACACACACACACACACACACACACAAACACAGTGTGCACAGCAAAACAGCCTGTGAGTTTCAGCACCACAGACAGCTCCGGTCCTGTGCCGTCATCTCAATGCAGTGATTCCTAAGTAACTACCGTCGTCTTGCCGGGGATCTGCCTCTGCCTTCGTCTACGGCTGGTAGAGAGCTGCAAACAGCTCCACCGATACCCTTAAAATTACCAAATACATAATGATGACTGAGGACCTAGAACTTAAACCATACAGAGCACCAGACCTTTTATCATATTAGGATGCATATTAATTTGATATAATATGAAATATAAAACTATTTTCTAGCAGTTCCTGGAGTTGGTTGTGTGACTGCATGTGTGTTGGTGTGTACAGACACATTCCTGCCAGAGGCTGCACTGGCCATTGTCCCAAGAGCACCAGAACTGCACAACTGTACAGACTCTGAGGGATACACACAAAGTGACAGGAGAAAGTGACAAGGCAGAAGGTGAGGTGGGAAAATGAAGCCAGAATGTAAAAAGCAAATCCATCTCACTCATTTCATTTTCTCAATAAGTCATGGAAGTTGTATTTGAGAGTGGGCTTTAGAGAGACATTACTCCTCCATAAGCACCTTTCAGTTGCAAAAGATAAAAACTGACACCAATCTCATTTCAGATTTAGGCCAATATAGTGTTCCACTAGGACGACAAAGCAACTCAAACAAATCCAGGATATTTCCTGGCTACCTTTCATTCATCTGGCTCTGTCATCTATCTGGCTATCCTGATAGCTGTTAATGATATACAACCTGAAAAATGTAAATATTATGATACATGACTAAAGTAAAAGATCCATTCCAATACTTAAAGTGAAGCTTAAGACTGCAAATGAAGATTATCTTTCCAACTGTAAACAAACTGTAATGAAAATTACATGTTAGACTGCTGAAGCAGTTGATCAGTTTCATCAGTTCACATGTGTGTATTTCTGAGGGCGACGTGGAACATCACATGCAGGTATGCATGAGGACACATTAATAGATCTGCTTACTTTTTAATGCTCTCCATTTGTGGCTATTGTGTGCGTGCAGCCTTTTAGTAAGAGTCCAGTGCACTGTTTTATAAATGAGGCACTGGTTCAACTTCAGGATTCAGCAAGCTGGTGCACCAAAAACTCCAAAGACTCTCAGTCACATAAATGTTCAACTTTACAGGCCATTGTGCAACTTATCTGTTGATACTCTGTGATGGCATGACGAAAAATGTATGTAACTTTATATATTATAATAGGTTTACAGGTTGTTGCTACTAACCTTGTATGGAGGTGGTGATTGCTGTCATTGCTGTCTGGCCGGACTCAGGTTAAAGCCTTTGAAAAACAAAAACAGAGAAGGAAGGTCAAACCTTTGTCATCCAGTCTGAGTTATGAGAGAAAAAGAAGAGAAGAGATAAAGATAGGAAAGCACAAGCCACACTCGAAACTAAAATGTTGCATCATACTTGAGGTACTTTCCAGGATGAAGTATTGCAAAATTGGTGACATTTTATGGCTGCTACACACTTGAGCTTAATTGGGACGATTTTTGTCTTAGTGCCACTGATCGAGTTCCCTGATTGCAAATTTTGTCTCCAACAGAAACCTGCAAACTCCGAAGGAAAGAAAACCAAAACAAATATTGTGGACAAATGCGACTAAAAGAAACAGTAAAACTCACGTTGTGGTTACGCTGCAAACTGTCAAATCCAATTCTGCCTTCAGTTATGAAGACTTTGATTAATATTTATTTATTCTTCAGGCAAAACAGAACATGTCTGTCCTCCCCATGGTTGTTTTTTGTGTTCCACACTCCTGTTCAGATGTTGGCAGTGGTGAAGAAAAAATGAGGTCTGGCTGAAACCAATGCACTCTATAAAATTACTATGTGATAACTACAGACGTGAATATGAATTTCAGCAGGATGTGCATTTTCTCTATTAGTGACTGAAGCCTCAACTTGCCTTAACCTCTCCGGAATGTCTGAGGCAGTAAAAAGCTTGTCTCAGTAAAAGACACTGAAAGAAATGTTGTATTTACTATGCAAAACTTCCTGTTTAACGAGTCAAACAGAAGGGGAATAAGACAGGGCTATCAAAAACACACACGGAGCGATGGCGGCTCACCATGGAGGCTTAGGAAAATACCAAAGGAGCACAGTGGCTGATAAAGCAAACCCTCGCTGGGGTCTTTAGTAATCAAACATAATTATCCTTGTCACAGTGCTCTCAAACACACTGATAATCACATTCCCATACACAAGTGCACATACATGCACACGCACACACACACACACACACACTAATCCTGACAGCCAACATGGGGATTTTCCTATTGATTCTGTTGCTCTCCTTTATTAAAATGCAGCCCTCTGATAGCTCATTGGTTTGAGAGTAAATGTCCCACTTCTGAGACTCCCCGTGTTCTACTGTCCACATGCCCTTTTAATGCCCTTTTTACTCCTCCTTATCTCCCCCTTCCTCCTCCACCACCTCAAAATGCCTCCCTCGTGCCTTTTGTCTGCTCCTCTTGCCTCATCACTTCCATCTCCATACATTTCCCTCCCTTCTCCCCCATATCTGCTCTTCTGATTGAGCTTTTCTTCCAGCTTCACAACCCCCTCCAGCCCTCTTAGTCTCTCATTGCTTTCCACTCTTCCCCATTTTCCATTTCCAGCCACATCTTCTTGCCATCCATCCATCCATCACCACCTACTCCTCCTTCTCCTCCTCTTCAACCCTTTCTCCATGCATTTAGCAGCTCCCCGCCCCGTGCGTAAGTCGGTCAGTCAGTCACTCGTGAGTGGAACAGTAAAGTACCTGCTCAAATGTCATCAGCATCAACTCGGAATCTCAATCATCTCAAACGAGATGAATGCAGGAGGGGGTATGGGGGTTGGAGCTCTGAGATAAAGTTGACAGCACTCTTCATTGGGGGGTGAAGGGGGGTTGGGGGGTGGATTAGATTATATTCCCCCCCCCCTCCTCCTTCTACCCACACTCCTTTCGTGGATATTAGCTGAAAAGTGCCTGGGTGTCTCGCCTGGAGCGCAGCCTGATCAGGTGACATTTTGACAGAGTAGGCCTCAGGCTTGTTGTGCAGAGGTTTGCCGTAGCACTGTGACTACACAGATGGGATCTATAATTGCGCCCAGCTAGTCAGTTAGCGCTAGCTCGAGCCTGTCAGGATGCACGAAAGACACTTCTGAAGACGAGGGTCTGCTCGAAGAGCCATTGTCTGATATTATGGCTTGAGGTGACAGCGCTATTAAAATGCGCGGTCTGAGCAGCAACGTTTATGTGGGGTGTGTGTCAGTGATGGGTGGAGAGGTGTCTTTGGTTTAATCCACTCTGTGACACAAACCCTCTCTCCCCCCTCCCACTTCCCCTCTACCACCTCTCATCTCCCGTCTTCCTTTCTCTAGCATCCGGCCCTCCCTTCTTCCGTCTCTCCAGAATAAATCTTTAATGGAGGTTTTATTGTCCCTCATCCACATTCAGCTCTGTGCATGTTTATGCCGCCTCACCTCTCACACACAAATATATGTATATCCTCACACCCCTCACATGTCCCTCCCCTCTGACTTGATTGTCCCAATTTCACACCCCTGCTTTTGACATCGCTCTCATCTATTCTTTTCCTCCTCTTTTCAGCACATCACAAATCAACTAACTTCCCCACAGAGAACATATATCTGTTTCTCTATTTCCCCACTTCTCTGTTCATGCAGCTGCAAGACGGAAACAGCACCGGCCTCCATGATTTTCACTCAAACACGGCTGTTAAGTTTTTCTCCTCCCCAGAGGGCGAGAGCGTGCACGGGAGCAAAGATGTACGATGTGTCACGAATGTAAATCGTGATTGGGGTCTTTATTGCATTGACCAGAAGGAGGATGTTTGTATAAGCAACAACACTGAGGGGTGAGTGCACAAGACAAAGTGTGTGAGCATACGGACTCAAAGGTAAAATCATGGCAATGAGGCTCCTCTTTTCACAGTGGGAGAGGAGGGGAGCCATGGAATCACTGTCCTGCAGTTCACATTCACACTCTCACACACACACACACACACACACAGAGCCGCACTTGGGTGTACATCAAAGCATTAGAAGGACAAAATGTCCCTCTGTGTATTGCGACTGAGAATGAAAATTGCTGCTCTGTTTATATACTGTTGTATACGTGCACAATACAGGAGCAACATACAGTGAATGTCGCTCTTAAATATATGAGCGCACGTGTTTGTGTGTGTATTTCAATGCCCTATAAGGGACAGGTTTTGTCCTCTAACAAAAGTCAGCGCATCCATACATAACAATCACTCGCCATTACCCAGAAGACCCCTAAAGTCACAGCTGCACACATTCAAGCTCTCCAACACTCACATAATCACATTCACCATGACAGATATACACTTTATATTCTGCAGTTACAGCCACCGGCCTCACCAGGGACCGCCACAGAACTCATTCATGTACCATGACCTGTTTGTCTGGTACATGCAAGTGAACCTGTGCATGTGTGCATGTGCACGAGAGACGCAGGGACAAAAACTATGAATGTTGTCCTGCGTTGTGGGAGAGATTTACTGATGGAGGGAGGGCAGGAGCGACCTTGCTGCAGGGAAGTCTCGGGAACAAAAGGTTTTCTGTAGGGTCTCTGTCCCGCACACAAAACCCCAAGCCTCCACACAAACACACAGACACTGGAATAATTAGAGATTTTAGAATGAATTGCAGAGAAGAAAACACAAGGGACCCTGAGGGTTTTCCCTCTTGCTCTTTCTTCCTGGATTTACAGCACCCCAGAGCAACCTTGTGCACTGCCTCTCTGTGCACTATACCTTGGATGAGACAAAATGTCTTTAATTAGACCCAAGAAAAGGATCAATAACATTCAGGTGTTGCACTGCTGCAGTGTTTCCGGGGCTCACAGATGTCTGTTACATCTGGATGAACACAAACTTCATCCACTTCATAGTTTCCCCTAGAGTTCCATGCCCCATTAAACTATGAGTGACCAGACCAACTGTGGGCTAAGTCCTTTTTGTGTTAAATCACCAATGGTATAATGGGATGGACCAGCTCCTCCTCTGTGTGAGAATGGTGTATAAATAATGCAGTCAGTCTTCCTCTTTAGAAAAATGGCTCTGGAAGAGGAAAGGCTTGTACAATTTGCATGATAGTGTTAATATGCAGTTAGAATCCAATTTTCTGGTGAGGCACAATAACTACTGTTAAAATATATTGTTTTAATTTGATCTATGTAGCATTTAATTAAATGCTAATTCTGCTCAATGTAAGCATTACGCGACCCACACCTCAACCATCAACATTTCACATCACTGGCCAAGTCAGACAACGTGCAGACCATGAGTCAGTTAACAATTTCATGTTCAAATAATCTGCCCTGTATATAAACACATGACTGATTAATCATTTGGACTATAGAACAAAAAAAAAAAAACAATTAACTGTGAGTGCGATAATTAGGTGTTCATATAATGATCAGGATTAACAGAATATGAGAGTATTAAATTACTTGGCATTTGAAATGTTAATGGTTGATCAATTATCGCAAATATTACAAGAACTACTTCAGGCCTGTGTAACATTTGAAGATACAGATTCTCTCTCACACACTCTCACACACACACACACACACACCTTGGCACATATACAGTCCCCATAAAATACCCATTCTCACCCTAACTGGGTCAATCCACCATCTATTATGAAGGGGGAGGGGAGAAGACACTGTTTTTGCTGAAATGGAGGAAGCAAACACCAGAATAAGGAGCTTCACTGGGAACAAAATCTACCAGCGGTGAATCTGTGACAGTTGCACGAAGGAAATAAGGATGCAAGGATAGAAGTGAGGAAGGAAACAAAAGGAGAATGGGTATGTGGCGGCACGGAGACGTGAAAGGATAAAAAAGTAAGGCAGATAAAACCACAAGGGGAGCAAATGATGAGAGGGCAGGGGGCAGTAAGACAGAAGAGAGCGAGGAGGACGAGAGGAGAAGGGGAAGAAAGAGGCTGTGGAGAGGACAGTGGTTTCATTAGTGAGATTGATTAGATGAATGGAGAACCTAACAGCCTCTCTGCTCTTTAGCTAAATGCCATCTCTGGGCCTATCAGCAGCAGCTCCAACAACAACAACACATAAATTAGAAAGGGAGGGAGAAAGAATGAGGGAGAAATAAACATAAAAAGAGCATCATCACAGAAACACACAGCACCGTCTGCCTGGGGAGGCCTGAGATCACAGACAATAGCAAACAGCTAATCACCTCATTTTGTCGCAGGAATGTACACAAACGCACGGAGATTCATTCTGTTTGGGTTTGGGTGCGCGCTAGCAAAGTGGAAAAAGGTCTGTGGTATTGTTTGTGCCATCAACCCCCCACACCACCACCACCACCGCCACAGACACACACACAATCACTAATGACATTCACCCATCCCGGGGGTTTCTTTCTATGTTGCCTTTTACATGGAAACTTAACAAGTGTGAAATTAGAAAGGTTAGCAAATAATTCACACACACTCACAGACACACACAAAGCATGAGGCAGAGTGCAGAGTTCTGATGGGGGGGCGGTCCTAATTGAAAAAGCCTCTTCCTTCCAGGAGTTTGCTGCTGAGTAGAAGCAGCACAATAAGGTAATTAAAAGAGGAGCAGTGTGATACGTCGCAGTTTATCTCAGGATTGTCGCACACTGATTGATGTGAATTTACATAAACAAATAATATTTTCTGCCTTATTAACTGTATGTGAGTACAAACAGAGGAGGCTCTGCTGAAAGCTGCCATTTCAGTGAATAACAGCGTATGTTGCTGCTTTTAAACAACAGTAGAGTGATGCTACAATTCTAAAAAGTATGCACTTGGTTCAGCAAACAGGAGCCCTGACTTAAAGCAAGGTGTGAGAAATCTCCCTGTGATGAATACAATAAATACCCACTTCTTGCGCTGCGCTGTTACGTTATTTGTTACCTTTTTTACTTTTTGAATTTGTCATGATGCCTTATATATTTTATGCAAAGCACTTTGAATAGCCTTGTTGTGGAAATGTGCTTACAGCTGAACTTGCCTGGCCTACAGATAAGGGTTCTGACTACGCCACACTAGGATTCGCTCCATTACCCGTCACTGAATGAAACCTTGTGCTGATGTTTCTTCTTTTTATTTGAGTTTTTCTGGAACTGTAAAATCCTGATTCTGAACAAGGTTTCATCAGTCTGGATTTTTTTTTTTCAATTATCAATAAATGATTAAAACCATTACTGCAATTTTATATACACAAGTTGAAACAATCACTTCTGATATTTTTAAACCTTTTAATCTTTGTGTTAATTTTCTCAGGTACTAAACTTGCCTGTTTGGAAAAGCCCTGCTTTCTTGGCCTGTGGTGAAGAGGAAAACTGACCTGCACTAATAGAATCCTGAGTAAAGTCCAGCTGCAGGTCTCAGAACCCTGAGGTCGCCTCCCCACTGCTGCGCAAAGAGCTTTTCACCTGTTTATTCGCAGTTCAGGGAGGCTCGGCTCAGAACCCAGTTGTCGTGAACGTGTTGGTTTCAATTTCCACATCCTTTGCGCTGCTGCTGCTGCTGCAGAGCTCTGGTAATCTCTGCAGACAGACAGACGAGATGTTTGTGGTATTAGTGGGGAAATACAAGTCACTGTATTTTGTCTACTGAAAATGTAGCGATGGTGGGTTTCCTTCACCCTCACAAATCAACAGCCTAACATCTCCTCATCATTGAGTCTGGCTCTGATGTCACTAATGGGGACAAAATAGTGATATTATTGACGTAACAAAATTACAGGAGGTCAGGTCCGGTGTCATGACAACACTTGACACTGTGCTTCCCAACCCCCCCCCCCCCTCTGAAACAAACACCAAGGAGTTAAATTGATGTGTTATTGAGATAATTGAAAGATAAAGATAGATTTGTGGATTTATGGGTAGGATGTTGAAGTGCAGGGTCATAAAAGATGGGGGTATACACTAACAGCAGCTCGGAGGCAGACAGTCGCCAGTAGACTGACTCTCCCCAGCCGTCTTCACCTTTCCTCTTCCCCTCTTCATCATTTTCACACAGGATGGAGCACAGTTTCCTCTATTAAAACTGTAACCAGATGTAAATGAGATGCAAATCCCTCCCAGAGGAGTGGACTGCTGGAGGGCGGCTATCTGATGTCAGCGTTCAAGAGAGAACCATCGCCCGAGGAAGGAACAGCACGTCTGTGTGTGTAAAAGTGTGTAGATGTGGGCCTATGTGTAAAGGGGGGGGGGGGGGACAGAGCTGTTGAGAAAGGGCTACGGCATTGATTGCAGCTGAAGAAAAATGTTTTTGATTTATCTTGGACACAGGAGCAGAATGGGACCTTCAGTATCACCGCATGGCAGAAAAACTCTGTCGAAGAAAAATAATACCCTCAATCTGTCCTCTGTAGAGCTCCAGATAGGACGCAGCGAGGGGGGTGGGGGTGGGGAGGGGTGAAGATAGAAAGGAGGAGAAATGTAAAAACAAAGATGGAGATTGGTAGGGGTGCGGGTGGAAGTCGTGGAGAGGCTGATGCAGCCATGCCTGTTGACAAGAGGAAAAATACACCTTTCATAGAGAAATACAGCTTCATCTCGCTCACTGCTGCATTCTGTCTGGCATAGCAACTCATCTGGCCTCGCCACGCTCATACCACGGGGGGTGGGGGGGGGAGTCAGACACTAACAATAAAAGAAGGAAATCAGAATTAGAAAAGACTTGAATGATCCCTGAAGGGCAACTGCTTTATTACAATTTGCACAACAGTAATGATAGGAAAGAGGAGGTTGTACAGAAAACAGTGAAACCTACTATAAATAGTACCGCTAACATATACACAGTGAGTGATTTTAAACATGCATAAATGCTAATGAACTAAACTGTGAGGCTGAATCTTCAAAACATGAGCATCAGGTCCAGTGTTCTCCTCTGGTAGAGTAGTACTGCGACTGCGCGTAAAGCTGGACGACACGATGGCTCCCAGAACACGGTATTTCTATCGCCACCTGGTGTCTCGCTGCAGATTACATAGGCCCTGCCTCCTCCATGTTCGTAGAAGGGACTTGGATGAAATTTTAAAAATATCTTAAATGGGGTTTCTGTCATTAAAGGTCTGATTTAATTTCAAGTTACATTTTGTTTGTGCTAAGTTCAGTCTCAACTAGCAGTTTAAGGCTGGTGGAGACAAACAAATGGCCGGTATATTAACAAGACCTTGATACTGCAGCTCCATCCCCTGGTCACTACTGAGCAGGCAGCTCATAAGTAAAGGGACAGTTTAATTTACTAGGAGAACACAAATCTAGAGTGGAGTCAGTCAGGAAGGGCAAGGAGAGAGAAACTGTGGCCACCGCATTCAAAACAATTCTCTTTTACCTCTCCTTTGCACCTGATGCCACTTAATTTGCATCAAAGTGGGAGAAATTGATTCACGTTCACTTGTATTTCCCAAATTCTTTCCGTGCGTTCAACAACAGCTGTTCTATAAATGTGACAACAGCACCATAATGTGTCAGGAAGTCTTGCTGCTTTCTTTTTAACCCATACCTTCCATTTATATCTAAATTTCTCTCCCTTCATGAAGATCCAGCATTCACAATAGGAGTGAGAGGGGCTGCACTGTTGTTTGCTACACGTTGATTCAAACAGCCTCAGACAATCAGTCCCAGAGCAAACTGCAGCTGCTTCAGCCGATCAGCAGGGGGGTGGCAGTAAGAGCACGGCTCATCCTAAAAACCTTTGGCAGTAACAGTCATGCAGGGGATCGTGAGCACAGTGAAGGACGTTGAGAAAGTGAGAGGATAAGGAAAAGATGAATCTTGAGTGGAGCAATTTGTTTTTTTACTCTTCTCTGTTGTGTGGTGTTAATGAGTGTTGATCAGTTAAGACGATGAGTAACATGATTGCGGTAATGATGTCTGTGATGCTGATTGTGATAATGAGTGTAGCATCAAAACAATGAATGGGAAATTCAAGCGGCATTCATCATGCCAGCAAGTAGGTTAATGTTTTTGGCGTCCAAATATTTGAGTCTATAATCACTGTAGCAAAGACGCCCGATAAACAAGTGAGTGTTTGTTGTGTGCAGTGGAGTCGGCATGATTAATGAAAACGCTTCAGCTCCACTGCTGTGGGAAGAAAGCGCACCTCTGTAGTCTACAAGCAATTATTATCACGTGGCGTTCTTCTTTATTTCATAAACTGTGTGCAGTCATCTTTGTACTGAGTTGTGTATGCATAAGGAAAGAAAACAATTTACCTTCATGCATATAGGTGGCACTGCCCTCCTTAAGCCACACAAAAATAGAGGGGAAGAAGAGTTATTTTGCCCGTCAAAGTCTTAATATTATTGTCCAATCAGCCTGAATATCACTTTTTATCACTGTGTGTCCTTTAAAAGTATGCAAAGGCAAGTACTGTTTATTTGATGTTGTGTACTAGTTTTGAGGGGTCGCACTATTGTTGCCAATGACAGCAGTCAGGAAGTAAACGTGTGTTTCTGCATTTATTTAATGGTGACCTCTTTCAGCTCTGTCAAACTTACATAAGTCATGTTACCACTCCTGTTTTTTTGTAATTAAAGCTTGTAAACTGAGCAGGGCCAAACAATGATAACAACAATAATTTCCACAAAGAGTTATTGGGACGCAGCTTTAAAAATACCTTATTTTATCTTATTAAATGTACTGGTATCGGAACAGTACTGTCCGAGACGCAAAGCCCAGGAGTCGGTATCTGAAAGGGAAAAATGGTATCTAAGCATCTCTACAATAATTTTTGTTTGGGTATGGTGTGTATTTTAAACTCTCGCTAAAAACCCAGCGTTGCTGATCTACTATAAACTGATTTATATTCAGCAGTTTTTATTCTGGCAACATAGCCGAGATAATGCAATATTATTGTATACAACACCCAAGTGGTAAAGTTTATTTTGATGACACAGCAAATGTCGCCCCGCATCTTCCCTTTTATTTCCACTCTTCTCGAACCAGCGTAATGAAAACTATTCAAATGCTTTAGGAGGGTGGGCTGCGTCCCTCCTCTTCTCCTCCGGCCCGACAAAGGAGCTGGGTCCCAGCCATGGTCTGGTGAGCTGTGCTCAGACACCTGCTGCTCATTAACCACAACAGGGAAAGGTGACCACTTCGATCAGGATATTAATACAGAAAATGAAATGGACAGAGACGGGGGGGGGGATCTACGGAGCGAGTGTCTCGAGGTGGGGCGGAGCGGAGAGCTCAGAATTAAGGGATATTCTCTGGCTTTGTGCCGAGATACAGTGTTGTGTCCCTCACCTTTGCTCAGCTGAAGATTCTGCAGCGTGTATGTGTGTGTGTGTGTGTGTGTGCGCGCATGTGCCCTGTCCACCTGACATCTCTTAACAGTAATAATGCATTCCCTCCTATTAATACGTTATGGCTCAGAGAGTATATTATCGATCAGCCAGCTCAGCCATTCTGTTGCTAAGGTCTTCTCCCTTCATCGCTGCCTTCCTGTCTCTTCACTGCTGCATCACTTTACCAGCCCTCTTCCCTCGGCCTCTTGTTTTTATTACTTGTCTGGACGGTGATGTTCAGTGCAGCAAACCACTGCGCAGGCTTTACTGGGACTGGCAAGTGTGTGAAACCTTTGGCATTATGTCACAAATCCAGACAAACAATGTGCTTCGGCTAATAACAAACCCATTAAACATTCAGAGTGCTGGTGGAAAAAAGTAAGCGGCCCCTGAGATCTAATAAGTGGATGAACCTCCTTTGGCAGCAATCCTGTCCATTCTGTAGCTACAGATCTGCACAAGGAGGAGGAGGAGTATGGGATCATTGCTGATCAGAGCTGCTTCAGCCACTCTCAAGTTATCATGTAAGAGGCCTTGACAACTCAACAAATGACTAAAGATTAGTATGAGAGAAGCATGAAAACCTGATTTTGGTTTGTTATGAAACTGTGGAAGGACTAAATGGTGACTCTGGTTCAGGAGGTAGAGCGTCCACTGACCCGAGAATCATCAGTTTGGTCTTCGACGCCCCTGTTCTTCATCCCAAAGAGTTCTTGACGCTGAACTTCAAACTGCCTGTGACAGATGTGCCAGAAGCTTATGAGTGAGGTACAATAGAAAAGTGCTGTACTACATAAATGTGCAGGAATGGGTGAATGCCAAAAGGTGAGTCACCAACAACAGAGAATCAATTTAAACAGAAAAAAATTAACAATTGACTAATTAGCTGATCAAGGTCACAGAGCTAATAAATGGAAAACACTGTGAGCCTGTTTCTGCAGGTGTGTGAGGACGTGGGACTCGTGTTCTATTGATTATGTTTCTGTTTGCATGTCAAAATCTAACCTCTTAGATGTTGTATTGGTATTTCTTGATGTGTCACAGACAGTTGTCATTCTAAGCAGGCATTTCTAATCCCATCAGAGAATGACCATCAGCCTCCTTATTATATTAAACAATTATAATTTAGCAAACCTGACTGATCTCATAGAGTTCTGAAACTGGTTACCACTCTTTGCTTTTGTTTGTCAGCACAGACAAAACTGATCAAACGCAGTTATAACCAAAGCCAAACATCTGCCGTTCCAGATAAAGGGCCGTGCTGAGGTGTTATGATACTGGCTCTCCTTGAATCCATCGACACAACCAGCATTGCCATACTCCATCACCATAATTGATGTTTAAGTTTCTGCTGCGTTGCATTTCACTGACGGCCCTTTGGATCAGTCCACAAAAAAAAAGACTTTTTTGCTGAACCCACATTATTTCTAAACTTTTCTAGGAAAGAGGCCAAACTTTTCAGTTGCAAACACCAACCTGTTCAAGTTGTGTTTTACCTCAGTAGCACCACAGGCTGTTATTGAAGGGGAATCTTGGCACAAAAAGCCGCCAGCTGATAATTCCAAAACTTACAATTCCCATAGGCTCACAAAGACAACAATAGATTCAAATACCATTATTTGAGTTTGTACATGAGAGGAGCAGACAGTCTGCACCGTCAAGCTGCGAAAGGGCGGACACGCACGGGTATGAAGGAGCGTGGTGCCGTCCTGAGCGGCGGCACGTGAGACAATGATTGTGTTGCGCAAATGTCATTACCTGGGAGTAACGTTCAAAAAGAACAAGCCAGCAAGTTATTATTCCCAAACCAATATTACAGCCTGTCAGTCACACACAATGCATTCCTTAACCACATCCAGTCAACTGTAGAGGCACCACACTCGTATTGGATGACAGAGGGCAGGGCAACGTTATGATGACACACCTACGTGGACGTACACTCACATTTACACATAGTGAGAAGTGATAAAGCAGGTAGAATGAATCTAAACAGGCACACACTAACGCAGCTAGGCGGCAAGCCAGGAGACATTTACAAACACACACACACACACTTCCTTGGAGGGCCCTGGGGTGAGGAGAATTGTCCTCTTCATCTGAAGTGGAAAGGAAGCCCCTTGGCCAAATTAGATTCAGCCTTTTCCTGGCGGAGTTAAACAGCAATCTGCAGCATTGTGCTGTGATTCGCCGTGACCTTGGCCTATCACAGTGCAGCGTCTGGGAGTGCTCAGAGAGGTTCTTAATCAGACCTGGAGGATATGAGGCCTATGATGACATTACTCAGCCTTTATCTCTCCACACACGTCCCTCTGTGTCTCTGTGTGTCTCTGTGTGTCTCTGTGTGTCTCCCAATCTGCCCTCTCATCTTCCCCCTTCATTCACTCTCTGTTACGGGGGGTGAGCATGTGGCTCTGCAACTCAAACGGATGCTTACTTAACCTGACCTCTGAGTGTAATCTATGTTCATTGATCCAATCCGGTGCCGATACTGTGCCCTCACAACGCTGAGCAAACACAACGAAACGTGGCCCTTTTACATCTAATGTGACCCATTTTCAGACGTTAAAATTCTGCTCAACAGGTGTATCAACAGGTCAGCGTCTGCTTCACTGACTGCATTCTAAATCTGCCATCACGCTGCGCACACATGTATGATCACCCCCCCCCCCAAACAAAGGCCCACAGTCATCCTCATTCCACAGCTACTGTGGGCCCAGGGTGAGTGATGAGAGTGTGCCATGATGGAGATTAATGAGCCTTCATTACAGCCATGATATCACCAAGCAGCACCACAGAGAGATGAGAAGATGAGGCTCCTCGTTTCGTTCCCTTTGTCCCTCATTTACCATGTCTGAGGATCCTCAATGCATAAAGGACACAAAAGGACAAGGCTGCGGATGTGCAATAAATATGTACATTTATATAGCCTGTATACTCACACACACACACACACATGCACCAACATGAGAGAAATATGTGCATTTATATTGCTCCTTCGTGCGCGCTCACACCAATAGAGTGCTTCAAACAAAACTCTGTCCAAAAGGGCTACGCAGCAGCACCTGCACGGATAATGGAATCACACACACATGCTGCATGCCACATAATCCGGAGAACATGTGCCCCTTCTGATGATTGAAAGAGATTTTTAAAATCAAAGATATAAAAAGCCTGTCTCGTTGTTGGCAGACAGTGGAAGGAGAATGTAATTGGATTTTTTTCCCCTCTTGGTTTAACAGATCATGTTTTGATGTAGCGAAGGTAGAAATTTATGAGCAATGCACAGCACCTGTACACACATTCAGACAGACTTGTACACAGAGGACGCTGATATTACAACTGCCGGTTTAATACAGAGGACCATTGTTATTTTCAGAAAGGTAATATCGCTTCTCATATCCACTCTGTATCTCTGCCAATATTCCGTCCTGTAGTGATAGACAAGAAGGTCCAGAATTAAAAAAAAGAAAACTACTAATAGCAAGCAAGTGTGTGAATGTGCGTGTCTGCCACTGAGTCATGCAGGGGCCGTAATGGATTACCCCAAGTCAAGCTTAAATCTCAGTAGGTCAATGTCTCGTTGTTACATCAGACAAGCGTGATGTGATGAGAAAATGGAAACCACAAGCCGAGACAGTCCGCTAGGAAAGGGAGACCATCCTTAAGGCATGCACAGCAGATTAAACGCTTCTCTCTGCGTCTCGCTCTCTCTCTCTCTCTCTCTCGCTCACACACACACACACGCACAGGGTGTTTTACATCATCTCTTCACTCAGTGTCGTACTATGACTTTGCAGGTTGTGTTTCAGCCCTTTCATTTGTCCACCCCTCACGCCCTCGCTACCTAGCATTCACATGCATTCCAGTGTGGACAATTTAGCTGATTAGCGAGTGTCTAAAATGATCTCATTTATTAATTAACATCAAGGCGATGAACAAAGGTTCAGGGGTGTGATGGCCAGTATCGTTTAGTGGGCAATGTCCTTCTGTACCTGAGGTGCTGCTACTGAGGAAAACACATGGAAACATAACCATGTAACCAACAAGGTTCAGGTCCTGTCCAAATGACCAAATGTCCTGAGGTACGGAGAGGGCTCGGCTGTTAGTTTTAAATGCATATTTGAATAATAAAAGGTGGAAATATTTTACATCACATGCTGCAACTTGCACCTAACTTGAGGGCCAGCTCCCTAAACACCAATGTTCCTTTTTAATGAGGACATCAGGTCACATAGTGCCAAAAAAAAAAAATATATATATATGTGATAAGGTCCCATTATGACAGTATACATAAGCACACACAGTCACTCAGATGCAGAGAAGGCATGCCTCTCTCGTCTGCAGCCTCGAGGCAGTGCCCTGCCCACAGACGTTATCCTCACCAGCCACGTCCACACACACACAAACACGTCTGTCATCCTCGACGAGCCCGAGCTGGCACCACATCAATTTACCGTCTTCTCCTGCTTCATCCATCTTCTGTACTCTCCATTTATATTTTCCACACTCTTGATATCAGCATCTCTCTATCTGGCTTCTGCGAGGACGTATCCATCTACAACATGTCACACAGGAGGTATCGCCTTCTTAAAACTTATCGAATTCTTTTGGCAACTCTTCGCCCCCCAGCTCTTTACTTTCAGCACGAATTCAATGCATTTAAGTGTAAAGATCTTTCTGACATACAAAGATCCCTCCCACAGTTTCATGCACAGCCTCTGAACATCAAACCCAGAGAAGACTCTTAGGGACACACACCTGATGGATCTCACACCCGTTCCCCGGTTCCTCCTGCTCAGCTCTGCCACCGCACCTCGAAGGTCACTGCCGGCCTGCTGTCACGCTCCCTCCTCCTGTCTTCCTCTCACTCTCTGCCCCCCCACTGCCGGCCTGCTGTCACGCTCCCTCCTCCTGTCTTCCTCTCACTCTCTGCCCCCCCCCCCTCTTCCTTTCTCTGCTTTGTCAGAGAGACAGAGAGTATCCTTTCAGGGAAGAGAAAATCCCACAGCTGCAAACAGAGACACTTAATGTAGAGTGTGACTGCAGCTGAAGCGCGCTGGAGCTGACAGCTGTGCGGAGTGTGGGAGGGAGGCTAACGCGGCTAGGCTACAGTCTGCACCACGGCAACCTACAGCCGGAGAGCTCAGAGAGCCGCTAGCTCAAAGCTCACCGCTGCAGAGCTCCGAGTCAGCAACCAAGCCCCCCTCCCTGTCCGCCTCTCTCCTGCTCTCGCTCTGCCTCACGCTCACTCACTCAGTTACCACATTGCATCTATTAGCAGAATCGTTGCTTAACTGAAGTATGCATCACTCCCATCCTCGAGATTTCCTTTTACCGAAAGAAAAACATTTAAATTAGGGTGTAGGCTGCACCCTCTGCACTGGAGAGAAATCTTATCACTCACTAAGGTGAGTGTTTGTGAACATGGAGAAGTAAAGAGCGAGAAAGACCTTCAATCATTCAAAATAAAAAAAACATGTGAAGAAACAATCCCGATGAAAATGGTTCACAGGAGAACACGGGAGCATGAAGACAACTTTCTGCATGGCTTGATACAATTAACAATACATGATAAAATGCTTTTGTAATTTGGACAAACTGACCCTTAAAAAGCAAGAATGCATGACATAAATGACAGCAGGAGAGACAAATGGAAGAGGGATGGTGGCACTCAGATGAATCCAAATCCACATGCCACCTTTACCGCCACCATTTATCATTTAATGTATTCATCCTCTCAGAACCTAATGCCCTGACAAAGAGAGGCTTATTCAGCCCTCCCTAACACACAGATTAGCCCCAGACACACTTCACATGCAGACACCCACACAGAGGAGGAGGGAGAGATGAACACATAAACAGTGGGGAGGGGGAAGTCAAGCGGAGTGTCGCCCGTTGGGAGAGTCGAGCAACTCGGGGTGGGGCAGTGGGACACAGCAGTAAGAGACAGGCTTAGTATGGAGGTGTTGGAAAAATCATTAACATACAAGTGGCAGGTTCACAATGTGAAGGTGGTATCACCACTCTTCTGTTGTTGCATTGCTCTGTCATGGACTCACCAGCAGTGGGGCAGCTACTGTTTAAGGGGGCAGCGTGTAGAACAAACAGTTTAAGGGATACGAAGGAAAGCCTCCGCTCAGTGTTCCCTAAAAAAAAAAAAAAAGCTCTCCTCCACCCTGCGCACCTCTCCCCATCCTTCACCACGACTCTGTTTCCATCCCTTGCTCTCCCTCTCTCATCTGAACAAGGACATTCAGAGCATCATCACTATAAAAAAAAAAAAAATGTCACCTCCATCTCCACTCGTGGCTGTTGCTATGGCCACAGCTGGCAATAGACCTGACTGGGCTGCTTCGCTCCGCACGTATGGGACGTGCGTATGAGCTCACAGGTTCGTTGTGTCAAACACGCGAGGGAACACTTATTCAAAGATCTGCGTCGCTCTTAAACGCACACTGGGTAAATAGCAGCTTCCCACAGGATCTGGACTCTGTGCCTGTTGGAACATGGTGACATTGTGTAATGTCAATAAGCTCAATGGAGCTTCTGTCCACTCCCTGATGATGGAGTTGTCATGAAGAGCCACTTGGGCAGCCTATTGACAGCTGACAAGTGAGACCATGGGGACAGATTGATAAGCAAGTGTGTTACACGTCATTTGGCAGAGAAGAGATGGATTGTATTTATGTAATGACGGACTGAGCGCTGTTCATATGTGGCATCCTGTTCCGTCTCTGCCACTGTCACATGCTCATTAAGAGCATCAGAGCATGTCATTAACACACACACATACGCTCACTAAAGCGTATCATTAAATAGATTTAATTATCGAAGTTTCAGAGTCTCTGAATAATGACAACAAGTGCACAGTGCATTCAACTTCCAAACAAATGACTCTCGTCAGTACATTTCTAATTAGTGCAGAGAAGAGGAAAAAGATTGGTATTAACCTGGGCTTAGTCAGTCTCTGTGTTTAAGTGTGTGTGTCGTCGTGCCAGTGTGTGTTTATGTGCATTCATTCTCAAGTAATTATATTTCCAGGCGGTGCTGAGCGGAGAGAGGCAGGCCTGTGTGTATATTCCATTTTGGCTTATCAGACGTGTCCAATCATGAGGCAGATCAGATCGAACTGTAAAAGCTCATTAATTACGGATGGTTGCTGAGCGACACAGGAAAGAAGGGAGGGGGGCTGCCGGGGTGAGGTGAGGGGACAAATGGGTGAGAGTGGATGGGATGCAGCAGTGGAATGCTGAATCTGACGAGTAATTGAAAAAAGTTAACTCCAGCTGGTTTGTATTTGAGAAGTATGAAGTCATCGCACAGGGCTGTAGAGATCAAAAGGTGCATTTTCCTGAACATCTCTGCAAATGGGTGCTCACACCTAATTCATAGCAAGAATATTTGATTTCAGGATTTTAAAAAAGACATTTAGTTACACATTTTGTCTTGCAACTTTAGAAAAGTTCATGGGAAATAGTTTAGGTTTCAAGAGACAACGAGATGCTCCTATTAGTTGCAACCTAAAGATGCAGGTGAAGCTGCAGTGCCTGGAGGAAACCCATGAAGATGCAGGAAAAACCTGCCAACTCTGCAGGTTGGAACTCAGGACCTTGTCGCTGTGACGGTGCTCAGGTCCACACCTCTGTGACAGCCATCAGGTGCCGCGTGCACTGACAGCTCCCTGGGCTTTTGATTTGAAACTGATCAGAGACGAGCTTGGCCCGTTACCCTTTAGCTGACGTGCACTCTCTCACTAAGATATACATGATCACAAGGACAAACATTTTGCAGTTTGGTGTGAAGTGGTACCAATGTAATTTCGTGGTTAACCTTAAAAAATACAGAGATTTGAAACAAACCCTACCAATACATGATCAGTGGCATGCTGTGACTCAAGCAAACAGTGTTTACTGAGTTTATCTCGACAATTTGACAAACACCACCATCTCCTCTGCTGCTACAGCTAAACCACTCATCTACAGAGCTGCCTCATGCTAATCTGAGTAACAGTGAGGACTAGCAAGGATCTTCACCCTGGCAAACACACGGATGCAGGCATGTATAATCACACCTTTTTCCCCATTAGCTGGTGAGACTGATGAATAAAACATAGATGACCAGCCATGCTGCAGTCCTCAGATCAGAGCACACACATCCTGTACAATCACATTCATAGGAGGACATGGGAAACCAATTCCCAGCCACAGTCAGGTCAGAGATAGTCAGAGAAAGTAATTGGTACACTCTTTTGAATATAGCAGTGTTTGATTTGGGCTCCCTCAAACTCCCACATATTTGCTCTCTGGAGGCCAACACGCTGGCAATGCAGCAATGTGTTAATCAGGACTTAGAGAACTGGATGAATTGACTGCATTGAACTGTATGTTCACAGGCACATGAAGCCCATTCCAAGGTATTTAGAGGTATTAATTTATATTAATGCTTAGTGCATGTACGCTGATTAATGACAAAAGCAATACATCTGTATGTGAAGGTCAACAGTCTTGAAAAATAAGAGTAGAGAGATCATCATTGTAAAAAAATCAACAACTGTGGCTCTTTTTCTGCTTTGAGCTCAGTATAGTAACTTAAACTGTCACCATGTTGACTGAAGGCTACAGTGAGCAATAACTCAAGTCTGTAAGGAGGATCTCTGAATGAGACAAAGGGAGTCAGCAGGGACAGTCAACTGATGCTCTGGTGAGGCACTGATGAGTGCTGTCGACTCAGGTCAGTCAAGGCACAAGGCTGTTGGTGCTCCGAGACACTGCATAGGGAACTGAGAGGACAAGTAGTGGGCAGTTGTGACAGCTGATGTCCTCTTCTGCCATCGTTTACTTCTTAGGGCTCTGATCTCTATAGAACATGGTGAGGCATGATCCAACAAAAAATGTAATTGGTGTTTTTTTATGGGCAGGATCAGACAGGATGGCAGCCAGATGGGGTGCAGCATAGGTTAAGTCCAAGGCCAGCTGATTTAGGAGCAAAGATATAGTATAGTAGGGTTACAATTTGAGGATTAGGGTTATCTGACCAGTGCGAGCTGGCAGGCCAAAGGTTAGTCAACTGAAGGACGGGGTGAGACCTTGGGCTTCCAAAGCTAAATGACTGGTCCTCATAGGCCTGAGGTGGGCATGGCAGGTTATTCGAAGTGAAGTGACATGGGGGAAATAACAAGGACATCCAGTGCATTGATGGAGAGTCTTCAACAGAATACAGAAAAGGCAAAGGTTTAAGGACAAGTTATTTGGAGTAAAAGTAGTTTTTCCCAAATTCGACCTATTCTTTACGCCCAGTCTACCAAGGCATCATCACACATTTGCCAAGGATATATTGATATTTTAAAATGCTATGTGCAGCACATTGAAGCACCTCTCAGCAGTAACTCCTTAAAAAAAAAAAAAAAAAAAAACATCTCTCTGCCCCCCCCTTGATTTCTGGGTGTCATTAATCTGATCGTGGTGGAGTGCTACCATTACAGCTGCACATCCTAAATCAGTGACCAATACCCAGGGTGTATGCGTGTGTCTGCAGAGCGGATTATAACAGTGAAGAATATCCTGATGTCCCTTCTCCTTTCTACACCGTCTTTTGATTCCTCTCCCCACACTGCAGATGATCTCACTCTGCAGGAGGCCTTAATGAGCTTACGTCCCTTCATGAATAAAGAGAGAAAAACCACGTACACATGAGCATGCACGCTCACACACATACACAGAACCAAATGACTCAGACTGTTTGTTTTAAAGAGAGAACAGTGTGATAAATCACAAATGCTAGTTAGAAGTAAATATTTGCATGTGCTAATTGGACTCATTAATGGCAGAGATATGAGTGGGGGTGGGGAGGGAAAGCAGATGAGTGACTACTTAAATATACACACTACTGATCAGCTATCTAATTGGGGCTTTGTAATGCTCAGACACACTGTGCAGTGAGAGAGGAATGATTAATACCTTTCTTAGACGTGCGCGCACACACACTGCTGCATGTGTCCTGCAGACACAGGCACACACTCAGGCAAGGACTCTTCACTGAACCCCGTCTCCAAAGAGGCTTTCAAGTAAATTGAGTTTGGGTTTAGGGTCCTGTTTATATTAATGAGTCCACTGCCGGTTGAGTTAGACCCAGTGCTCTGTGTTATTACCTGCTTGATAATGAATGCCAGCTTGACTAGCAGCAGTCAAATGGAGGTTGCCACACACAGCAGATAACGCTGCGACTTGCCACTGGCCAAGCCTTTGATGCCAATACGTTTATATTCTTGTGCTAAAATTGTGATTTCAAATTTTGGAAATGTAATGAAACATGAGGAAGAAGAAAAGACCCTGCTGGCCATATCTGCAAAAGGTCACATTTCATTTCTCTGGTGCTTGACCTGTGACCAACTCGATTGATTTGTTGTCATTACATCAACATAAGCATTTAATATACAGTGACCAGCGCTAATACGTGGCCGATAGAGCAAGCATCTATCAGACTGCACTTCAAATAGAAACGGATGTAAGAAAATGATGGCATGGCGCTGCTTCCTCAAGGCACCCTCCAGCTCCATCAAAGGATGGAGCAAATCTGCACGGCACAGCCACCTCTGAACAGATGATGTGCCGTGCTCCTCAAAGAAAGGCCCAGTTGGTTCAGCCGACATGAGATGAAGCTCAACAGAGTGGAATTCAACAACATACTTTGGAGTGGGTTTAGAGCACTAGCAGTTGGCAATTCTTCAGGTGAGCCATGTTTTTAAATTGGACTTTACAATGTCAGCCTTGGCTGTTTACAATTACATCATGTAAATTCATTAAGCATTAAACACGTGTTTACATCTTAGATCGAAAGATGACAGAAATTTTGGAAATACAGATTTGACGAGCAGCTGCTTTACCATGATCAGGCACTTCACAAAAGAGAATCAGGTTCGACTAATACAGGCCTTGAACGATGTATTTAAAATTGAAATTGCCCTTGATAGCAAAAAGCCTTCCCGTCCCTGCTCTAGTCCCTGATCAAACAGCATTAGCAAATAATTGTGCGGATTTGTTTCAACCTCCATGGGAAAGCAGATTGGTGGCATTTCACTCACAGGACAACAGAGAGAGTTCCAGGAGGTTTATACTCCTTTAGAGTAGGGAAGGGAAACATTTCAGTCATTACCTTATTCCACAATAAAGGCCTGCCCATCACCAATGCAAATACAAAGTTGTATCACCAACACCATCTTAGCTAAAGACCAATGCATGGGCTTCAATAATATTCTCTATTTTTTCTTTAGAAAATGGAGGGCTAACTGCAGGCTAGCCATCAACTAGGGTTACTTTCAGGGTTATGTTTACGTTTATCGATGCAGAGGAAGCCTTTCAGTATATAGCCCCAGCACCAACATCTACATCTATCTTGATTAGATTTGACTGGCACCGCATGTCAGTACCAAACCCTTTGAGATACCAGGTTTTTAAAATGTTAGAATTTTGCTCAAATCAAATAATATAGGGGACAATGCACAGTATTTTTCAGCTGCAATGCAGCAGTGTCTTACACAGCAGAAAAAAAAGATGTGTGGAGCTGGCCGTTGAAATAGACCACTCTATTATGTGGATGGGGCGAAAGATGGCACTTAGAGGTATCAGCTCATCATCAGCTCATCTAGGTGGCACAAATGACCTCATGTTCCTGCTTAAGACCTACGCAATGAGCTCCATTTCAGCAGCTTAATTAAGGCACTATGCATGATAAACCACAGCTTCATTTTCTGTGCTCACTTTTTCTCAACTGGAGAAAAGTATTAAACATTCTGACAGCCATTGCTTGAACCACCTACATGTTTATGGTACATGTCAAGAGGCCCATTCTCTCAAAATGGCCAAAATTTAATTATAGGAGAAATTACAAAGTGCTTGATCATAAAAAGATGAATTCATTGATTTATAAATAATCTACAGCTTTAATCCATTAGACGGCCTTCAGAGTTTCCTAAATATCAAAATGAAACCATAAACTAGAATTAAATTAACTCCAACAAGGCCCCTTAAATTAAAAGGCTTAGCTCAGACCACATTATGATTCTCAGCTACAGGTTTCTAAATCTCTTTGTTACTAACCCTACATCCATATGAAACCACATTCAAATCCACTAGATCCAGATTTTTATCAGATTCACACCAAAATTGCACACACTCCTAGATATCAGTTCCCTAAATTTATCTGATTGTTTTGTTCCAATTTAAGTAAAAAACTCAAATGCTGAAAAAGGGAATGAATAAATTTTAAAAAATCATCCGTCCACCAAGCTTTATGGTAATCAGTCCGGCAGTTTGTTTAATGTTGCCAACTCACAAACAAGCTGAGATGAAAACATCACCTTCCTGAAGGAGGTAAACACGCCTCCATACTCCAGAAATTCAGATTGTTGTTCTGAGATTTTAATCTAGAGAGCAAAGAAACCAAATAAATGAAGATAAACACTGCTGCTGTTAAAAGCCACACGCTGCCATGAAGAGTTTTGTGAGTGGGATGGAGAGCCTGGTTGTTTGGAAGTCTAGCAGTCCCATCCACAGTCAACATTCTGCATCGTGATTGTGAGTGTGGCATTTTGGGGCTATACATTGGAATGGCCTCTGTGTGTGTGTGTGTGTCTCAGTGGTCAGCTGGTACTCTATGAGTGAAGCTCCAGCCAGTGTTAATAATTCACCAGTCTCTTTTAGCTCTCAGACCAACTGAGTTTTCACCAACAGGGGATCCAGGGGAAAGCACAGAGGCAGCTTTGATTTAACTGGAGTCCAGTCACAGCGGCTTGTGATACACGCATCTGATAGACTCTCACATACTTCCTGCAACAGCATCCCCCACAGCCAGGCACAGTTTACAAATAGATCATGAAGGCTGTTCTGCTTCCAGGTTCTATCAATGCAAACTTACCTTGCTCTGTGCAATGACAACATTGTGGCATTTACTGCACATCCCTCAATGCTCTCTATGGAAATTACAGGACAGAAATGATTCATATGTTTCATGTATGGTGTCAACTATCACATGTAACTTGTAACTTCATTACAACCAATGGAAAATACACAAATAATGGAAGCAACACAGCATTTTCAGCTGCCTCGCAGGTCCTCCAACACCTTTGTGATAAAAAACTGTGCAAGCCGCAGTCCCTGAACTGGGACCCAGCAGCAGAATACCTGCAGCGTTCACTACTTCACTCAAGAGACTGCTCCTCAAGTATAGGAGTTTAGGTACAGTCTGCTTTACCTGCCTCTAACACGAAAACATTGTGAAACATATAGAAAACTGAAGCACATTGAAGCAGCAAAGACCACGCAGCTATAACGTCATGTTAGAATGATGAGACGAAGCCTGGTGGAGTCAGAGCTGCAACGTGACAGTGACAATCAAGACTGATTACAGAAGAGCCGATTGACATTTGTTCTTTGTTTTGATAATTTAACGGAGGGCTTGGGAAGAAAACAGAAATTAAAGCGAACACAGAGATGAGAAAATTAGCAGCACACAATCAACGAACACACTCACTGAGCAATTTACTGCGAAAAAAAAACACACCTGCTTATTTATGCATTTATCCAATCAGAGAGTCCCGTGGCAGCGCTGCAGTCTATAAAAATCCTGCAGGTACACGTCTGGAACCTCTGTTCCTATTCACATCAAACATCAACGTCAAAGATTTTAACTGCGTCTTGACTGTTGGGCCAGAGGGGCTGGTTTAAGTAACTCTGAATCTCCAGGGATTTCACAGTCTGTACAGAAAGGTTTACTCAGAATGGTGTGAAATTAAAGGTTATCCATAGAGCAGCTGTACTGTGCACGGAGAAGCCTTTTTGATGAGAGAGAGAGAGAGAGACCATGTGTGCTGCACAGCTGGCTGTATCAAGACAAGACATTAAAACCAAATACAACTCAGATACCAAGGATCTGACACACCCTCAGACCAAACCAAAATTCAATATTTACGAGGAGAAAAAAAAAAAAACGACATTGCCAAAGTAGCAGAGAAACATGTCAGAGCCTGGAGGAAAAACCTCACACATGATCACAATAACACACACACACACGCATGTGGAACACATTCAATATCTGCCTCCCTTCAGTTTTCTCCTGTGGCTCTCCACATCACTGCTCAGTCGCTCGCCATATTATTCATTTCATGTTTGTCTCAAATCACAGCAGACTACAGTAGCTTCCATTGCCACTCATTCAGTTACAGAACAGAGGATAATATGGTTGGAGAGCAATTCATTCTTGCCTTATAGACCCTTGTAGGTCTGAGGCACTTCTGTATGACAGAACAGTTTGGCTATATGAATAAAGCAAAAAATAATAACTAAAAAAAAAAACATCCATGTCTCAGGTTCCTAAATATACAGGAGATTAAGGCTGCTCGATTGTGCACGAAACCCAGAAGTTAAATTAGTGAAACTTGCCAACGGCTTGCAAAGTCAACACAAAAGACCCACAACAGTTTTCTGCCACTCGTTTCAGAAAACAAACACACACACAAAGAGCGAGCAAGAGAGAGAGAGAGCGAGTTGTATGACAGTGATCAGTATTGAAAAGGCTACATTGTAAACCCTTGTCTAATTTCACAGATGCTGAACAAATTGTCCTCTAACCTAAAGAAGAATGTGTTCAGGCGGGTGGTTTAATTTGTGCCATTGTGTGTGTGTGGGTGTGTTTGTTTGTGTGTCCCTGGGTGTGTGCTTGAGTGTGTTTTCATCTCGGATTCAGACAATGAGAGAAGTCGGGGAGGCGTGACGAGAGCACAAGATGCAGGAGGAATATCTATGTGATTGTGTCTGTTCGTACATCTTGACACTTTTGCGCGCAGGAGCGGGCATGTACTGATGTGCGTGCGTGCACACGAGGATAAAGAGAATGACCAGTACAGTACACCAACATTAGGTTGCCAGGCTTCACGCATCTGCTCAGGATTCAGACGCAGTTCCATATCTGCCTGATGCAAGCTGACAGTTTCGCTTCTAAACAGAATTACAGTGAAACGACACCAGCACAGCCTCACTCACTGCTACAGAGCCAATGAATAGCCAAACATGTCATTTTCCTCCCTTTACCATCGACATGACAAATGGCACTGGCGGTGTGTGCGTTTCTCTATAAGACCAGTATCTCTGTACTGCTCTGACCTAGAAACATTTATCATGTCCTTTTCTGAAAGCCTACTTTAAAGTCACACCAGCATGTCGTTCACTGATTCAAGGATACACATGTTATAATATTTATGCTTTCTTTTTTTTCCACAAATCAGAATTTTGATTTCCAGGAGAAGAGAACAAAACCCAGTGACTGAGTTCAGGCGGGAGCTCATTGAACTATATTCTTCAGCCTAAAAGTGGAAAATGTGTTTAGTTCCAATAAGAACAGATGACAGCTCAGACGCTCACTTCATTGACCACATTCAGGGCAGAGTTCAGCCTTATTACAAACAACAGCTCCCTGATGGACATGTGGTTGGATATGAGTTTGTCTGGTGCGTCCGTGTGTGTGTGTGTGTGTGTGTGTCTTTAACGATACACTTATATCTCACACACATCAATCTACCTGTCCACTAATGGACTGTCCAGCTGTGTGTTTGACCAGAGAGTAAGAAGAAAAATAGGGGGAAAAGAGACATTGGACAGAGAGTGTATTCAAATGAACCCCTGAGTCCACAGAGGAAGTGGGTCTGGTTGCGGTAAAACAGTCCACTGTTCCTATTCATCAAATAATGCTGACACCATTCTATTAGTCAGACATCAATGCGTGGAATCTAGATTAAATAATAAGTGTCCACAGAGTCATCTCATTACATTTCATGGTTACGTTTCTTCTAAATACAAAATAACCGAACACTCTTTCCCAGCCGGTTTCCATCTCACCCACACACTCCATCTGTAAAGAGCACAGCGGCAGCCCTTGAACATTACAGTCACATGACATTTATGGGATGACAGGACACTTAACACATTGTTCACTGTCTGCATGTGCATGCAAGTGTGGGTGTGTGTGGATACAATATGCGTGTGGGCCCAAGATGTGTTGCTGTCCGGTTAAATGTGACATTTCCATGGTTGGGGCTTGGAAGGCGGATGTCTCATTAAAGGTTAGCTGTTAATTACATGGACATATTTGGGCCATATTGAGGTGACGGTGCTTCTCCCCCTTCTTGTTGGATAAAAGGGAATCAACACACAGCTCTATTGTAGAAAACACGTACACATGAACAGTACACACACAGCCAGTTAGTCTTTTGTTACTTACCGCCCACCTGTGGTGAACGCCCCGTGTAGTCTGTGGATGCTAGGTTGACCAATAGCTAAGGCAGATCATCGTATCATTTCGGGGTGTCTGACCATGTCCAACTGAGGCGAGAGCAGCTCCTTGTGGACGTTTGTGCGTTCAACAATCAAACCAGGGATCTGAAAGGTGACTGACTGTAATTAGAAACAGACTAGTGGGCTTATCAAGATGCCTGTCATTCTCTTCCACTTCTACCTGAGATCAATTATGATATTCCTCCATAAACTGATATAATCAAATGGGAATTAAATTAATTTCATACTAGCTAGTGGACTCTACATGTAGTTGCACTCAACACTGGCTTGTAACTGCATCCAATAGCGTTTCTGTGTTGTGTGATTGGCAGCTACTATGGAATAGCAAGCACTGATGATGAGTATTTAATGGGATGGAGGTGTATTGTTGAATGAATCACGCTGTGGTCGCCTGACTTCATCCCTTGTCAACACTGAGATGTGAGACACCACTGGCTCTGAACCACCATCAGCATTAAAACACCAAATCAAATGTGTGACCCCACAAATATTTTTGTGGAATCAAAGCCAATCCCATTTACGCCATTTTGGAAAGTAGTTGGGGCCCAGTATTCTACTGGGACACTATGCTGGTTTTTCCTTTGATCTGTCGCCTGTCACTGTGACCTTACCATGGTCCACTGGTGACAGTGCCAGCTAGAGGCCAACTGATATATTGTCTTGCTAATATTCACAGACATCACTTTCTACATTTCTGTATGTTCATGAATATTAACACTGTTTTAGAGACTCAACCGTGGAGAAAACATGCATTTATGCCTCTGTTGCATTTCTCTGAAATGAGGATTTGATAGACAAATTGAGCCGTCAGTCAATTCTTAAAATTTCCCAGCTGATAAAGTGGCAGCGGAGCCCAAACGTCCCTATCAGTCGGGCTCTAGTGCAAACAAAGCTGAATAGTCTGACATTTGTATTATTCCTCCCACATTCGTCGGCAGCCAGGGAGTAAAAGCGCCTCTGCTGATCTGAGCTTGAAGAACTGACCTGAGAGCAAGAATAAATAGACACTTGTGCACAAGGGCTGGTTATGAGCGTACCCAAAAGTACAAAAACAAATACTGTTGAGCTGGTGTCTGACTCTGGAGATGTCCACTTGTGTTGTATGTTTTACTGCAGTGCATTCTTCAGGGGGCGGGGGGAGGGCTGTCTGTTTGATTTGAGCTCTCTGGCAGTCTTTGGCTCCCTTACCCCATGTTAATGTAATCATATTACCACATAGGAAAGCTATTGTCATATGCCTCTGTCAAAAGAGTAATGGAAATGCTAGGAGGCTTTATATAAGCAAGAGAGGGAACGGCTTCTTGCACGAGAGCAGTGCAGTGCAGAAAGCCCATATGCAGGACCTAATTTCACGCAATCAACAAAGCCACTTTGTGTCAAACCTTTGCTCTTTCTAAATCCGTCTTTAAAGGAGCTGCAGGCCTCGGAATCAAAACTTGGACAAGCCTCACAGAGGCTCGCAATTTCATTTCACACTGAATGGAATTAGCCAGTGGACCAACCTTACAAAGTGGCTCTAAAAGATTTTAGTTCCACCCCGTCACGCTGGGCATGTCACCGCTGTGAAATGTGAACGAGGACGTGTGTGTGCAGGCGATTCTATGACTGTGCATCGGAGAGAAATATCTGAAACTGATTAATAAAATGTCCGTGACTAAAATGTCCTCTTACTTAAGAACATTACCAGCTCTACTGCAGGTGAAGCCCTTTAGGACAACGTCCATTACATCTGAAGCGAAGCGCTTGTTTCTCACCATCACTGCAGAGAGAGCATGGGTCTGAACTCCGAGTAGCTTGCCTCGCTTATCCTGTCTAACACAATTAATCCATTTTCATTATTTTGGTTAACAGTTATTTAATTAAATATTTACAAAAGTGAAATAGGAGCTCAGATACCCAGAAAGAGCAGAACACATAATCCCTCACCAGTGAGCGTAGAGCAAGCATTAGTTGACCCTAACCAGCCTACGTTCCCTCATGTCTGCAAATACTTGGTTGGTCCAAAGACTGTGGCAGTGTGTCAACTTCATATAGAAATTCAGAAGGCTCTTAAAAAATTAGTTAAACGTGGGTAATTCAAAAAGAGCAGAGTGACTTTAAAGTCCCTGATTCATTTCCCAACTTGTCTTGTGCACCTCTTTTTACACAGTGACGCTGTCAGATTAATAGAAGGGGACACAGAAGCTCTGGGCTGAAGAACAACGGAGGGGAGAAGGCAGAGTCGAGGCATTGTGTTTGCTGCTGTGTGGGTCTGGCTGAGCTCCAGCGCAGCCTGAGGACCTAATGTTGCAGCTCTGATGAGGAGAGCTGTGCAGCCCCACTCTTCTCTCTGCTTCCCCAAATTCTAACACTCTCTCTCTCTCTCTCCAGTCCCCATAGTTCCTCCCTACCTCCTCTCTTATTCGCTGCAGTTGTTAGCTTTCTCCCCCACCTCCTGCTCCCTCCCTGCCCGCACACTGCCGACGTGATCCATGCATTGAGCTTCAGCAGAAAGTCGCTGAGGCAGCAGAAAGAGGGAATATTTACAGATCAGTCAGGTGGGGTTGAGCTCTGCTTGTGCTGCACCCTCTCAGTTCCTCGTCAATCACTGTTAGAGCAGGCACGGACACAAGTATGAGCAGGCGGTTTAGCCACTGTATGAGCACACACAAGCTTGCGCACAGAAAAAAGTTAAAATACGATGCATTGGGCTTTACACTGGGTTTGATTCTCAGATAACGTTCAAGAAAATACAAATATTCATTGAATTTTGAATCATCTCCAGATGACTAGACAAAGCTGGCTCCATATCGGGCCCTGGCAACAGAGTTCCATGTGTGAACACATGCAACTTGTCAATTTTGCTTTCATCAGCTCAGTTCAAAGACTCAAGCTGTTGTATCTCTATACAGTTCAGCTGATGCAAGTTCTTCTTACATCAACGGAGTGCAGAAAATAAACAACCCCCCCTCTTGTTTTTCTTGCACCATTCCTCAACTTGTGGAGATAGGAAGTAAAAGAGTTCAGGAGCTTACAAACTACAGAGGCAGTGCAAGCACCTGCACGCACGCACGTGTGCGCACACACACACACACACACACACACACACACACACACACAGTAACACAGTGCAGCGCTGGGCAAACAGATGATGCTGCCAGAGAGAGCTGTTGCTCCTGCTAACTCTGTCAGCCCAACAAGGTCACCATTCAGTATGTGCATGTGTGCCTATTTGGGAATTGTGCTTGCACAGGTGTGTGGCTGTTTGTGTGGGGTGTGTAAATTGTATGGGAGACCTTGACGTCCACTTTCTGAGTTTTATACCCAGCTGGGGGAGAGCTCCTGCCGCCTCAACAGCCTGCTGCTGTGCCCCTGTCCTGCCAGCACCCCGTCAAGCTCTCTAACCCTAGGGCCTTCTCTCTCTCTCACACACACACACACATGCACGCACACACGCCCAGGGACACACACAGTGGACTCTTTGTACAGACTTAAATTAATTTAACGTCACCTTATTCACTGACCCCAAATCACCCTTTTCCTAATTGGAGAGAGCCAATGTCCCTGACTGACTTGTTTGTCCCTAAAGATGGCCTTTGACAGCACAGCACAAGACAGCACCTCTTTCTCAACCTTCTCCCTCCCTCCCCTGTCGAAAAGGTCAACAGGAACCATGTCGTCAGCTTCCTGGTTGGAGTCATGGAAACTACTTGCCCAGCGATGTCGTCATTCAAGGACCAACAGTGACATCATAGCATGGTGCATATCACCAGTTTAGCCAGTAGCAGGTAGGTTGCAACTGGGACGTCAAACATTATATATTATTCTATATTTTTAATGATAAAATAGTTGTATATTGGTACATGAATTGTATAAAGCAAACAATATTGTTTTATTCTAACATTCTTTGCAGATTTCTAACTACACATCACAGCTTGACTTACATTTATTTCCTTCACAGTTTCTAAATAGTATTCTATATCGGCAAAACAAACTGCTCCTGCAAACCTGAACACGTTTGGTACTCAGTTTTAATGATTCTCCCTTCAAATCTGAAATAAAATCATTTTAATGTTTGTGCAAACCGCCCTGTAGCCGCCAATGTAAGTGAGTAAAATGCTGAGTACAGTCAAAGATCAGGTGGTCGCCCACCCAGTCACTTTCTGCTGCTTCAACAAACAGCGTAGCATCAGTGCTCCTGCCCACACCTTATTTAAAGGCCGACAAGCCCAAGAGCACTCAGATGGCAAAGTGCACTGATCAATTAATGTGGGTTCTGGATTGGAAAATTAAAATTGTGAAAATAAAGACATCAGACTTGGTACTGTTTTGCAGCAGGTGTAAAATGAGGCTTTTGTACTGATGAAAACCTACTTGAATTAAAGCTGACTTTTAATTTCAATGTGTCCTTTATTGTATTTTAAATTAAAAAGGGCTGAAGTTCAGACCTTGAATAATTGTGGAACTGACCACGTACTTGGACAGTGGACTGTGTATGTTTGGCCGCTGAAAACTCTCTTGAAAGTAATGTAACCTGAACACCGTCAGACGTTTTCAAAAGGCAATGAGCTGTCGTTTCCTCTCCGCCCATCACAAGGATTTAATATTAACACATCAGTGGATAAGGGGTATTAACAGATCTTGGTATCGGGCTTGCTGCCTCAAACTACAATGACCGGGTGCTTCTCTATCTTTAAGAGCACACTTGGCTTATAACATTTCTTCACAGAAAATTACTTTAACCACACAGGCATGAAATTGAGAATGCTGTACTCAGAGCCTGGCAGCCTGTATATCCAAATCTAGTAATAAAGTTGATTAAAATCATCATTTTAACATTTGAGAAAATCGTGGTCACTGCAAGGGACACGTCTTTCCTTTTGGAATGATGATGCACAGAAGAAATTACACAGTGAACTTAATTTACTTCTGCAATAGAAATCAATGAGCAGAGGGTGAGTCAGTTAACACAACCTCAGTCCAGGCATGCTGTTCCACAACTTTTCCACGTGTCTCCCTGTCATCCGGGCTTCCGTTACTCCAGTTTTTTTTTTTTTTTTTTTTTTATGTCCGTTTGTCCATCTGTCTGAGTTCCGCTCTCGTTTCCACACAGTCAGAGTTGAGCAAACTCTGAGCCAGACATTAATAATTGAGAGGGGCATGAGGGGAGAGAATGGCTCCTGCAATATTCATATGTCATATTGACTTGACTGCCAGCCACTCGCCCGTGCACCCAGTACTTATGAAGTCTCACAGATGACTGAGGAAGCAATGCCTCGTCCTCCCCCAGCCTCTGTTTACACCTCCCATTCCCTCCTTCTGTACATTTTCTCATCTCCCTTCTTTAAGTCACCTCCCCTCTTTCTTCTTCTCCTCCTCCTCCTCCTCCTCCTCCTCCTCCTCCTCTTCCTCCCCACTCTGCCATCTCTCCTCCAGGCCCCTTGCCTACCCACTGCCACCTCCTTTTCATCCTCCTCTCACCGTGCCATTTCTCAGAAGAGTATGGCATACCCATGGGCCGAATTCCATTACAGACCAAATTAAAGGGATGCTTCTCAACTCCCTCAGCAGACAAAAGGAACACATGGGTGAAGCAGACACTCTGACAGGCCTCGCTCACACACACACACCTTAAGCCAGGACAATTGTCATTATCAGAAATTGGCAAATTACATTTTTTGAGTAAATTGACCAACTGCAACTTCCTTCGCGTTCTGTCCGCACTGTCAGAACCTTCCCACTCCCCCTCCATTTCTCCAGGCGGCAGACAAAGCCCTTAATTAGCCATGGTAATGTTAACATGGCTGTGGATAAGAAGCTAGTCGTGCGACTGGTCCAGATCTGGGAGGCCAATCTAACGAATTAGACAGTAAGGAGAGGAGAACCATGGTTAGTACCAACCATCTGCATTTTAGCATCAGCCGCAAAATATCAAATCCTCAGAAATAGTCGGAGTGTTTCTGAGGTCAACCAATTATGGAGTGCTGCAGGCTACACTGGCTGCCTTTCAACGTGATTAGATCTGAACTCACCAGAGGACATCCGGTCCACTTGTTCTCGTGCACAGAGAGCGGAGATTAAAAAGACGAAAATGGCATAGAAAATATATATATTTTGTGTGCTGTAAATTCAACATCTGCTGCTCGCAAACAGGAGTGAAGGAAGAGCTGCATTCACGGTAAAGAGGATTTGATGTGAGGAGAGTCCCCAGCATCTTCCAAAACAGCCTCAAGCTGGAGGCAAGAACCAAGATGAGGGAGATGTAAAAGAATAAGACTACTGCTGTTTAAACTATTATATTAATTTGGGGATTTTTTTTTTTTTTAACTAGAAGGCATTTAACAAGCTGAACATGTTTCATGACCCGTGGGCCAATAAAAATCAAAACCTGGGAATGCATTTGTTAAAATGCAAAAATTTTAAATGAGGCATAACATTCAAGAAACTCTGACTTATGCAGATGCATGTGAACATAATGTTCCCTCATCATATGTAAGACACAGACATGATTTGATGCTTGTGAGTCCATGCGGACGACTCCATGACCCTGGCGTTATCACATATCTAGGGGATGATGCATCAATTGTTGTGTGTGTGTTTTGGAACATGTCAAGGAGTGGTGGTGGTGGATAGTGGGTGTTGCAGTATGTCACACCTCTGCCCTCCCTGGGGAAGAAGTAATAATAATTCTCCACAAAGCTGAAAAGACACAGCCTGAGGACTCAGACAATACATGAAAACAAACAATCCACACAAACACACACACACATACACACACACACCCCAATCTGAAAGAGCCATAAACCACCAGCCGCCCACACGGTCCTCACTGAGCCAGGCCCGTAACGTTACTCTGCCCCAACATCCATTTAATCACACGCACACACACCATCAATTTGTGGAGCAGAAGAACAGCACAGTAATAAATATGGAAATAACCCCACGAAATAACCCGTGTGTGTTAGTGTGTTAGTGTGTGTGTGTGTGTGTGTGTGTGTGTGTGTGTGTGTGTGTTGGAGGAAACAAATGGCCCCCGTGAGGAAAGAGGTGTAAGCTTTTATGTCATCTTGTGTTAAGATGACACACCTAACAAGAGCACAAGCAAAAAAAAAAAAAAAAAATCACACCCACACACACACACACACTGACCTATCCACGACAGCAACTGTGTACAGATGGATCAACAAACACAAATGGATCAATTGGAAAGCAGCACGCCCCTTTCCCCACGCACACTATCCATGACTGTGACAGTGGGAAGGGGGGGGGGGGGGTGTCTGTCATTGTCCTGTGGGGGGTGTCTGTCATTGTCCTGTAAGGGGATATCTGAACTGATGTTGGCGACTTATCCACACTCTTCATAATCCAGTGAGAGAGGGAGTGTGGCTGTGTGTGTGTGTGTGTGTGTGTGTGTGTGAGAGAGACAGAGTAGCCAACCAAGCCTGGTGTTGTTGATAAGAGCTGAGGGCTTAGTCCTCAGTCACAGGGACACACTCAGAGCATTAATGAGCCCACAGCACAGGGAGAGAGCCTTTGCCAAAACGGTCTTCATCAGCCACAAGAGACGCGTGCACATGTGCGTGTGCATAATATTTGCAATCAAAAGGGGAGGGTCTTCATTTTTGTTTTGATCGGACACACTCATGCTAGCCTGGAAATGATGCTGGAGGTTGCATCCATCGGTCACACAGTTTTAAACTTGTACAAGACCAAAATCTGTCTCTTCCACAATAAATCAGTTTCCTACTGTTCAGGAACAGTTGACATCAAGTGAAATGCATTCGTCATGCTGCCCTCTGAACAAGCACAGTGGCATGTGAAAGCATAGAGGCACATGCGCGCGCACGCACAGCACGAGAACAAGACATTTCAAAGGGAACACAACGAGCTCAAGTAACACACTCACCTGCACACAACACTGGAAGAAAACAGTTGTCAACTCCAACTTTTTGATGAATGGCTTTTCTCCCTGCTCTCGCTCCAATTTGTCATGTTTCAGTGATCAGAAGACCTTGCTTTCATCTGTAACAAGGTACAAAGCAGAAGGAGAAAGAATATGAGCGTGAGGAGGTGTACAGTGTCTGAGCACCCGAAGTTTCTTATCGTTTACGTTCGACTTCAACAGAATCAACAAATCAAGCAGGCAGCCAATCATTCCTCCAAAGGGGAGAGGGAGAGATGAGAGGGGACCATGGAGAGGGAAAGTAGAGGGTGGATTTGAAGTATTTCAGGTTGAGGACTGAGCATTAAACATTTATGGAATCTAAGTGATGCTGGTTGGAGATTACAGCAGGGGAAGGGTTCGTTCAGCTGTAGAGCGATGCTTTGGTTGGAGGGGGCTGCTGAGTTGTGTACCATTTCACAGTGGGGGGCATTTCTCAGATGCACATACACAGGTGCACGAAACAGAGTAGCAGAGTACTTGGTACAGCTCATTATTTAGAGACAATCTCCAAAGCTGGAAACTGAACCCAGGACATTTGACTGAAGTAATCAGGAACGTAAGGGTTTTTTTTTGGGGGGGGAATTTCTGTGACCCTGTGTGAATGTCCCGGTGTGTGAACAGGAAGAGAACCACTTCATGTCAGAGGCAGAAGGCCATTGTATTGAAGAAGAAGAATATATGTTCCACCTGCATGTCGTGGTGTTTTTGATGGCACATTTTAAGTCACAAGCAGCATGAGATGAAGTGATGAAGGACACTGGTGCTTTGACTTGAAAAGCACGGCTGGCGATGTGAGCGCGCTCATGGCAGACAGAGTTTACACAACAGATTGAGCGTCTGCGCTCGTGCAGCCGGCGTTCAGACGTAACAAAAACACACATGCTCACATAACATGTCTGGCTCCTTTAATAGCATCTGTCTGCTTCCAGAGCCCTGGAGTAACACCAGGGGAGGAAATGAACTTTCCCGTCCACCTGCCACTGTGGAGGGTTGATTTCAGACCCATTCAGCCACTCCATTTTATTCTATTTTTTTTTTAAATCCGCTGTATCTATACAATCTAATCAGAGCTCTACAATATTCAAAGCATGACCATAAAGGCAAATAAGCCATTTCATCAAGTCAATATTTAAACTTGCCCGAGCTGAACGGCAGAGATGTGGGTCATAATCGTCTGCAGAGGGACTGGACATCAGGACGGTGTCCATCAGCAGGTCACCTGTGCTTCTTGATGCAAGACGAGACCTCCACTCACTCCTCGCCACCTTCGGCTGATTGAAACCTCACAGTTTGCTGAAGAGGCCGGTACAGTGAGAATGGATTCGATCAGGCTTAGGATGTCAATCGCTGGCTAGGTCCTCATAAATTCTTTTTTTACATTATGCCAAGGCTCTCGCAACAATAAGATGCTGGCTTTGTTGTTTGCATAATTTACAACTGAACACTAATTGTAGAACACAAAGTAAAAGACCAAGGCGTCCAAAATTATAGCAGCAGTTGTGACATATACACATAAGATAATGGTTCTGGGATTTATGGGTGTTGTACAGGGGGCTTCTGGCCAAGAGTGCATTTATTTTTTGCCCCAGTTATTCCTAATGCCGTTGCAAATTTCCAGGCCGAATTTCAAAAATCAGTTAAATAAAACGATAAAATGATATTTTTTGAATAAAGCTTAAGGGGTAAGGCAGCTGAGTATGACCAAAACTGCTCATTTGTTGTTCCACAGTGAGTTATATGCTTTCAGAAATGTTCTAATTGAATATATACATTTTCTAACAAAGATCTTTGCAGTGGTCTGCATCAGGACAACTTCATATTGACCAGCTTCATAGCCTGGGCAATCCCCATGTTAAATCCTCAGGCGAACTTGACATGATCCGTCTCAGTGTTCTATTCCCAAGTTCACCTGACCTGGCCCCTGAGTTATATCAAAAAAATCCTACTAAACTTTCATTGTTTATTTTCATGTGCTTCTTATTTTACCTGTCACTGGCTGGTGGGATCAGAAAATTCACCCATTACTACATAAAATCCACCGCATTTGGCAGGAGCTCGTTTTAACCATGAGTAATAGCAGACATTACGGCACTAGAGCACACACAGGTTGACCAGCAGGTTATTACAGCAGCAGAGTAGCTTATTACCCTGCCTCAGCACCACTCAATTATTCAGCCTGAGTCCACGGGGAAAGTAGACGCAGCTCAGTGTGCTACTTACAACAAGCCTAAGTAGGCCAAAGAGACTGAAACTTAAGTATGACACACAGACGCACCACAGCGTCGCCAGACTCACCACGGAAACGAGAACATCCAGGTACAGGTAACGCATTTCAGGCAAAACTTTAGCAGTTGAAAGTGTATGTGGACTGGGAATATGTCCTTTTGGTGAATGGATCACAAAGCCATAGATTTATAAGAACGCAAATCTGAATTTCAACACTCGCCTCGTCTGACTTTGATATTTACAGTATCTGTGCACTTTTGCCAAATTTGCCTTTCCTGTGACAACCGCGATATTTCCTCTCAAAAACGTTCCTCTCGAGCCTGCTTAATAGAAAATAAAGCTGGTGCATCGACAGTCATATATACCTGGGTGCCTGTGCACACCAACCACAGAGGATGACAGACCCTCGCTTGATCCCACAGAGGTTTATTAAGTACTTTTACCGTCTTGTGGATAAATACAGCGCAAAGGCAGAGGGGCAGAGAGTAAGAGAGGAAAGGGAGCAAATCTATTTTAGAGTGAGATTAAGCAGAGCTGTGTTGAAATAGAAGCCCTGACTGACCTAGCCATGATCTGGGGACTTATTAAAGAGTCTTATTAAAAGTTAAGGAAGGCCCTAAGAAGCGTACAATACGAGTGGGGGATGGGGGGTGGATGAAAAAAAAAAAAAATCACAGCGGAGGGGGTGATGCGTGTGGTAGAGAAAGGATTGAGTTTAAGCCCCTTTTTCTTTCCCTCCCTCACTGAATCCTCTCTGTTCTGCTTCCTCATACACACACACACACACACACACACACACACACTCCAACAACCGGCCTCCCCACTCTCCAAACAGGTCAGCTAAATAAAGTGCAGGTTTTCAGCCTGAACACAAGGCACCAACACGCATGCATACATACACGGGCACTTTTGCATTCACTAAACAGTCATCAGGAGCTTTTCACAGCAAATCCCCTTTTTCCCCCTGTATTGCTGGGCAGCGTGGCGCTTTCACTGAGCGGAACAAAGGCTGGTGCTGGCTGATTTGGTCCGGTGCAGTCCTGCATAGCTGCAGCCGGTCCCGTAGAGAGTCGAGGGAGTGCTGTACCAGCTGCTTATCGATCAGTTAAAAGATAAGACTTGCTAGAGCTAAATATCCGACGCCGAGGGGGACTACTGCCATAGAGCTGCTTTCCAACCTTACCAGAGGCCCAGGGGATGCGGATCGAAGAGCGCAATGATGTGTGTGTGCGCGAGCGCGCGTGTGTAAGTGTTACATGACAAAGCAGGGACAAAAAGTCCAGAATATCCTTCACCATTTTTGCCTCTTTGTCTCTCCCCTTCTCGAGATACTAACCATCATCAGCTCTTTATCCTTCAAACCAGAGCAGGCAGGAAGCATAATGGAAACCATGGCAACGAGACAGCGAATAGACAGCACTGATTGAGCCGAGTGAGGATGGATGGATGGTATGGATAGATGGGATTTTCTGAGAGGACAAGTGAAGGGGAGCTGAACAGAGAAGATATGTGGGAGAACAAAAATAAGATTCTCAACACTAGCTTTGAACACCCTCCCCTCTTACATGCATGTTTGAATTAGACAGTCACACACACACACACCAGCTCAGTGGAACTTCCTTTTCTGGCAGATCTGTGGGACTTTGAGGGATAATGCGAGTCGGTGCTTTGGTTTAATAAGGCCTCTGTGGGGTTTTCTTTACTATTTCCAAGCTGCAGCTATCAAGGTTACTCATTAAACATGTAGAGCCCACAGAATTCAGCTGGACCCGAACCAGCAGAAGGCACGCAGCTATTCCCAGTCACTCAGGTTCTGGCACTAATTCCATTTAGTGCACCTCTTCTACCAGCATGGAGTGTCTGGCATTAAGGTTTCCTCAGATGTTATGCTGGTTTACTCCTGGCAGTAAGCTGGAATTACTATGTCAAATTTAAAACAAACATCATCGAAACAAAACGTACGAGGATTAATGTGAAATTATTCTAATTTATTCCAGGAATAATCCCTCATAAAATCCCTGGTAAGTAGCTGTAAGCAGGCAGACACACAGGCTCAGTCTTCTATACCCACACATACAGTAATACCTACAGCAAGTAACCACGACCAAAGGAAGACACACTACTGCTATCAGTCATGTGGCAGAGGTCTGTCCAGCTGAGATTTTCTATAAGGAATATTCTCATTATCAGAATAAAAATGCTTGAGATGCGTGCATTGGATTTGACAGTGACATTTGACCAACAACAAAAAAATCAATTCGCTCTCAAGTCCAACAGAATATTTCAGCCAAATCTGATGAATTTCCCTCAAGATGAAGTTATCAAGGATGAAAATGAGTTGACCTGAGATGAACACAAACACAATGCCTCCGGTTAGACTGGCAACAGAGAGCTAATACAACAAGCTACACAACGCCGTCTCTGTCTCCCGTGTGTCCACACAGCAAGAACCAAACGCGGTGCGGTGTTTGGACTCACGCTGCTCCGCGGTGTCCCGCGTTGTTCCACCTGTTGTCCCGCACATTGTCCCGCACGTGTTCTCGTCGTCTTCGCGTTGAAGCCACACAGGTGTCATCACTTCCTCCTCACCTGACGAGGCCTCTTCTCTGGACCACGTGAGAAGCCACTCACTCACGAGACCGCACGCGCACGCACACACACACACACACACACAGTCTCCCGTGTGTCCACACAGCAAGAACCAAACGCGGTGCGGTGTTTGGACTCACGCTGCTCCGCGGTGTCCCGCGTTGTTCCACCTGTTGTCCCGCACATTGTCCCGCACGTGTTCTCGTCGTCTTCGCGTTGAAGCCACACAGGTGTCATCACTTCCTCCTCACCTGACGAGGCCTCTTCTCTGGACCACGTGAGAAGCCACTCGCTCACGAGACCGCACGCGCACACGCGCGCACACACACACACAGTGTCTTTCTATCTTAGTGAGGACACGCATGGGCAAACGTTACCAGGGGCGGCCATAGTATTTTCATGGCCCCAAAAACATTCGCCCCCCCCCCTGTATTTGTGGCCCTAAACAACTGCAGTGTAGCGTGTATGCCCGCCCCTTACTCTGATGCTTATGGTTCACCCAAAGATGAAAATCCATCATCTACTCACCAGTCTGTGGATCGAGGGGTGGGTCAAGTGTTTAGTCTATACAACACTGTGGCAAAATCCAATAGAATTGGAGTAACGGGGAACCACTTCCTCAAACAGGAAAACACTTTCTGTGGTTTCATCCATGCGTCCAACGGGGTAAGTGGTAGCATCGCTACTTCCCGTAGCCAACATGGCAGCCGGAGCTCCTCTCTCCCATGTTGTGTTAACGGACCCACAGGCATCACAGAGGACGACAACGCAGAAAGAAACAGAAAAGAAGACAGATGAAATAAAAAGGTCTGTGCTGATTCTGTTCTGCCACGAATGCTCTGCGCAGGTTTTAAAGCAACAACAACGCAATACATCTTCAGCATTACGAGGCAAGTTTAGGCTTCTGTATTCACGACATGCTCCTCAAATTAAATTTCTGTGTCAGCTCAGATTTAATGTTGTTGTCATCAACAAGCTTTTAATCTCGGTGTGACGCCACCTCACCAGACTGCAGCGGTGCCGGGCCGTCCGTTTAACTCCCGGGGCCATAAAAAAATCTTGTTGGCGCTCCGAATACACTTACCCCGAGTTGCAACTTGATGTATGCACTCAAACACTGAAAGCTACCGGTGTCAAAGCACCTGAGGTGGAATGATTTAAACCATTTCATCTCGTCTCATTTCCACATCCTCCGGTCCCCCTCTGCTTCGGCAATCTTCCTTCCCCTCGCTCCCTTCATTAGATCGCACCCTTGCCTTGTTGAAAGAGCGGGAAGACGGCTGGTTATTCAGATTTAAATCAACACTGACAGAGGAGCAGATGTAAAGAGAGAGGGGGGGGGAGAGAGAGAGGAGGCTAAAGAGAGCTACAAAGTTTGCGTCTGACGTTGTTAGTATTAATGTGATTCCAATGCAAGGGCTGGGATTGATGCAGTCAGATGAGGCGCCGTGTTCACATCCTAATCTCTAATAGCATCAGAGCAGCCAGACTATAAAGACCTCGACCAGTTCAACCGAGAACAAGCGCGCGCACCAGCACAGATCAAGGCGATAAGGCAAACAGAGGACACGGGGAGCCATTAGAGGTAGAGCTGCTCTGTGTGTTGACAGAGAATACCTCGATGGCCTCGATGACCCCCGCCTGGTCTCCACTGGGGTTCACACGGCAGCAGCTCCGCCCACAGGTAAACAGCGTAACAGAGGCAAAGCAGGAAACACAGCAAATTCAATCAACCATCATCATTTAAAAAAAAAAAAAAAAACATTTTAACTCTTCTCAGGCTGGCTCTGTGCAGAGAATGGAGGACTGAGGCAGACAGCAGCAGCAACATTACCTCACACTGAGGCTGCACTCCACTGGACTTCTGTGATGGTGTAATGCACTGTGTTATCAACCTACTTAGATCCTACGCTAAACCGCACCAGACAGGAACAACCTGAGCACCACAGTTTTGCCCTATTTGCTAAAAATAAACTCCGGTGGCAGCCAGGTACGTTCAGTGGGGGGTGGGGGGGTGCACGGGAGGTGACAAATTGAAACTTCAGAGTAAAATGCAAAAAATTGCTCCCAGATAGCGGCGGTCAAATTTACTGGAATGTGTCTGAGTAACTGAGCTGCAACCAAGCTGTCCATGCTGAAGTCTCTCTGACGGGGACATGCTGACAGCTAACAGTTGTTTTTGGGGATTTTCAGAGGATCGGATTATGAGGTTGGGTCCTCATGGCACGTGGTGGGGAAATGAATGGTTTGTTAGATATTATGATGTGAGAGTGTTTCCTGGTGTTGTATTTTTAATTATCCAACAAGCAAGAGCATAGCAAATGACTGAGGTGAACCTACAACCGCTTGTCCATCGCGGGGGGTGCATGTCCAGAAGAAATAGTCAAAGAATTAAAAACATGGTTTGCTTATTGTTGAGGCCATACAAATAGTCTTGTATAGTGTAAATAAATAACCACTCAGGCCAGATCACCTCACAAATAACATTTCCTTTGTCCCCTGGCCTTTTTTGAAAAGCTTTTTGCTGATCAACGTCAGATATAAGCAAACATAGGAACGAAGAGTGAACATTTTTTTTTTTTTTATCTTACTTTGGGCTCCTTGGCTTTAAAACATTTCAAATCTAATTGTGACTCATTGGTAAGCCCCTGGAGTAGCTCTGTCTCGTCCTGCAGACGCAGCCTCCGAGGCTCTCACGCGTGCGTGTGCGAGACAGCATCTTTAATTACCCAGGTAACAGCCAGATGCTCCATCACTCTAGCAATGGCAGTGATTAAAAGCAGTAAAATATTCATTTCAATCAGACACCCACATGCCACATGTATAATTAATGCACAGCGGAAGGACACAGGAACTTTTACCACAACTACACACATATACACACATTTCCATCACCATATTCCCTCTACTCTCTGCAGCCAGCTGCCGTGTGCGAGTGTGTGTGTGTATCTGAGAAATAAAACTGTGGACGAGCCACTTCGAGCAACACTCCACAGGGAGGTCAGGGGGCAGCCAGACTGCATTCTGGGACATCATTCAGACACCTACACAGCAGATGTGTCGGTTTACTCCCTCACTGCCCCGACTCTCTCTGGGAGTGTTTTTGTTGGAGGAACAGCGTCGAGAGTTTGCCATCTCCTCAGCTCGTCTCTCTGCAGTGGGTGTGCTGCGTTCACTGCTCCGTCTACTTTACAGCGCCACTGATGCTGCGCTTGTCAATACCTTGAAATACCTGCAAGCAGTTTGTCGGGGGTCTCAGAAGCAGGCGGGTGTCTCCAGTGGGCGGAGGAATACACAAACACGAAACAATGAGAGTCTTGAGGTGAAGTTGCAGACGTTAAGTAGACATGTGATGCCTAACCATAAGCGCGCGAGACAGCTCTCATCTGCCCAAGGCTATCTATGCTATGTGAGCAGAGAAACCAGACAGCATCGGACTTTCCCCTCTCAAACGTTATTTAAAAAAAGAACTCAATGTTTTATTTGAATGTAAATCACACCAAAAGAAAGCCATTTCTTTCACACTCTTGATGCATAATCTTTTCTTTTCTCCTGTCAGTCCCTTTGGTTCCACTTTGTCTATTTTCTATTTCTGTCCCTTCAGTCTCTTTGTTTTCCTTGATTAAGCCCTCTGCCGTGGTATTGTTTAGACTGCAGCAGTAGGCTACAATTACGCAGTGCAGTGTGTGTGTTGTATCACGCTCATTACAATTACCTCTGGGTGTGAGTGTGTCATCTGTTTCCTGCTCAAGTTCCAATTTCTCTAAGAGTGGTGAGGGAGCTGCACCCAGATGGCTCAGCATGCACAATGGGAGGTCTTCAGTCAGAGGAACGGAGGTAGCGAGTCTAAAAAAAAAGACCCCTGAGACAGGGTGTGTCCTGATGAAGAGGAAGGGTTCGGGTAAGGGTTTTCTCCTCCTTCTTCTAAAGGAGCAACTGAGGACATCCCTGCAAAAAAAAGCCACTGAACCTTTTACAACTCAGAGAGATAACACAACATTCATCTCCTAGTCTGACACTTAGAAGACATAACAGTTGAAGGACATCACAAACAGTCTTTGGTGAGGGCAGCTATTGTAGAAGCTCACACTACATTCTGACCAACTGGGTGAAATCTTGTCTATGAGATTTCAGGACTTTACATCGTCTGATCAGCTGTCAGGGGCCAAGCCAGGCATTTTTTGCCAGTCCAACGTCAATGAGTTTCTGCCGCTAACACACACATACACAAATCCCTTCAGAAGAGGGCTCATCTTTCACACAGCGTCCTAATTGGTTGGTGTGACGATTGAAGTGTTTTGATGATGTCAAAGATGCTTGATAATTTCCTCAAACACTCTCTGTCTCCCTCAGACACAGAAACGCACATTCTACACAACATGTTGTATCTCCATAATCCCGGTTTCTCCCGTGATAAATGTGGATCTATCGAGCATTTCAATGGGAAAATAGCCCAAATTGCACTTGCATTTTTTTCCCTCGCGTCACAAATGTATTTTCTTCCTTGCCAATTGCAAACGGAGCACATTTCTGCTGAGGTATTGATATGCAAAAAGCGATATTGCCTCGGCTTTTCATTGCACTGTTTTGCACAAAACCAATCACTCGGCCACTTCCTCTAATGCAGACAGAGACTCTAATACAGACCTTCCCTGTTTGCAGTAAAACAAAGCCTCCACTGCAGCTGCAAAGCTTTAGACAGATGTCCTGAGAGCTCACACCAATCCAGCACCGCAAATGAGATACAAATAAAATAATTCATCCCAAATGAAAACACAGACATGCCCTATTGATTTCTCAGTTGAACCGAGCATGCTTTTCTTGATTCAACACAGACATAGTGGACCATCAAGACTTGAACCCTAACTGCCCTCCTCTTCTTCATCGTGCGACTGCTCCTGTCTGTTACTGTAAATAAAGAGTCTACTTGTCTTGTTAAACAAGACTTAACAAAATCCCACGGAAGATTTCTCAAAGCCCGACAGTGGATGTTGGCATTCAGAGGGCTGTGTTTCAAAAGCTGCAAACAACCTGGCATAAATTTACACCATTAAATCCCCGAGGATGGAGTCTGCATAAAGTGCTGTGTGTGTAGCATGAGAAAGTGGCGGTCATAATGAGCATGTAGATGTCCTCCGCCTCATGGACACACCCTCCTACACGTGCAAACAAAGTGCTTACTCTCGTCTGTTGCGGTGTGACTATGAATAATGCACATATTAATCTTGAAATGTATGGACGCTGTACTAATTAATTCAGCATCTCCCTGTTCCAGGTGATCTAATTAATGTGGCCTCTCTGTCGTCGGTCGCCATCGATAATGATCTCTGAGAGTTCACTCAGCAGTAGATAGAAGCATGAGAAGAGCCACTGATTTTTTTATTTTGTCCATTTATTTCCAAAGATGTTTTTAAAACTAGAATGACCTGCCCTGACCAACCAGTAGGAGTCTCTCCTGAAACTCTTGAAATTGAAAGCAGTTTGTGAGGTTTTAACTTCCCCGTCAGCTGAGGACCTTTAACCCGTCCTGTGGTCTGTCCAAAGCAGGGAGCGGGGCTGCTCCTGTCTCTGAAGCTACAACTGGAGCTGCACCTTTGCTCTGCTGGTCCGCATCAGAGGAAGGAAGAGGTGCAGTTTGGGCGAGCAGAGCAGCAGAGAGTGCAGGAGGGCGTGAGGCGGGGCTGAGAGGCAGTAAGGTTTTGTCCACCCTTTCCGATTGTCTTTCTCGATCCTGAGTATTTTTCAGCAACACCTGGACGCTCCTGGAGAAGACCTCACGAGGGTCAGAGTCAGGAAGAGCCGGGCAGACGCAACTTTCCCTCAACTCCAGAGCCTGGACACAGAGTCAGAATAGAACAGTCACACAGATGAGTAGACAACATAATTAACAACACTACTATTATTATTATGTCAAAATTCCCCAGCTGTTAGAATGCCAGTTGGACAAGTTAAACTGTCTGAGAGATCTGAGGGCAGGCCTGACAGTAGCGTGAGTGTGAGAAGAACTGAAGCAGCCGAGAAAATATAACCAAGTTCAAAGTTTGATTCGAGCAAATCTAATTAAACGCAGGAACGATTTAGGTTTGAGTGCAGAGTCTTGAGTGAAAGCTCTCTATGAAATCAAAAAAGTCCTACTCGCATACTTAAAGACCGCACTCTTGAATAAATATGGGACAAACTTCCCATCATAAAACTGTACTTACTTTTTATACAAAATAAATAGTAATAACTTAAAATCACATCAGAGAAATTAGTAGCAGAGACACTAGCAAGTAAATATTGAAATATTACTACAGGCAAGATTTATTAGCTGTGGACTGAAGACAACGTGAGGACAGATAGAGAAGACAATGTGAAAGACCAGAGACAAAGACCACAGGGTTCGAAGTAAAGGAATAAACAGATGCATGGAGCTGAAGACACCACAGACAGAATAACCAGACGTTTGCAGGCGGGGTACTCATTGTTTTTTTAGGTTGTACTAAAGCACATCACTGCTTCAAGCTAAATTCTAACCCAGTTCTACTGGTTTGTATTTATTTATGGGGCAGAGTGGGCTGTCCCTTAACCAGAAGGTCTGCTTGGTCCCAGGCTCAGTCCATAATGTACATGTTGCAGTAGTACTTGGATTTAATATGTACTAAAGTGCATGGTGTTCACACGAGTGGTCATCAAGACACAGTTTAGTGTATTAGTACGGGAGTATTTGCAAATAACTCAGATGAGTAAATGACAGCAGAGGGCGCTGTTTGTTTTTCCACTTATTTTAGAATCTAAATATTGGTGAAATGAAAGCCAGTAATCATAGCAATTATAAATTAGTCAATTCAATAAGGTTGTAGAAGCTGAGCTGCCAAGAACAAACAAGTGTTTCCCCAACAATTAGGAGCATCCTCTCTGTGTGTCCTCACACACAACTCATCAACGTCCCACTTGGTCCCACCTGCAAGACGCCCCGAGCACACACACACACACACACCCTCTTATGCTACCAGTGGACTTAATGCGCTTTGCTGGAGGATGATGAGTGCACTAGTGGAGGCAGAGTGCCCTCACAAGAGTCGGGTTAACTAGCTTGATGCTGTCACCCCTCGCAAGGTTAAAAACATCACATCATGCATCATTTTCACCCGACTGAGCTCAGCTGTTAAGTGGCTCATATATGCCACTATGCAGGATTGAGTGAATTGGGGATAAGGAGGGTGCAGCGGATGGTGGCGTCAGAGAGTTTTCTCCGCAGGAACACAATGCAGGCCAACCAGTCCTCCAAGCAACGATTCTTCATCACTTCGCTGCCCGTGGCTAAGGCGAGTGCTGCCAGAGGTCGTGCTACCACACAGGGATACGCTATGATGCATGGGCACGAACACAGAACACACCCAAACACACACGAGCACGTGAAACATGCACACGCTCAACGACACAGGCACCTGATGGACAATTAGTGGTTTACCCATCTGTTCGTCTGTAGTGCTCGGAGCAGGTGAACAGTCCGACTCACAGTCAAGGTTACACTCATTGCTGCCTGATACACTGTGAATCTCACTCTGCCTCAGACACCAACACACACGTATAACATCAAGTTGCTTTTAGTGTTTATTTCCCCTACAGCCTGGAGATACCATCGAGTGAGTGAGCTTGTCAGATTGAGCTGCTAATGTTTCCTTTCAGAGCCTCCAACAAATGCACACGTATCCACCTACTGTTTCTTTTCCCTCACTTCCTAAAACCCTGCATCCTTTTCTGCCCCTCCGCTTGTCAACAGGCGGATCTACATCTCTCCAGATGCTTTATTAACTCCATGAAGATTCCGTCCAACAGCTCCTGCAGTTACACTCTGTTTACTGCACAACAGACAGGTATAGGGCTCTGTGTGGCCGTACCTCTGGTATGAGGCTGTCCAGCTGAGTGAATCTGTTCCTGTGTGAAGGGTGTGTGGACAGCCACTCAGGGAGGGTGGGCTCTCCTGTCAGCTGGTCTTTGATTTCCATTTGCTGCCAGAAAACTGGTCCGGCCCGCACATCTGCACATGCCTAGGAAGGACACACACAGTGAAAATCCTGAGTGAACTGTAACATTAAGTTTAGTTTCGTTTGACAACAGTGCCCCCTAGTGCTCTATAAAGCAACTACATGACTTGAGAATGAATCTCAGTGTTCCATGACAAACACTCCAGCTTGTGAAAACAATGGGCTGAGGAAATGAGAATTAACACAATCGCAGAGTCAGCCACAGGAAAAAATACACATAAGTAATACAAGTTGGAATGTGAAGAAAATCCCAAAGTGAGGGACCATAAAGTTGTCAGGATTACTTTAGCAGAAGAAAACAGGCAATGAAAAATTGTTCTCTCAGTTTATCTTGTACAGTCAATATTTTGTCCACTGTCACTTTTAAATTAAGACTGAATGTAAGCTCCCCCAAAGCCACAGAAAGGATTTTATAATATAAATGATAGAAATAGAAATTTAAATAAATTTCAAAGGCTGAGTAAAACCTTGTGACAGTGTACCAAAGCTAAACTTCACACTGGAGAGGACGACGATGATGATGATACCTTCGCAGCCAACTGTAATCCCACTTTGTCGGCCTCGGCCTCAAGCTTGCGACTGTAGGGACGATTGAACATCAGCTGAGGGGAGGGACACATGAGTCAAACACAATCCTGACAGAAACTGTAACAAAGTGGCAGCAAATACATTGAGTAATGTGTCAAACCTGTGTAAGCTTGTCTTGCGCCCACTGTCCCAGCAGCGCCAGGCTGTCTCGAGGACAAACAGCCCATATGGCTGTCAGCAGAATGAGAGACAGGAGGTCCACAACATGAGACAGACTGGCCTGTTCTGCCTGGGGAGGAGAGTGAAGGGACGTGAGATGACAGGGCGCCCAGAGGAGAGAAGGTACGAAGGAAAGTGAAGGTTTGTTGCACAGATTAACAGATAATAGGAATGGAGAGAGAGAGAAACAGAGGGGGGAAGTTAGTGGGATGTGAAGGCAGCTGGAACATATTGATCGTTCCCATCTATTTTAGTGGAACTTAACTCTGTAACAGACTTAGAGGTTTTAACAGCCAATCCAATAGCGCACACCTACTGGGTAATACCAAGCCCATCAATGCTCATTCCTTTCATCTAATTAAAATCTCCTTCAAGCATTTCCTCCGAGGACGTTTAAAGTTTCGAAATACCCACTTCATTAGACACTTTTTTAGAACAAGAGAAATGGGCTTTTATTGCTGGAGTAAAAAAAAGCCATCGGAGGAGAATTAATAAAGCATGACAGTGGCCTAGGTCGACAGGGCTCCGGTCATTGTGGCACACGCAGGATTAGTGAGTGTCTGGAGGTGAATGCCACGAGTCTTTATCACCGGCTGATGCAAGAGCACTGCAAGCGATGCCACCTCAGCCAATATTACACATTCGAGACAGAGTGGGGGGCTGATGATGAATAGTCAGGTCTCTCAGTGTATAATGCGCATAACTATAGAAGGTCCGCATACATATTTTATGACCATATATGGGAGAGACCTGGCCGTCTTCCAGCTGTAACTTCTCCGTGTGCCAAGGGCTTCTACATGACTTCACTTTGTTCTTGAAATCATTTGCAAGTGTTTTCAATGAGTCATCCTCACGCAGCACCAGGAAGGTCTGTTATAAAAGAAGCGCCTCAAACGCACACACGATCAGGGATGGAGCGTTCGCCTGTTAAATAGGCAGTAAAACAGTATTTTTGTGTATTTTCTGTGTGGTGACAAAACCAGGTAGCATGAGTGGCAGGCTGCGAGAGGGATAGCGATTTACCCCAGTGGTCTGAGCCACAGCTAGCTGCTGATAGCATCCACCGTTGCCAAATTGCATGTGTCTGGTCCTCACTCAAGTGTTTGGGCTTGATGTCTAGTATAGACAGTCACACTGAGCACAAATATAATAAGACAAACAGAAACTATAGCTTCTTTCAAAAACAAATTTAGAGAAGACACTGCTGTTTAAACCAGTTGGATTCATCTGAAGTTAAACAGAAGAGTAAATTCTACAGTCAGTGCTGCTTTTTAATCAGCTGTGTTCAGCATAATCATGATATTGTGACCTCCTTCCTCAATTAGTTAGATGGCACTTTGATATGATATAAATATGTTTTGGACATTTTCCAGCAGTTCATTTGCACAAAGTGCTTAAAGGTCACAGAGAAACGAGACAGGGCCGATGTCAGGTCAAATCTGTCAGTACACGTGATATAATAAATTGTAGAAACAAAGCTACAAGCACAAACAACGTCTGAGCAGGCTAACACACTTACAGAGTGTCCCAGTAATGCATGAGCCATCTCGTGCCCCAGGACAATGGTGAGCTGGTGGACATCCAGCACACTGTCCAGCATCCCTGTGAACATGAACACCTTCCCGTTCTACACAGAGGAAGAATAAAAAATACCGCAGTCAGTAGCCATAAACCTTTAAATAGGTTACCTTAACATGTACATCAAGCACAAGGGGGGTAAAGACTTTTATGTTCTTACTCCAGCACTAGTAAAAAAAAAAAAAACAGGATGCAATGGTATGATAATATAAAACTACTCACTGGAAGGACAAAGGCGTTGACATTTGGACTTTGCACCAAGTGGACGCTCCAGGTGACATCAGACACTTCTGGAATGTCCTTGTTCCTCTCTGCCAGATGCTGCACCACTCGCTCCACCAACTTGTGACGGGGGTCAGTGACTGGAAGGAGCAGCTCTTCAAACTCCTGCATGTACTGAAACACACACAATTTAAGGAGGTTTTTATTGGCTTTTTCCAACACCACATTTTCTGCTCCAACATTAATCTAACTGCAGTACATGTTGTCTAGTCTCTCTCCTCTGCATTGTGGTTTCCATTGTTTTCTCAATAAATCATGTCTTTCCCCCGCCCCCTCTCTCACAGCCTCTGAGGTCACAGCAGCCAACTCCATGTAGGTCTCTCTGCTGAACACCAGGAGGCGGATCCGTCCCGTCAACGGAGACTCATCCAGGTGAGTCAGTAGGAGTAGAGCTGCAATCACCATGGCAACGCCCGCCCCTGCTGCCAGATGCCAACGACGCCTCCACGCCCATTCATGCATGAGCTGCCGGCGGTTGGATGGAAGAGAAGCCCACCACTTCCTAATGCTCCTGCAAACAAAGAGGTCCGTTCGTGTCACTCACACAAGTCAATTCAAAACGCACACTGGTGAAGAATAAGGATTAAAGACGAAGTTGAACTGCTGCCACGTCAATAACATCCACAGACTTAAAAAGGAAAGTTCAGGCAGACACAAAGAAAGATGCCCACACGAAGAAGACACTTTGTGAGCTTGTCCAGAGGAAACAGTAAAATGTATTTATTTGCTCTTCTTTAAATACGACAATTGAAAAAACAATTAGAAGTGTTGAACAAAAGAAAACACATTATAAAATGATTTATCAGAATGTACCTTTCTATTTGAAATTGAAAACAATCATCTGATGGAAATATTTGAGCCAGTCCCAACACCTTGGACAGATCGCCAGTCTCGCTCACAGACAAACAACCGCTAAGTCGAACATTCATACCTATTGATAATTAACCTAAGCTGCTTGACTTTGACACACCCAGGAAGAGATGAGGCAACAGTGCCCACTGATACAACATGGCCTGCCCTGCTCAGCTATTTCCATTTATTGGAATGTTGACATCATTTGACAATAATGGCCTACCACAGATTGACATTGTGAGTGTATACGATATGCAATGTGCAACAATATACATGGAGGAAAATAAGTTCTGGGTTATTACATAAAAAGACTGAACAAAGTTCTTAGTATTACATTTAACTGGAAACTATTTTATTATTGCTGCCCCTTGCAAATTAAGAGTGACCATGAACCAAGGAGCAGTTTGCACGTGCATATGAGTTCACAGGTGACCTGCAGAAGCTCCTACCTGCCCAGGATGACCGCCAGTAGCTTCTGCAGAGGTTTCACCACCAGCCATATGAGGGGGGCAGGCACGGCCCTCAGGGGGGCGGAGGTGTGGAGGTGCTGTCCGGCCCGGCTCTGGACAGGACCACAGAACCACAGGGGGGAGGTGGCTCTGGGACTAAACTGGAAGCACATGGTCGGTCCACTGCCGGGAAACCGCAGAGCCGCTGGAGCGGGAGCAGGTCTGCGCTGGAGAGAGCTCGCTGCTCGGCGACAGCTGACCTGAGAGCAGCCGGAGCTCAGCGCACAGGGAGGCGGTCTGCTGACCTGGACGTGTCGGCTCAGGTGAGCAGACAGAGGACAGAGGCGACGGCACCGGGACAGACAGACAGCGAGTGAGGCCATGTCGTCCTTCGGTCTCTCAGGACACTTATGTTGCAGCCGCAGGAGAAGCTAGCGGGTTGTTTATCTGACAAGTGTCAATGTCATGGCTCCGGTGGACGTTAGCTCCAGCTGACCTCGTTCAGCGCAGCCCGAGCAGCAGCAGCCGCCGCCATGAAAGAGTCTCTTTCTGTTTTTAAATAACTAACACGAACGCTTCAACATTTCACCTCCGTGAGACGCCGAGCACACGAACGTTGACCTGAACACTCAACTTTGTAGTTGTTATGGTGCCGTCCGTCCCTGCTTCCAAAATGCTCCGACTAGAAACGGAGGCGCATCAATGGTTCCGGATGGAACTTCATTGGATAATACACAACAAAATATTGAACAGCTTTCACAGTGAGTTAATCTAATACAGCCTCAACTCTGTTTTTTACTTAATATTTATTTATGTTTTCCACCCTTTCAATCTTGGTCCCGTTGTCTGGATCTGGACTCCTCGATATGATAGATTTGTTTCTCCATTAAGATCCATGAAACATGTTTGAATGAATCAAAAAAACATTTTAAATTAAAAAAAAAATAATTAATTGGTATGTGATAAAATGTAGCTCCATGTGTCTTTTCGATCTACATCTATATATTTGGAGAAATTTGTCTTTTGTCTTAGTGAATTCTCTCACACACAATCTTAGGTAAGTCTCAGGGTTTTTGGTTTAAGGATTTTAATATGAATTAACGCAATCTGGCTCGATATGAATAAAATGGTATTTAAAAAACTAAATGACATTGTACTGCTGATAAAAAAAACGTTCATAGTATTTACATAAAACCTTCCAGGACAAATAAGATATAAGTGGTCTATCACAGTAAATAGTTATGCTCGGCAGATAAGACTGAGCCCATGTGTAACACTGTGCTGCTGTTCCTCTCGGAGTCGGTTTCTGTGGTGATCTGCTCATTGTTGCCAGAGACTGGGCCACAATCCGGATTAGAGTCTCCTTCCTGGAACCTGTCCTGGCCAAGCAGCTGATCAAGAGCCAGGTTGTCCTCTGGTCTGGGTGAGGTATTTAAAGACCCTCCTGCCTCCTGCTGCTGCTGCTGCTTAGTAATAAAGTCTGACTGAAGGAGGGCGTGGACCTGGGTGAGGAAAGACTCTCCCTCCTCATCTGGCAGAGGCTCCAGGTACCTGGCAAGAGATGACAGCATCTGAAGGGAGAAGGTTGAGAGACAATAAAGTCATTAAAGATCAGATTCAATATTTTCTGTGCAAGATGGATATTAGAACGAATCTGAGACACATCATCAACCTTTATATAAAAAGAATCTGTGGAATGAACATTGAAGCAGTAATGACAGATCAGACTGACCTTCTCCAAACAGGTGAGATGAGAGTCTTTCCGGAAAAATCTGTCCAACCGCACAGTCCTGACCGAGCACAAAAGGAAATATCAGTACACCGCTCAACAAAAAGAGGGACTCAGCAGTTGATCACGTGTCAGAATGTTCACTTCAGTCTTGTGTCTGACTCACCCGGCTGCCTGAGAGTATTTGTGGATGATCCACTGAGCTCTCCTCATGGTCTGTTCCCAGTCTGGGACGTCTTGGGATGAAAGGAAGTCGAATCTGTAGGGCAGCTCTGTGTAGAAACAGAGAAACACTGAGCCACAGGATAGAATGCACAAGTGTCTGACCTAGATCGATTTCAACAACTTAACTTGATCTTAACTACAAAATGTGTGTGTGTGTGTGTGTGTGTGTGTTAGACATACTCTGGGGGCCTGAGGGCTCCTGGCTCTCTTTCACCAGCAGACAGGTGGTCTGGGAGTGGGGGGATGGATTTGCTGGGTCATACGGACTCACAATCATCCCAATGAAGGGGGCTCCGCCACGTGAGAAATAACTCTGGAACAATCAGGACACAGGAGATCAGATCTACCGACACACACCCACGCACACAGATTAACGGCCTCTTTCCCGGAGTAATTTACCTGGAACTGGTCCTGTGTGTTAATGTCCCGTACCGAAGGGTTGGGGTGGAAGGTGGGGTGTGAGTGGTACCAGCCCACAACACTGAAGCCCAGGGACGACAGCACGTCACAGGCCTGTGTCTGAGACACCGGGTCCATCTCACACTGCAAGCCTGTGCTCACACTGTTGCAGGGCTCTGCCACACAAATCTAAACACAAACACACAAGCAGTTTGTCAAATAATACCAATTTAAAAATACACAGTTAATGACTGTTAATTTCAGAAGGTATAAGACACAATGTGCTGGACAGAAGACAAACGTTTGCAGATAATGTAGTGAATCATGGTGTGCAGTCGTCTTCTAATGAACCGTTTCACTTTGTTGTTTTCAACTTCATCTCCTACCTTCAACACTTTGTCTTTCTCATTAAAAGTCCCACCGAGCAGACCGATGACTTCGCCATGTGACACGTGGGCATGCTGAGGATCACAGCACATTGGATCAATTTTCAAATTAAAAGAGACAATTATTCCATAATGACTCATGACAAAGAGAACTGGTGGTTTTGTAGAGATGCTCATGCTGAAAGAAAGGAAAGGAAACTGAAAGAAAAGTAACGGTTAAGTTAATTAGCTCATGGTGCTGCAGCAGCCTGTTATAAATTTGATTCCCTTGAGTCAGATTTTAATAACCTCAACCGGACTCAGCTTTGAGGGAAAGAAAATCCAGTCAATGAAGATGTTTAAAAAATCCTTTCATGTACTCATAATCATCAGTCCAAAGTTTGACAATTTGTCTTTATAGATGATTTTGTTCTGTGGCTGCTCTCTCAATAACAGACATTAGCTAAATGAATCATTGCATCTAATGAACATCTGTTCAGAATCCTCATCGAGGGGAAAATTAACTCTGCGGCTGGAGAAGCTTGCTTGAGTTAACTGCTGCCGAAGGAGCGTTTGAGTGCTTATTCAATCCACAGCGTCGCTTCCTTTCCTCCCTGCAGTGTGACTGTTGTGGATAGATTCAATTAATACATCTCTGCAGTGATTACAATAGTTCGTTCTTTATTAGCTTGTTGTTGTCATGTTTTTACCTCTGTGAGGTCTGTTATATTTGTCAAGATTTTCCACATTCTGTCATCTCCTCTCTCTGAATTTGTATGTGTATGTCGTTTCTGGAGATGCTGCAGAATCTGTCTGGTCAGGCTGAACTTAATAAACTTAAAAACAATTTTATGCATGTGTGGTTGTGTGTGTGTACCATGTCCATGATGAGGAGGGTCTCTGCACACACAATGACTTGGAATGGTTCCTGAAAGAACAGAAAACTATGAGAACACAGACTGGGGTGAGAACTGTTAATACATAATGTGAGTTATTACTATTAGAAACCCTTTAGATGTTTACAGAGATCCTCCATGACGGAATACATGACTGTTGGGTGAAGGGTGGGAGAGTAGACACTGACCTGTACATCCTCCCCAAAGAACCTGCAGGGAATCAGCTGGAAGGGATCAAAAGACCTAGTGGAGAGAGTTTGACCCTGCGTTTTATAAAGGAACGTGGAGCAGTGAGGAATACAGAGCATGTTGCTTCAATCCGTCACCCTCACCCTCTGTATCTGGACATCTTGCAGGGTCTCGGCTGCTTCTTCATCTCCTCTCTCCGCAGAGCAAGTTCCTCAGCACTGAGATGCTGATGGAAACGCCAACAAGACAGGATCAGTGACTAACGTGACTCTCAGTGTTTAATACTGCTGGGCTTGTGTGTGTGTGTGTGTGTGTGAGAGAGAGAGAGAGAGATGGAGTACAAACCTCATAAGTCTGTCCCTCCAAATTTTTAGCATCACACCAGTTTCCCCACAGGTCCCTAACGCGACGCTTCCTGGTCCGCTATAGCCAAACAGAAGTTAGGTCAAGGCTCAGCAATCTCACAAGATGTTTTCAGCTAGAACTGGGCCAGAGGGCCTGGACTGGATGTCCACAGCCTCTGACTTTAGGAGAATATCCGGAGCTCGTGTGTATAAAAACGCGGCTTTAGTTGAGCTGCCTGACATTACGAGTCACAAGTACCCACCATGCTCTGCAGCCTCTGGGCGAGCTGATAGGCCTCGAGCACGTCTTTGCCCACTTTCTGCTTGGAGCGGTCCACCAGCTTTGGGCGGTTATACACAGCTTGTTCTGTGGGAGGAGAGTCAGAGCTCTGAGCCAATGTTAAAACAAATTTGAAGAGGAGTAAGTTCTGCTACAAGCTCGGCAAAGTTACCACAGCTGAAGTTGATGGCTCCTATAAGTTCTAGGTAGGTGTGAATTCTCCCGATGCAGTTGACGTCACCACAGTTCTTCAGGCCCGGGCGGACAGAGGTCTTGTTCAGGTACTTGGGCCTGCTCTTCAACCTGGTGAAGGAAGACATTAAAACCCAGCCTGGTTGTGGTTGAAAAGATTAATTGTGTCTCATACCACTGATCCAGGATGTAGTTTCTGATCTTCAGGTATCTTTCAGGGGTCTTGGATGGACGTCCCTCAAAGAACTCTGGAATAGCTTGTTTCTCATCCTCAGTGATGGTCTCCTTTTCCATTGTGATTTCCTGCTCAGGTACCTTGAGCTCCTCTTCCTCCTCCTCCTCCTCCTCCTCCTCCACGTCATCCTCTGATGTCTGACTAAACATCCTGGGTTCTTGAAGGGAAAGCAGAAGAATGTTCTCAACAGTACTAGACAAGAGAGACACAAGGATGGGATAATGGACAGCATGGGTTACCTGTCTTGTCACCACAGGCCTCCTCTAGATGACCAGTTTGTCCTGAGCTCTCAGACTGGGAACGCTGGGCCTCACGTTCATCATTCATCTGCTTTGAGTCTGTCTGAGTTTCTGTCTGCGGGCTCCTCAGAGGAGGAGACTGTGTCCCGTCTCGCTCGGTGACCACAGGCTCCTCAGTGACACCAAGCAACGATGAGGGTTGAAGACTTTGAGGAAACGCAGTGATGTGGCTGTGCTGGTCCTTCGTCTCCACCTCAGCCTCACCTGCGTCCCCCTGCTCTCCTGCGGACCGGTTGATGTGGTCCTCAGTACATGTTTGCTGCTCCGGCTCAGTTTTGATCCCAGTCGGCGGTTTATTCTCTTCGTCATCACTCAGGTCATCTGTGATGTCTACGTCCTCGTCCTCGCCATCAGAAAGCTTCTCTATGCGGACGGCGTTTGCCAGAGGGGATGCGTGACTGGGTGTGGTCTGAGGAGACGGCAGCGCAGGTCCAGCAGAGTGAGCTGCAGATCTGGGCTCTGGTTCAGCCTGGGAAAATGATAATGAGTTGGGCAGTCGAGCAGTCTGAGTTGCTTTGTGTGTGCAAGGTGTGTCCAGAGGTGGATAAAGACCTACTGAGAAACCACATTCAATACTTGGGAGGCGCCACGATGTGACTTTAAGTGAACAACAGTGCCCTCTGCAGCCCAGCAAGTGTCTTTCAACAAGCAAAATCAACCTGTTGACTGGAGTTTTGACTGCGTTGTCCTGGTCACTGAATTCACAATAATAATCTTAATAAACTAAAAAATCTATTTAGAAGCCACTGTTTTAATTGAAAGTTTTCACTTCAGGATAACATAAAGGTAAATCTCACCTTGTTTTTAAAATACTGTCTGGCGTAGCTCTTGACCTGGAGGACAGAACGGCTCTCCACCACTTTGGCAATCTTGGTCCACCTTCGACCGAACTGAGCCTGCAGAAGAGCACACCCAAATATGAATTCAGATTTACTCAGAAACAAACACTTCCACACACAGTGCCTCGAAAAGAGGATTCGGACATGCTGAATGTATTATGCAAACAATGGGCGTTGGTGGAAATGGGGGATTACCAGTCCTTTCTCAAACAGCTCTTTCTCCTGTTTGGACCAATGAGAAGAGGATCCAGAGGCTGCGGTCGACGGTTTGGCTGGAGACCTGAGCACCAGACAGAAAGAAGCAGGACATCAATGCCAACAACAGCAGGAACATGTGGACTGGGATTATGTGAGTGCTGGAGGAGGAAGAGACTTACTTCTTCACTTTGGGCTTGTTGTACGGATCACTATCCCAAATATGATCAGGAATCTTTTTACCTGTCAAGTAGTATCTGTGTCCATGGCTCAGGAACAACTGATGACATAGTGACTGTCATAATATACATCTTACTTTGGTCAGATTTTGAGAAATCTGTACTCAACAAACACATTTGCATGTTAATTATTAAAAAACACACAATTAACTCTCCCTACATTTCCACGTGAGTGTGTGCTCAACTCCCCTGCACACACACTGATCCTGGTACTTTATAAAAATCAACAAAGGTCCATTCTGATTTGTGTTTATCTCTTATGTTCGCGTGTTTGATATTGTTCTGTCAGTGTGATGCGTTCAGGGTCAGTGAAAGGATACTGCTCCTCCAGCAGCATCCTCTGTATGACCTCTCTGTTCTCTGGGCTGATGGAGCTGTCCAGCTCCCAGGGCTGCAAAACAAGGACACAGAGAGACAGTGAGTCAAAGAGAAAATGAGTGAGACAGACACTAATAGACAGTGAGATAGAGACAGAGACACGAACAGAGTAGCTGAATGACTGAGCTTGATAAGTTCATCGTTACCAGTGTGCCCGCGCTGCTCGTCCATGAAGACTGAAGGAACTGCTCCTGAACTAAACCCTCTGCGTCCAGCTCACTGCAACAGAGAAGCTGGTCACGAACGCATCACAGAGGTTTCAGGACAGACACGTGAACACACCACGATCTCACGCCTGCTGCTAGTTAGTCTGCTGTCAACATGTCTCACTAACAGTCCAGAGATAACCAGCATTTCAGTCTTACCTCAGGCGGATCTCTGTCTCGTCTCCCTCGATGTCAACATCCACCTCGTCCTCCATGTTGGCGCATAAACGTAAACAAAGGAGAGCGGACGAAGACAGAGAGAAACCGCCGACTGAAAGCTGTGCTCGGTTTTACCCGCAGCGACACCTCGTGGTTGGCTGTATACATTACAGGCATATTTCTGTTCTTTGACAGTTTTTAAAAATATATATTTTAAAATCGAAAATAAAAAGGCAAGAGCAGAGAAAACAACGATGATTGTCCACAAAGGTGGAGCACCTCACTATATGTCTCCTCGAAAGCTTTCTTGAGTGGTTTGGGTATTTATTGAACTATTTAGATCTACACAGGTACTGAGGACAGTACCTCAAAATGTACCACGAAGTACTGTACAGTTATCTAAGGGCTGGTGGTTCAATTCCCAGCTCATCCAGTCTGCAGCTTCTAGATGTGCCACCAGGGGGCTATGTAATATCCCACACAGGAAAACCACAGGCATTTTGCCCACAGACTTTTATAGTCCTCATAGTGTTGTTGTTTTTCGGAAGTTCAGCTAACTCGTGTGTGTCTATGTTGATTAGTGCATACTGTCCCATGACAAATAAAAATAAAACTTGGTGGTAGATTTTTCTACTTGAAAGTCTCATTTAACTTTTTATTTGTTGGACTAATGTACAGTACATTTCAAATAAAGAAAAAAATAAATAATAATTAAATAATTAACCTTTGTGTACACATTTTTCAAATAAAGAAAAATTGTTCAGTTTCCAACTTTTTTCATTTGACTTAATGTTTAAGTATCAAAAACCCTTCACAAATAAAATTCGAAGGCCAAGGTAAAGACGACAAAAGTTTTTATTTAGAAATTCACAGTTTCTAATGGCACTACATTTTTTTGCAGTAACTCACTGCTCAAAAATACTGTGCAGCTCTTCCGAGTAATTACCAAAAGAAAGAGAAGGAGATAGAGAGAGTGAAAAGAGAAGAAAAGATAGCACTTTTACATGTCAGGTAGAAAAAAAAGGCATGAGAAGTCATACAAAGTGCACACTGAGCTCCAAGAACTCCTCACTGTGGGCTTTCTCCCGAGTCGCTGTGTTATGGGTTTAGGTAGATTCTTTAAAGTAGTCTTTCTCATAACACAGACGCTCACACATACACGAGATCAACACCAAAACAAGGTTCTCACATGCATACAGGTTTACACACACACAAACATAAGACCATACACATTCAGATAGGGTAAAAAAAAAAACACACATTTCATGTTTAGCTCGGCTTGTGGAACATACAGAACCAAATGAATAGTGTTCCAAATCATTAAGCGTGTTCCCTTTACAATATCCTTCTCTTTGCAGAGCACATTAGCATTCATGGGGGGGGTGATAAAAAGACTGGTGGGGTGGATGATGAGAGCGAGGCTGCAAAGACATGAGCAAGTGAGAGAGGCAGGTGTCTCACAGGGATGAAGCATTTCAAGTTAGAGTGGTTGATAAAAGCAAGCATTTAAAAAAACATTCTTCACAGTCACAAAGAGTGTCATGCAAAGTAGAGGGGGCCACAGCAGATGAAGATATGTAAAGACAAGCTGGTCAGGAGGAGCCATGAGAGTAAAGTTAGGAGATAGATCTCCGTCTCCGTCTAAGCCTGCATAAGTCCAACCGCACAGAGCCAATCAGAAACTGCATACATACAGAAAAGTATCGATTAGATTTTATTATTTAAAAACAAACAATTATTAATCTCTTTTTCCAACTTCTGCTCACCCGGCATTGGGTTTAAATATTAAACTCAATGCTGGTGTGGGCGACGATATCTTGAGTTAAAATCAGTGAGATGATCCTAACGAAGACACAGTAACAAGCACGTAGAACACACACACACACACTATCCATCCAGCAGCTCTGAGCTAATACAAGAGCAGCAGCGTGACTATCTTGACAAACATGTAAATCAATACTCCGTTATCTTGTTGGGTACAGAGGGTGCTGTAAGTGCTGTACTTGTGACTGCTGATACATATCTGACATTTCAGGCAAACAGAGCTCGAGGCTGATCCCAGGTCAGAGTCTAACGTAAAATGTAAAGGAAAAAAAAAAAAGACAAGATCATTGTGGTTGAGCCACTCACCATGACTGTGCGCCAGTACCGCTGAGTACATTCACCTTTCTATATTCTTTAGAATATACTCACGTGATGAACTACTGAGACACTGCAGTGAAGGGAAACTGTCAGACCAGAAATCTGTAGTCATTTAAATAAATAAATAAATAAAACTGGTCTGTCAGTCTTGACTACAGGGTCCCAGTAGAGTGTGCGAGTGTGAGAGAGAATCAATAGTGTAAACATTCAGCTCTGCTACCCAGTGTCCTTGGCCAGAACACTGTAGGAAAACTACATACTACTTGTGACAACAATTCAAACTAAGCACATCTGTAACACAATCATTTGAATTATGAAAGGAAAAGCATATAGTTCAGCTTTGCTCTGGCCTGTCCACTAATATCCAGCATCCTCACAGTCACCATGTCCACTGATCAAACACACATTTCTTAATTTGCTGTGTGCTCCATTGTTCTGGGGCCCAGCCCAAACCAATAGAGTAGGTTCACTTCATGGAGCTGCTTCCCTCTGAACTTGTGACAATCTCCAGGCTGCTGCTGTTGTATTGGTAATCTGAGGTGGGACACACATGTGAAAGAACAAACACACTCAAACAGTTTCCCTCCATGCAAAGACATTTTCTTCATTCAGCTCTGACGGTTGTTTTGGGAGCAGACGAACAGAGACAGATATTTAGAGGGTCTGAGAAGTTTAACACTGGTCCCATACGAACACCTACAGTCATGTTAGAATGCAATGCCAAGACTGAATGGATAAATAAAAGCAATGGCAATGATAGAGAGAATGAACGAAGGATAAAAGAAGCTTTGTCATGCTCTGCAGTTCTCATAATGACACTTTTCACCCCAAAGCAGTCTGATACTTCTTGGTGTGTGAAGAAATGTAGAGTTGAGACCAAATGTGCTTATCCATTAGAAAAAACAACAAATATCTTCAATAGACTTGTATCAATGTTTCCCTCCCAGCACAGTCTCTCTCTCTCTCTCTCTCTCTCTCTCTCTCTCTGCCCACTCCAACTATTCTTTACATTTCAGGGGTTTTTTTAGCATTAAAAAGGTCTGGAACAGATATAAAGGCACGTAACCGTAAACAGGTCTTTGACAGGAGTGAATAAGAACTGGATGTTGTCGAGCTACTGCCGCCAGAGCCATGCCAGTTCCACGGTGCGCCCGGGTGCACGTGGGAAAAGTGGTTCTTTGGGATGCAGTAAGACCTCATCTCCTTACAAGTCCGCTACCATATAGCCTGTGTATGTGTGTGTGTGTGTAGAAGTGAAGTGTATTTCAGACATGTCCGGTGACGGCTGTCACTCCGATGGTCCCGACGCTGATCTCCTTGTTTCCCTTCATGAGTTGCTGCAGGCTGGGCAGAGACGCGACGCCGCCCCCTGTCAGGACATGGGGGAACTGCAGTTCTGTCTGTCGCGACCTCCGCCGCTTCACAGAGCGCTTCTCCTGACGGGACTTAGTAGCGGCTTGCTGGAGGGGGATGCTAGGGCCGTGGCCGTTGCACAGGTGGTTGAAGGGGAGGATGGGGGAGGGAGGGGGGAGGCAGCTCAGATAGGACTCCTCAGAGTGGGTGGACGAGCAGCAGCTGCTGGTCTCGGAGGGGAGCTCTTTGGAGACGCTCGGTGGCAACGACGACGCCTCCTTTGTGAAGGGAGGGGGAGGAACTGGCGGTGGTGGAGGGGGAGGGAGGAGAGAGAGCAGTGGAGGAGGGGGGAGGAGGGTGGGAGTTGGCTCAGGGGGGCAAGGATGGAAGCCGTTACTCAGGGGACACCCGTTTGTGAGGGAAGCAGGGGGGTTAGATGCCTTCAGCGTCTCAACCTTGTCCAATGACTTTGTCTTACAACGCTTTTTCTAAACAAGAAAACAAAACAGAGAGGGAGGAAACGATAAATTAAATTTCAAGAAAGAAGCAAGTCATAATATAACTCCATGTTAATCACTTATGTGCTTGATCACTGAGGTCACACATGGGTCAGAGAAGGGTGGGGAAGTTTGAAAGGGAATAATGGAATCTAGGATTTAAAAGAGAACACTTCTCATCTAAAAGGTTTTACAGCGGACACACTTTGCTGTGACATGAACCTGGATTTATCCAAACATCCACAGTGTCAGCAAAGAAGTGGCTAACAGACATATGTGTGCACTTATTGTACACACTGGACTGACACTAGAAAAACAACACAGCATTTACAAAGTAAGGTCGCCATCACAGCCACCAGCAGCAGTCGGAAACAGACACTGTACCTTTTTCTCTGGAGAAAACCTTAGAGGTTCTACAATGTACAAGTCATCTGGACCTACTGGGGAGGGGAGAGAGGGGCCAGGTTAATGATGGAATGGCAAACAGGAATACATACATGTAACAAGCATGAAGTGACCTTGCAAGTAGTTTCAAGAAATATATGATAGCACAAAACATTTGACTAAAATATAGAATTAAGCCTTAATCACAGTCATCATCAAGTGTTACCTTAGAGTTAATGACTACTTGCAAACGTCTACAATGAGCTAGCAAAGCATCGTGCTCAATTATCTCAGTCTGAGGCCTGCATGTGGGGACAAGCTGGCAATGACAGCCTCAAGGGCAAACACACACTTACACATGCACACACACTTTCCCACTCACACAGTCATGTCTCCATGACTGCAGAGAATTACTCTTACCTTCACTACAGTTACTGATTGTCCAAGCTTAACCTAACGTATAGGACTATGTTAAGGGGAAGACAGGCCATTGTAATGTCACTACGTAAACTGGTTTAGGTCCCCACAGAAAGAGCAATGGCAGGACCTCTCTGTCGCACACAAACACACTCACACACACTAGAGGGAGAATGAACAGCAGAGGGGGTTTGAAGTTTCATGAGTCAAAGGCTTGATTCTTTTATTGCCTGCACCAGCCTCTCCCTGAGGAGCCATCTTTGTTTGAGGCAGCCAGAACAACCAGGGATATCAGCCACTGAGCATGGCAACATGAGTGAGAGGTGACAGTGGAGGGATAGTGACAGAGGGACAGACAAAGAAAGAATGAAGAAAGAGTGGGCAATGCTGGGATATGGACAGTTATATGGTAGGAGTTACACAGAAAAAGGTCCACAGCAGCGACAATGCAAACTTTGCCATGATCTACGACTAATATCCAGTCTCAGAGCTGCTTATGTTCTAATGACCGACTCAGAGGGAGAAACACAGAAGACAGAAAAGCCGAGAGGGCAGACTGAGGGAGAGACGTGTTTGCATTGAGTGTGTGTGTGTGTTTTGGGGAAGGGGGGCTCTCTTACCTTCTGTAGAGGACAGATGAAAAGACTTAGAACGAACCAGCGGACAGGTAACCCTGCGCTTTAGGCTCATGTCATCATAGGAGGAAAAGCATCTGACAAGGAAACAATATCCAGTAAGTTCTACTGGGTGTAGGAGCTCGGTGACAGATCTCAGAATGGTAGAATCTCTTATAAATTACTTCATGGATCAAAACCAAACATACAGAGATAGAACGTCCTGTTTACACCAGAAGGAGTGTGTGAGAAGCAAACCTTTTAGGACTGGGGTAGTGGTTGCTCTTGGGCAGCGCAACAGCAGTGGAGCTGGGAGTGGGAGAGGAGCTGCGGCAGCACTGCAGACACAGCAGGAGGCCCAGAGACAGACACAGCACCAGAGAGACTACCAAATAGCTCTGACGATCAGATACCTGCGGAGGAAAACGCCAACAGTGGTCTCAACTGGAAGCCCCAAAATACTGGCTGCTGGCTCAAGATGCAAATTAATCCGAAGACAACTGATGAGAATGACACCTGCATTAGTTCATTTTTTAATAAGAAAAATGAACTAGAAAAATTACTTCTCAGTTCTTTCATATACCCAATGTATTTGTACATAACGTAGTGATTTCTCACCCTATCAGTAATACACCAAACTCCACACGTGCTAATGAAAGGAAAACTGCAGACTGAATGGCTTATGTGTCAATTACCTCTCTCTGTAACTGGCTGACTGCAGCAGTGAGATTTAACATCAGTTTAGTGACATTCTCCAGCTGGTTCTGCAGGAGGTGGATGGAATCTGTCTGCTTCTGGTCCTGGACACACACAGAGGAGACACAGGACAACAGATACAGAGCTGTTAATCAATCTTTCAGGGATTCATGGGGCATGGGTCAGCTGTTCTCACTCTGACCTGCTCTTCAGCCATGCGGGAGGTGTTCTGCAGTTTGATGATGGTTTTATTGAACGCTCTCTGCATCTCTTCCATCTGTTTACGGTATCTGAACAAAACAAATCCAAAAAGCACAATGTGTGAGCAATGTCCATAAAAGAATTTAATGGTGGCTACTAAACATGTTTTAGCTTTGTTTAAAATAAAAGCAACGTGCAGTTGTTTTCACTGAATCATTCTTCTTTTACCTCTGGCTCAGCTCCTCCAGGTATCTGCTCGACAGGCTCATGTTCATCTCCAGAGCTTTGATCCTGTTGTTCAGCCTCATGAACACGCTCTCCTTCTGGCTGGAGCCATGCACCGCTCCCCCGTTCAACAGCATGCCATTTCCATTCACCGCCCCGCCACTGTAGTCTCCCCCATTCTGCAACTCTGCATAGAAGTCTGTGGCGGTCCGGTGAATATTGCTGTTCCCATTAGTGCTCAACAGGTCCTCGTACACGGCGTCATCCACCCGAAAGGGCTCTCCAGTCTGAGCGACATAGTCCCCCTGCTCCCCATTAGTCTGAGATGCTTGGACGTTGCGTCTCTGCGAGTCCCCGCTGTCTGTGCCCAAATTCACTGTATCACTTTGAGTTTCAGTGAGCAGGACCGCTGCAGGCTGTTCAGTGGGAGGGGGGATCAGGTCTTCAGGCCTCGATGCAGTGGGGAGAGGCTGAATGGGCTGCTCCTTGACAGGAGGAACCACAACGCCTGGAGAGGCCATCTCTGGGGACACAGGCTGTGAGGGAGAGCTAAATGTGACGGAGGGGGTGGCACTGCTGGCCTGCTGCGTCTCTGGGATGGAGTCAGCATGGAGGGGTGGAGTAGGGACAGGGTTCAGGGCTGCGTCTTTGATGGGAGGCAAAAGCTTCTCAGTCGTGGGGGTCGGCCGTGTCAGTGAACTGTGGATGTCTGAGAAACTGTGAGGGAGGATGGTGGAGGTTTTGCTCGGCTCCAAGAGGATGCTGAGCTCTGGAGTGTGTACATCAGGAGTGTGGGGATGTGTGTAGGTGGCGTGCACTTCACCCAGAGATCTGTCCTCATTTTGGCCCTTGGGCAGCTCGGGCTCTGGAGCTTTTTCTGTGAGGGGAAGTGTGTCTTGTGGAGGTGTGGGAACTGGGACAGGGATTACTGTCGGCGTGTGTTTGAGGACAGGGGCGTTTGCAGCAGCTTGAGCACTCAACTGCCTCCGCCGTAGGCTGCGGAGCCTCCCCTTCGCCAGCCTGGCGGAGCACCAGCGGTGGAGCAGCTCCGGCAGAGTGGCCATACAAGATAGCGACAGGGAGGAGAGCGAAACAAAAGGACAGTATATCTGGCTCTCCCACTGGTTCCTGTCTGCCTCCCTCCTTATCTCCTCCTCCCTCTTCTCATCCTCCTCCTCACTCTCCTCCTCCATGAGGGTTACAGTTGACTGTCTGGGCTCTTCGTCCTCCTCCTCCTCTACCAGAGTGACAATCTGCCTGTCTTCAGAAGAGTCAGATGAGGAGGGAGAGGGTGTGGAAGAGTCCTTGGAGATGTTCGAGTCCTCCTGTGTTACAGGGTCTTCAGGTTCTACCGGCCCCAGTCTGAAAGAAAGAAAGATGGAGACACAACAAAGAACAGAGTTTTTCTTGAATGAAGAAGCGGAAAAGTATTGTAAACAAGCCTATTTCTTTTCTACACAACTATGCATGATCAATAAATACATTCAAATTCATGGTGCCTCATTCGTCTATTTGTTCTTACTCTGCGGGGTCCTGAGGAGTTTCAGCTGGTTTACTCTGAACTTCAGTAGTCCTCTTCTCTTCAGTCTCCTCTGTTGTTGTGTTACCTTGGATTTTGACAAAAAATAACAACATTTAACAAACTGGAAAGACTGATAAAGCTTCCCAGCTGGCTAAGACCCACAGATTTCTGTAGTCAAGAACAGAGCCCTCATTCCTGGGACTGTGTGTCTGGCAGGCTCATGTTTGGGTCGGTCAGAAATACAGTGAACCAGTCTAGTCCAGTTATAATCCTGCTCTCTCCTACACCCTCTCCTTCTCTGGTGGGTGTGAGAGAGAAGAGAACTTTTACTGCAGAGAGGCAGCGGGGAGCTGGGTACTACAGATTTTCTCCTTTGAAAACAACTGCACACGGTCCATGATACAAATGTGTTCTCAGCTTTTACCAAGAATCTTTCAGAGGAGCACAGCGAGTGTAAACAAAATATAAGAAGTAGGTTAAATCCAGTGGCCATTGGGGAAAAGCTGAGTGAGAGAGTTTTTGTAACTCGTGTGGTGACCAGGCTGAGGAGCTTGGCGTCAGTCTCAATTCATCCGAGCTCTCTGCCAACAAGTAAAACACAGAAAGCCAAAGTTCTGCTGAAACGCTGCTGCAGACCTCCTGCCAACAGCTAAATACACATCTGGCTCTCTCAGCACTTACGCACATGAACATTCATGCATGCATATGCTCTTCCTTTAGGAGGAGAGCCCAGTGACCCAGTTTTAGAAGCAGTTAATCTATACAATATGTGGGAGGGCCAGTGGTTAGAGACAGGGGAGGGGGAAAAAAAGCAATCGAGAAAGGGGTACAACCAGACTAAGGAAGAAAGGAATAGCGGAGTTCTTCCATAGGGTGGAATGATAAATGAGGATTAACACTAAGATCTGTGAAAAAGATGAATAAAAGGTGAATCAGAGTTACTTTGTTCTTGGTCCTGAATAGAAATGATTGATTGTAGCCTAAGGATAAACCAGTTGTGCCTCACTTTGCTCAGTGAGGAGGTGTGGCTGCTTAAAGAAAATAAAAATGAGTGAATGTCAGGGCAGTAATTAAAAAAAAAAACAAAGCTGCTTGAAATTATGACTGAAACAATTATCAAGCCTGTTTATGTTTATCGAGCATCTCTGAAATCCACAGTTCCTTGAGATACTCGTTTGGTTTGATTGTTTAATTTACACAACCTGTGTGTCAATTCCACCTGTAAACTACAATTCAGACTAAAAAAAGAGATTAAATATTAATACTATGCCATTAAATGTTTTAAATAAAGCATTCCACAAAGACATTCAAGGAATAGAGTCTTAATGTCAGGTGAAAAAACAATTATATGATTATTTATAATAAAGATGTAAATGTGAAGCAGGACAGAAAACAAGGAAGTAATGTTACCTCCAGATTCCATTCCACCCTCAAGCTCTGACTTGCCACCCAGCACATTAGCAGCAATGTTGTTCACCATGTTTAGGATGGCATCTAAAAGGAAAATTAAACAACAGCCATGTTTGAATTAAGCCTTTTTTAAAGCCATTTTTATTCATTGTGCTGGGTTCATGAGATACTACAGGTGTTTCCAGGTATTCTTAATCATCATACTAGATCTCAGTTTCAGTATAATGAACTCTTATATTCATACGATTCCAGCTCCATTGTTATCAGATATTTTATAATATTTAGTCTATATAAATGTTGCTACATATATATATAAACATAAACATGTACATACTGGTTGCTGAGCCGAGAAGGTTTTTAGAGGCCTTGTCCTCTGATGGTTGGTAACCAGGAGGATAATCTGAAGACAAAGAAATATAGCACACAATTATATCAGCCTCAGCATGATCGAACATATTCTTTCATAGAATATTGCCATACAATTATTTAAGTATATGCCCAGAATAGAAGGCCCGATAAGGGTCAGTTAGTATTAAAGGATAGCTGATGTGTCAATAGTTAACTCTCTTCCAAGGTGTTTGGTGACTAAGTAACAGGACAACTCCTGACAAGGTCTGGGGATTTATAACCCATGTGTTGTTCTGCCGGGGAGGCAGCTTCACAGTATGTTTGTAAAAGAGTCAATTTGCAAACAAAAAGGAAGGAAGGCAACTTGACACCAACTCACCATAGTCTTCGTCCAAGTACTCCAGTCTCTCTGAAGGGTATTGGGATTCTGCTATCTCCTCATACTCCTCCACCATGCTGGTACCAAACACCCTACACCACACACACAAGCACACAATGTTACAAAAACAAACCAACCTACAGAGAAGGTTACAGGTTACCAGTGAGAAGAGGAGTTTGTGTGTTTGTGTTCGGCAAAGAACAGAGACGTGTAAAGAACTTTAAAAATGATCCAGGGTGAGTTGTTTTGCACAGAAACTTTACCTTAGGAAAAATAAAACACTTTCTTTCTTCACTTGAAACATCATCCTAATATTTTCAATAATTCAATGTGGAATTATTTAGACCCCCTAGTCCAGAGCCTCTCTCTTGTTCTATACTTGGAAATGCTTCAAGCATTTGTTCACTTTTTTAAAAATTTGATTCCAATTTATATTCATAAAATGAAGCAGACAGAACTATTGAGAGAAACTGAATTGGGAAGACCTAATCTCTGTTTTACCTGATGAGACTGAGCGGACAGAAATGTTCTGATCCAAAGTGTGAGAGGAGTTCAACCTGCAGCAGAAACAAAAGTTAAAATACAAAACATCCACACATTCACAACCCCATCTATACACCCATTATCTACCAAACTCGTGAAGATTAACACTAACAGCGCCAAGCTTTCACAAAATATTTTATGTGAATGTTTAAATGTCTTCATATCTTTTACATGCATTAAAGATGCTGTGCCAAAGCTCAGAGAAAAGAGTGCTAACCTTTATGTACTTGATGAACATCTGATGCGAGAGAAAGACAGGAGAAGGACAGAAGGAGAGAGAAATAAAAACAAGAAAAAGAAGTCAGTAAAGACTGATTAAAGCTACAAGCAAGTTAGGCATCTGGTAACAGTTTGACTCTTTCCTAAGACAAACACACTGGTGACATGTTCTAAATCAATATTTTGTAACAGGTCCACAGGCAACATGGAGAGCAGCGGATTTAAAAAAGGTGTGAAGCAAGGCAGACAGACATAGAACAACTAAGGACAGATGCAAGACATGAGACAACAGTTCAAAGCTGCAATAATAAGAGTGACAGCTGAAGCAGATAATCCTGAAACATTTAAAACAAAACCAGTTTATGTAAGAAAAACATTATCTCATAACAGAACACGTGATTCAGAGTAAGCACCCACATATGACACCCACAGTCACCACATAAAAAAGGATGATCATCTGAGCATAAAGCAACTGCTGAACCAGAGAGGACACAGTAAAGAGGCAGCTCACAAAAACACAGATGCTGATTACAATATATCAACAATAATAGACACCAAAAAATGAAGAGACTCCCAACTCCCAAGAGACTCCCAACACATACAGTGATTCAGTCAGCACAGAGCAAACACATAATATAAATATAACAACAAGAAATGTATGCCCATGTTATTCATGAGCAGACATCGTGACAGTCATTCTCACATTTCTTCATCCAGCGGAGGGAGGGGGGTGACTGTCAGCAATGAAAGCATGGCTAATTTACCATGAAGTCATAAGAAGGTCCCCGGAGCTGTAAGCCATGTGTATGACTGCTTCTGTGTGGATATTTATCCACTAAACCACAGTACATAGAAAGAAACCAATTCCCTGCTTCATCCTTCCCTCTCATTCAGATACACATTTTTTCAGATGCAGAAGTGAAAAGAAAAAGGTTGTACCTTCACATATTTAGCATAAAGCTGCTCATCCAGCGGGAAGCTCTGGACGATGCGCTCATCACGGGCATGGAAAGTACCCAGCTTTACCCACTTGTTGGTTGGATATCTGCAAATGGAGCAAAATGCAAAATTAAGTGTCTGAGGGCAGAACTACAGGTAAATCTAGCATGTTATCATAGGCTGGATGCAAATGTCAAATGTGAGCTCCCATGACAAACCAGTGAGGTGGCGGAAGAAGTATACCTGTCACTGATGGACACTAGAAAGTCTTTTGGTGTTGATGAGAAGAGTTCGAAGTTAGCAATATCCAGCTGCTTGACTTGAATAGGCTCACAGAGCTCTATCACAAACCTGCACAGAGGATAAAACACAAGGGTATTTTAAATATATACTGAACTATAGCCATGTTATGTATGAACTGTACACTAGGGGTGTTTCATTGTACTTACCAGATTTTGTTGCTGCAAGGATTTAGCATGTAAAGGTCCATATTTTCCATGAGAATTGCTGAAGTGCTCTGAATTGCAGACAGAAGCAAAACGAATGAGTGAGTAAATCAGTGTGCACTATCACATATTTATTCAAAATATATTTACGTTGTCTAATAAACTAAACGTTCAACTTAAATGTGTAAGTTGTCTCATCCACCTGCTGCAGACACAATGTGACTGAATGACCACATTGTGAGAATGTGTGTGTCTATGTGCAGGCATTTAACCTTGGCCTCGTTGTTGGCAGACAGTATCTTGGCACCACACTCCACAGATGCGTAGTTATTCTTAAAGTTCTTCTGGACCTTCTTCACTGGATGAGGGCTGCCACTGGCTGAGGTATGGAGAGACTGACCTGAGCAGAGGGGAGTGTTCCATTAGAGAGACTAGGAAAAGAACATTGCCTGAGAGGAATCAGTTGAGAGGTTATGCAACACACATAAACACACGCTCTGCTGACCAATGTGTGCGCAGGGAAAAAAGAGAAGGGGGGCATGGTGTGAGAGAGAGAGAGAGGGACATGAATAGAACATGAGGAAGGAAGCAAATGAGACTGAGGTAGACAATGTTCAAAAAACTGACAACATGAAGGGCATAAACAACAAGATGAGTTGTAGCTTATAAACGGACACCTTGGTTTACAAAAGCAAAGAAAATAAAATATGTATAAAATGAAATATGTATCTGTGAAATTAATACAATCAAGGATAATATTTAAGTTACACAGCTTTGAGAGACTGAAAACTGAAATGGAAGGCTGCTCAGTAGTTTATAACCTTTCAATTCACCATTTGGATCTACATCAACTGTAGAGTACACACATCAATATCAGTTCCCTCAATGTCTGATTTTCTCATCATACATGAATTATTCTCTGACAAAAAAATCGAAGGCATGGCACCAATAATGACAGCTTTTAACATCTTACTAGTAGCCCTTGTAAATATCTATGCTTTCCTGCTAAATAAACAAACAAGCACACACGGATGAAAATACACCTTCCTTTTTGGAGGTCATTACTGTGACACTACATCATCTTCATTGATGCTGTGCCTCTTTCCATTCATGCAAATGCCCCTGTGTTTTAATGACGACTGCTCTTACTTTTTTCCTTCTCCACCTCCATGACTTGTTTCTTCCACTCGTCAAAGGTAGGGATATCTTCTTTGCTGGGCACGGAGGGATCAGTCTCTCTGGCAACGCTGGCGTCCCCTGCCTGGAAAACACAGAGAGGTGTAACACCAACACAGGTGCAGAATGACAGGAACTGCAAACCAACTATTGGTATGCTAACACCATTCACATCCCACGCCCACAAACTGTATCTACTGTATTCATCTCTTCAGTATACAAGATAAACTTTTGATGTTTTATATATATATTCTATACTTGAAATAAAGCAGCAATTATTTAATGTGACAGAGAAAAGAGCCATTAACCAATGAAAGATGGTAAAATAGTATGAGTTGATGCACATGAGCCACAAGTCACACTATAGCTAACACTGCTGTACAAGGATAAGAAAATAATAATGATAAATCATTAAGCAAATCAAATTCATGCTATATGTGACTAACAAGATCACATGGATGCTGCTAGCACCAGATGTTGGTCCTAGTCAGCTAGACTGCAGCCCCTAAAGCACTGAGCTGTGAATAATATTTTGATGCATTATATAAGTGCCCTTTTGGACCCTACAAGAGTGTCTGAGCCTTAGAAATTCCCCGACTCAGACGATCTCTTATGTAAACATCAACACTGACTGCAAGCCTCTATGCAGATTAGTCCACAGATCTTAGCGCCACAACAGCAAAATAATGCGGAAATGAGAAATAGATAGAACCCCACCCAAGGTTGAATACAGACCCCAATCATGTTTAATTATGTTTCATCCTTAGAAAAAACTAAGAGGCTGACTAAGTGTTTCCCAGTTGAAAGATTCAAAGCTGCCCTTTGCTGAAGCAGCTGTGCACACACTGAATATTTATGATTTTTCATGGCAACCTGGCCATGATTTTATGCATTTTAAAGTGTCCTTGTACCGTAACCCACGTAAGCTGCATTTGGAGGGCCTGCAATCATTAAGTGCTCCATATTATGAGGAAAGGTCAATAATTCATATATATTTCTTATAGCTGGCCTTCATTACAAGCTTCAAATGTTCGATATGCTTCTTATATACTTGGGAACAAGCTCCTGACCTGCCATTTTTGCAGATGCTGGGAAGTGTTGCCCTCCTGGTCCAAATCCAGCAGCCCATCCTCCAGCTCCTGCTGTTGTTCCTGATCCACAACGCCGGGTGTAGACTGGCCCTCTGCTTCTGGACCAGAACTGAGTCCCTGGTCGGACTGCTGGTGCTCTATGACTGCCTCGTCCACTCTACAGTACAGACATGGGGGGGGCAATGAGGTGGAGAGAGAAAGCGAAGTGGGGGGGGTGAGATAGTGGGGAGGGGAGGAATAAGGACAGAGAAGAAGACAAATAAGTGGACTGCATTTTTGGATGCATGGCATCTACAAAAAAGAAAGTTTATTCAACAATATTGACGGTCCTTGTTGTGAGCAGGCAAAACGATGGAAAACGGAAATGAAAAAATAAAAATAAAACAGAAGTGGAGAGCAAGGCCAGCGGTCGACGGTTGCGCACAGCAGAGAGGTGCAACTTGTACCTGGATTACCTGTCTCTGTGCTTTGATTGGCTTCTGCACTTTAGATACTCACCTGAGGAGAGGGAGGCCAAAAGGGGAGTTTTCACAGGCTTCCAGTTCGGGGGGGATGACCCCGCACTGTGAATCAGAGTGCTCAGGAAAGACAAAGATGTCTACTGGGAGTTCATCTCCTGCATTGGCAGCTCGCGCTGCACTGAGGGAAAGAAAGGACATGGCGTTTACCACACCTCCTTACACTAGGAGAAGGTAGAGAGAGGAAGTTGGGGTGAGAGAGAGAGAGAGAGAGAGAGAGAGAGAGAAAAGAAGGGGACAAGGAAGTGTGATAAAAAACAGAGCAGGAGACAGAGAGGGCAAGGGAAAGAGAAGGATGGACAAAAGGGATGGAGAGGTTCCTCTCTGGTGGGGCAGGTGTTGTGTATGTCTTCAAATGTCCTGATGTTGACAGTCAATTGGAGAAAGGAATAGAGATGTCTTCAGGGAATTGGACATTTTTGCTTTTTGAGTATCCATCCATTCTCTATGCTGCTTATCCTTTGAGGGTAGCGTGGCAGCTGGAGCCAATCCCAGCAGCGATTCAGTGACAGTCGAAACAGTCTGGGCAGGTGTGCACTGCATCACAGGACTGATGGAGCTTCTCAGAAGTCATCATGATCACAGTTCCATGTTTATAATGTTTTTTTTCCAACAATCCCACAAACTGGAATTCCAAAGTCCATTGGGAAAAAATGTACGAGCAGTTCCATGCAAGTTCACAGCGCTGGCCACAGGTTCCACAAAAGGTAAATAACCAACTCTCCCATTATTTTCTTTCGGTTTGTTTCCACTCAAATCAAAATGTTTAAAAAAAAAAATAATAATAATAATAATAATGTAGCAAACAAAAATATGAAAGACAATCATGATGAATTGATGAAAGTGGATTGGCTTGAAATTGGCTTTAACCATCATAAGAGGAACATATTTTTAATAAGATTTCAATTCAACTGGTTAAAAGTGGTTAAAGCCAATTTCTAATGTCAGAGACCAGGTCCCTGCAGTGAGGAAGTGAATGTGAGCTTACCCTGTGTCAGCCAGGCCGGCACTCTCTGAGGTAGGTGTGTTTTCAGCTTCATCTGGGGGTGTGACTGGATTCCAGTCCAGACTCGGGGGAGCAGCAGGAGAGTCACTGTGGATTTCTGCTTGGGCTGGGGTGTCTGTGGAAACTTGGCCCTGTGCTGAAACAGGCTCTGGAGTGGAGGACAATGAGGCCTCCTGGTCATGGTCATGGGTGTCAATTTTCAGGTCCAAGTCACTCTGGGGGTCTGGCTCAGGAACAACAGGTACAGTGTCAGACTCTAGGTCTGGCTTTGCTTCCTCTGCCACAGCATCCTGAGGATTCACAGTCTGTAGACAGAAAACAGACAAATGGTAGCACATAAAACATCATCAAATGTTTTATACATACTAAGAAAACAGAGGATTTTGACAACTGTTTTAATGATTAGAAATTATGATAGATTTTATTGAATGTTCCCTTGATCCTTTATATATATGTGTATATATATACGTATATATATATATATATCATTGTTATTGTAATTCATAATAATTCTTATATTGAACATACATATTGTGTTTCCCGTTCATGTTGTTTGTTGTTTTGTGTTGTGAGCTTCTCTAGTTCTGCTCTCTCCGTCTCTAGTCCCATGTCATATGATGTGTGTGTCGTCCTTTCTTCTGCCACCTAGGGGAAAAAAGAAATTAAAGTAAATATACATAAAATCCTCTGTTATCTTCGATCGGGACTTCTTTATGGATTGTGGTAATTTTGACCAACGCACATTTTTGTGTCTAGATTTTCTGATGTAAAAAGTTGTTGCATCTCAGGCTTTGAAAAAGGCTTTTGTTGATGGACAAAGCCAGTGTTACAAGGCCAGTGACAGACTGCCAGGCCTGTTCAACTGCCCTGACATGGCTGTTTGTTGAGGGACCACAGACAATGATTTCCCTTCTTCTGTCCCCACACAGCTAAAGTAAAACAACACACACTTCCTTGGATTATTATTCATTCTGACCCTATTGCTCACATACAAACACACTCACTGACACACACTCACTTAGCTACGATGTCTAGAGAACAATCAGATCGGGGCAAATTAGTATTTGCAAAGAGCCTGCACTGAATATATACTTTACAAAACTTGAGACTAACAGTCCATCACAGAAGCCTTAAACATATTTGGAAGACAATATAGCTAAGAAAAAAAAAAACCTAAAACCTAAAAAGGAACCTGCACTGAAATAAAAACAAATTTGTGGGAGCAAAAAATGATTTGCTGACATTTCTTGTTTTATGGAAGCTTAGTCCAGTCTACTCTCTTAAACCTTTACCTTCTCATTTCCATTTTCTTCCTTGTAACTGAACTTTGACCCACAGGGCTGTCTACCTGTATCCCCTCCGTGTCTGATTTATCAGACCAGTGTTCCTGACAGCATGTACTGTAACTGGCTGCTTTCTGAGTAAACATCTAAATGGAAGTGACTCTTATCTCCATGTACTGACCTCCTTTTTCAAGCCCACCCTGATTTCGACAGATTTGACAGCCAAGTGGTCACACTGTTCACACACGTAGAAAGACAATGTACGCCAACCACCAGTACACATCACAACAACACTAAGGATGGTACATTGTGGAAGTTTCCATTAAAAAAAAAATCTTGGCTGAGAGAACACACCTTGTTTGATATTCTTGGTATTTTTAAAAAAATTAAATTATTTTTGAAGTAAATGATGGAATGTTCATACTTCTGTAGTGGCCTATGTCATATAGTCACCAATGCCAGTGTTTTTATATTTTTGACCAACAATTTGTGTAGTCATACCTGACTTTTTTTGGTGGAAGTGCGTGGAAGATCCCACCTCAGTGGAAATAATAAAAAAAAGTGAGTGTTCCTGACCCAGTTTCATCCATACATTAATATTACGCAAACGTTATCAGTTGAAAAGTGAAGAGATAAGCTGAGGTAAGTGATCAATGTTTGCTATCTTTGTGAACTTATGTAACACCCCTGGCACCTCTTCCCATATTACTGCCGTACATAATTATGAATCACTCATTGAAAAGGGACTGATCATAGGTTGTTTGTTTTAAAATAAGTTCAAATTTGATTTCACCCACACAAAGAGAAAGCTGATCTACAGGAGGTGCACAGTGAGGACTGTATGTAGAAAAACATGTGCTGTCCGGGTAGCCTGTTGTACTGCTGTAGTAGCTATCGTATTGCTGTAATGAGTATGCAAAATCTGGGGTTTCTATCCCGAGTGTGCGAGTACATGATGGTAATTTTTTTATTTAGCACAAGCATTGTGATTTACAAAATCTGAAATTAACAGCTGTGATTGTAATTTTATTGTGGTGAGGAAGAGGAGACAACGTGTAAGAAGATAGAAAGAACAAGGTTTCTTTTGCTTGAGTTAGCATGTTCGGATTGACTGAAACAAAAGTAATTCCTCTATTGTCAGGGAACTAATGGCCACGTCACACCAGATACAAGCTGACCAGCTGGCGACATCCAGCAAAATATGCAAAATACTACCTCTGACACAATTGATATTTGCACAATATATTAATACATCACCTACAAAAAATTGAAATGGCCACCAACCAAACATCAAAGCCATTCTTTTCAATGCACACACACAACATAGCACTTGGGATCTTAGTGGATCAGGCCACATGTCTCTATAACTTCCCCTCCTCCACCCATGGCTTCTACTTGTCACCAGGGGTTAGTGGGTCATTTAAGTGCATGACCTGAATCCCTCCAGTCTCTGGGTGATCTGCTAACTCATACATTTCATGGTGAGAAGTGAGTCTAATAATACTGAACAACACTGAACACTGGCCAAAAAGATGAAGCAGCAATTCTAGCAACTTTAAAGATAGTTCTATTGTGCTTAATTAGAAGATGTTGTTTTGCTGCAGTGGTTATATTAGTTGGACATTAAGGCATTTGACTTTTATTTGACACCTATTTCCAAAACAATAGTTTATTAACGCTGGTTTTCACTAACCTTGTGTTGCCCGGAGTCCTGCTCCTGCTTGTGGCCATCAGGGTTATTGTCCCCGGCAGACTGACCTGGGCCAGACAAGCTCTGCTCTGAACAAAACACATGTTGAATGGGGTACCTGAAACAGAGAGAAGGACAATGTATTTAGACGCTTCATCCCAATTTCAACATGATGTTGAGGTTATAAAACAGATGAAGATAATGAAAGCACTGCAAGTGAAGGATAATATACGTAATAACAGTTACATAAGAAGCTTTTTAAAAATTCTTACTGTTGTTATCACAGTATTCTTCTAAATCTTTCAAAATATTTCATTAAATCAGTCTTTTCTATCCATTCATCCTTGCTTCTCTCCTTGTTTCTATTATGTGTTCTTCTAAGAAGGCTAGAGAACTTTTTCCATGCAGTGTGCTCAAGGCAAACTGGACCTGGGGCATAAAAAACATGAGGACTGCACTTGTATATATAGTCATAATAACCATCCTCAAAATAAAAAGTTAAAATATACTAATTCCATAGCCCTGCAAACCTAGTGAGATCTATGAATAATAGATAAAAGAAAATGTGTAAATAAAGAACTATTACTAAAAACCATCAAGTGAAATAACACAGACGGTGAGAGAATGAGGAAAAATCAGGACCGATGAAGAAAGGTTTACAAGAGAGAGGGAAGTGGCATGTTGTTCATTGGTTTCTTTATCACCAGGGGTTGAAATGGAGGAAGAATTGCTCAAGTCTAGAGCAAAGCTCGACTGAAAACATTTGTCTGAAACAAGCAACATGTTTCTAGCACAATGATTCAAATGATTCACAGATTGAGTTAAACACAGTGCTCTGCACACAATGGTTCTTAGTTTGGGAAAGGCCAAAACTGAACATTTGAACAGATGAAATTATTAACCAGTGTAGCTCAGAACCACACAGCAGCTTTGTGCAGCTTCTTGCATAGAGAATCACAAGCACTGACACATGTTGTTCAACCTGAGGGTCTGTACACATTATGTGAACAAAAAATGCAAAGCTGAATGGAGCGCATGACAACGCCTTGCATCACTGACTGTAATGTCAAAAGACACAAAGACAGAGTTCAAAAGGAAACACCATGTGATTCTGTAACTGGAGCCGTTCCCCCCCCCGAGCACTCCAATATCAATGACAGAGGAGAGCCGGACACATGGACAGTCATGTTAGCACCCTGTCAGCCTCGCTTTCAAAATGAGGAGAGCAGTGGGCGCACATACTCACAATTACACAGGAACAACCATCTGTGCAAGTCAGTGCCCTGTCACTCAAAACGCCTCCCCATCAGGACAATGTTAATTCATATCTGATGTGATGGAAAGATGAGACAGAATTGATGATAACATCCTGTTAAGTGAGAGGAACTGTTGACCGTCTGTTCCATTGGATTTATGCACAAATGACAGCTCACTAAGATATAAGGTGTTCATGGAAATATTGGAACTACTTCAACAGGCCATTCACCTAATTTACCAGAAATTAACTTACTACAGCATGTCTGTTGGCTGTGGTATACGAGCAATTGTTTATGCTCAGGCCAGACTGATGGATGACAGACACCATTGTCTCTTGGAAATGGCTGACAGAAACAAAAACTCCAGGAGCTGTGGTCAACTGAATGATACAACAAAAATACTGCAGAATTTATCTGCATTGATTAGAAAGAAGTTAATGTCAACTTTTTATTGTCTGAATATTGAACATATGTACTAATCTTTAATATCCATCACCATGACATGTACTGTTGTTGTTTTGGTTACCCTGCTTAAAATGAAATGTCCTATACATCTCAACATTTTATCATAAGCCAGGGAGGGAAACCTAAGAGCCCAGGGCGTACAGATACTAAAGCTGTAAATACGAACCATGAGCTTATATAGGCTTCTGGCTAAACTTAGATCCATAGCTTGAAACTATGTTGTGTTACGTTTCAAATGTCACATGTATCACTGTCTGTCCTCAACTCCTAAAACGGAAGTTGACGGACATATTTTTCTGATGATGCTACAAAATTATGCAAGAGTCTGCTGTAAGAATGCCACAGATTTAGGAAGGATAATGTATGATTGATGCTTAATGTCAAGATATCAGTGACAATGATGGCATAACATCCTTTATGGAAGTAAAACAATTCTTATTCCAGAGGATCTATTACTCAACATCCTTACATAACTTTCCACCAGCATGATAGGATACAAGAAGCTGGTGAGGAGTCAAACCAGAGACAAACCAAGAAAACACAGCAAGTGCTGAGAAAGAAGAGAAATAATTAAATGTGGGCGATACTTACATTTACTCGCATTTTATACATATTCTGATTAGGAGATCATTTCATTTTTCAAGATTTTTTTTCCCCTCACAATTTTCATATTGTTTGAATTCATCTTTCTTTGGTCAAAGGAACTTTGCAGATGTAAAGGGCACATTTTTTACTGTCCTTGAATGTCTGTTGAATATTTGAGCATTGAGAAACAAACTTGCTGGCGTCTGTGCAGGATACCACAAAGCTATGAAATTGCTCAACAGAAGGTCTCACATGATCTGAATTGCTAAGTGCCAATGCGCATATTTTATTTCAAGTTCCCCAAAGTTCTTACATTTTCTGAAAAACCTTGGACTTTCCTCCCTTTTGTTTCCCAGTCATCTTTCAGATAAGGACATATTTTACTTTGACTGTCATTTAACTACACATCAAATTCAATACAATTTTAAAAGACCCAAATAGTAAAAGACCCCAAAAAAGTGCATGCTTTGATTGAGCTTTGGGAACTATGTTGCAAGTCATGCCTCTCTCACTCCCTGACTGTCAAATCAATGACTACATTATTTTACTATAGTCAGAACTGACATGAAAGGATAAACTTTTTTGTTTTTATCTCTCAAATTTTGCCTATGATTACATATTTAGAAACTAAAACCGAAACCGCGATACAAATCTCACAGTTATGAAGAACGCAAATAAGTGAGACTCTAAACCGCTACCACCCCGGCAGGTGCAGCCTGTTGAGTCCTCATTATTGACTTATGTAACAAAACTTGTTTTTTCATGTCACAATTAACACCTCAACACATCTACAGAATATTGTTCATTTGTAAGGAAGGTTAAACATAACATTTTTAAAAATATTTTACATTATATCCATCATGTTGTCAACCTGCATGTCCTATGACAATGTGGATCCAACCATGGATAAGAAATCATGCCTGTGGGCTAAATGTTAAGATAGTTTTATTAGCTCAGGATGGATAATAAGTCTGAGATTGTGGGCCCCTCCCAACACTTAAAATTCACCCCACCCGAGGAAAATGAAGGAAAAAAAAAAATCAGGGCTCAAAGATCGAAGTCCTAAACTCACCACGTATTTAGAGAATCAATACACCCCAAGTAAACGCTCTGCAATCACTCTGATAACAGAATACACAAGTGTATACACAAGCGGATGAAAACTGGGTAACAAAACACAGTGCACTTTTAAGAGAACACGTCACAGAGTAAACAATTCTGTATAAACTTCCGTGATGGCTCATGCAAACTGGACTGACTCCTGTATTATAACTAGCCAAATATTTGAATGGTAAATAGCCAAGTCGGTAGTAGCTATTGAAATAGTCAAATGATGAGATTAAATTGTGTTGAGAATATTGGGACCACAAATGACTTTAACTTCATGAAACACTTGTTATTTGTTAATTATGATAACCCCTTTGCTGCACTGCGTCATTTAATGAATCAAGTGAAAGAGTCGACTGTTGACATTCCTCCTCGGATGAAAAAGAAAGGGGAAAAAAATGTAGGATCTGTGAAGGGGGGTGTACTGTGACCTACTTCTGAATGGAAATGGTTATGTAACAGTAAGTGGGGAGAACATATGACCCACACATGGAGAGAAATACATACAGCACACAGCAAAAGGAATGTACGTTTAAGTGTGACACATAGGTTAGTGGGCCAATGCTTCCAAAAGCTAATGAAGGAAGAGCTTGTGAAAGGATTACTGAGTCAGCAGCCAGCAGACACATTCTTCCTCATTCTCTTCTTATCACCGTTTCCTGTGCTACTATAGAGGAACTCGTCTCTTTCACCTATACATGTCCCCCAAAGACACAGTTCAATGAGTACAACTGCCCTCAGCAAAACATTCATCCACCAGCCATCATACCCTGGGACTTTTTTGATAACCCTAATGATATATATGTCAAAACATAATTACAGAAATTGAAAAGAACATCCTGGAATCACCTCTTGATATGCATTCACACAAAATCCTAAGTGGGGGCGATGCCAAGTGGACTTGGGAAGAGCCCATCACAAACAAGTTTGGTTATCTGTTCAGTATATTAACCAACAAACAAGCAAAGAAATCCAGCTAGAAACATTTTCTTCAGAGTGCATACCTCCACCAAAGCCCACCAACCCCTTTAAATTCCCAACCAAATTGCATTCACCCATATTAGTGCCCATTTATTTCCTTGTGATACATTAATTATTGCTGCTAAACCTCCTTAGGTGAAAACATAACCTCCTTGGCAGAGGTAATGAGCTGAAGTAGATATTAGAACCTGTGGAAGGATGCACCCAGACATAGTGACTACATCTGCTGATGCTCTGTCTGTGCTGGTTCCAAGCAGCCAAATCCCCTGATATTTCCTGTTGGCTTTAGGACCATTCAGACTCCGGCCATAACTTGGCCAAATCAACTGTGCTGGACTGTACCACCTGACTGGATCAACAAAACCCTGCAGAGACTAGTCAGAAATGCTCACCAGTGACATGGCATGGAAAATGAGCTCTGATCTCTTCTCAGGCAGGATGTTTACCTGGCAGAGTTTTGATTCACAGCAGTTTACCTTTGTCCATCTGTCCTCTCATACACAGTAATCTTGGCCATGGCATGACGTTGCAACACACACACTATGAACAAATGAGCCAGGACAGATTAGTGGCTGCCTGTCCAGCCTCTGGCCTAAATCTCAGAGCTGCTTGTTGCTCTTCATTACATAGACTCGCACACGAACACACACACACACACACCGACTTTAACCAACCAAGAGCACATGATGGACACTAAGTCTTGACTAGTGTAATTGTCTTAAATTAAGACACTTGAACTGCGTCAGTGTCAACCGTGACGACAAAACAAAGGGGAGATAGATAAGTAAGTGATGTCACAATCAAATAAGTTAACAACATTTGAAACATTTGTTAAAGCAATTATAAAATGTACATCTCTCTGATCTTCCCTTAAGCAAAGTCTTGTGATATTTTTCAGAGATGTTCTTGATGTATGGCATGTGGTGCTGCAGGGACTGAAGCTGGTTAAATGTTGCTGCTGGTTAAAGGTATATGGAGACATGTAATTTTGCAGTGACTTCAGGGTCTGGCAATAAAACAATATTGTTAAGTACTGTAATATGATTTGATCAGTAATATTACAAGTCCTATGTAACAATTAAACATTGTGCAGTGAGGAGTTTTAGCACAAAACTGGTATAGGTAAAAACGTTTTATTAAGCGTTTGTCTCTGTGCTCAAATAAAAGTTTTTTTTAAACAGAACCTTCATTATTATGATAATTATCTATATTTTTTAAATCATGCTATATATATATATATATAGTTTTGTTATTAGAGAGTGTGTGAAAATGAAATTAACACACTCTACAAAGCTAAATATCTGAGAAGAAATCCTTCTTGTTGAAAAACCTCAACAAGATACATAAAGAGAGAGAGCACTGAGTACAGAGTGAGAGTGAGAGAGATAAAGAGAGTGAGAGGACAAGAGCCACGTGGGCAGAGGTGGGTTGTGGGGCAGGGAGATGTACCAAGGTTTTCCGGTAAAAGTAGGCCAGTGCATCTGCCAGGCAGAGAAAAACATGTCGCCACTGGTTGGACGAGGAGGAGGGCGGAAGCGGAGTCTAAAAACCCATCCTTAAAGGCCTGACTGTATTTATGTGCATGCATGTCCTAATTTTCCTCCACATTAAAGCATAGAACACTATTGAGCAGTAGTCCGTTCTAAAGCTGATCCTCCATAATCCTCTCCACTGGACAGGATCTACTGCATACAGCCAGGATATACCGTGGCTGGACTGGTGTATATCTCAGTCACAGACAGTACTGCACCAGCCCCCACATCCCCCAGGGTTATAACTCACTAACTCACACAGGCAACCAAATTCCTTATTAGTGACTGAAGATTGTTTTCATCAGATGCATTGTCCCCTCTACATCCTCTTCTGAATTCTTGCACACACAGAGAAACTGTCCCTGTGATTTCCCTGAACTCCTCCTCCTATGTAAACCCACAAACTCAGCTTGGGGCCTGACAAGATTTAGTTTGGAACAAGAAATGCTTTGACTTGTGAGATTGAATTTGTTCTGATCCACACTGTTAAATTCAAAACACAAATTAAGGAATGAACAGCTAGTGCCAGATGTGCCATGTGCCTACATACCCCTATAAATAAACTATAAATAATAAACTATTGTCAGTAATTAAGTTGTCAGTGCAGTTTAAACCTGTAACAACAGTATGATAACTGTGCCTCGTTATCTTTAGTCATAATGCTAAAAAAGACAGAAGCTTGTTTTTTCTTAGTTTAAACCTTTCTCTTGGAGATTCTGGAGATTTCTCTTGGAAACATTTGTTTCACTCGTCTTCCCCTATGTAATGACATAAGGCCTATAAGTGGTGGATAGAGTTGGAGTAGCAGCAGGCTAATTTCCCTAAGTGCCTTTATGCTGTGTGCTGACTTGCTGTATAAGAGGAGTACAGACATACACCATAAAGTTGCTCCCAGCAGAAACATTAAGGATCTGGGTCTGTCTGTTCATATTATTCTGATGTAAGTGTTGTGACAATAAGAACACTCCAAGTTGCACCGAGTGATTCCCAGCAAAATGACGCCACGTCATCCGGTTTCTCATCAGAGCCAGATGATCACAATCTGATACAAGCACTTGAGGTCAGTCGATAAAATAGAAGTCTAAGGACCCTGACAATCCAGTCTAGATGGAAACATTTGTGAACCTTGTTTGACTTTCTGATCCACCTCTTTCACTACACTGGCTCTGTGACGCAAATACGAACTTAAAATGTACACAGGATCCTTTCTCTAGGATGCAGTGTGAATGAACAGACACACCTCTATTTGGAAATAAGCATGTGGTGCCAAGTAGGCCAAGTCATCAGGTGGAAGAGAGACTACTCCTCCTGTTAGATGATATTCAACCTAACAAGTCCCCTATGCTGACACGGATCATTTGCATATAGAACAAGAACCTAGCAGCTATACAGAGCTAAATGCTGTGCCTTTGAAACGACAATGCAGATGAACTGCAAACCGCCACTGAAACTTCAACAGAACAACATGGTACAGACTAGTCATGTTCATAGTGTTAAAGTGGAAGTGGAACCTGGCAGACAGTCTGAGCACAATGAAAAATAAAGTATTGCGTAAATACAGAGACAGCCGCAATCTCCGCCTAGTTGTGTTTTGTACTGCAACTGACATTCTGGAAATAAGAATGGAATTTTATATAATAAAAAAAAAAAAAGACCCCACAATAATTACTCCATTAACATAATATCATATATCCATCTGTTAAATGCCTGCATTCATCAGCAATGAATTGAATTAACACCAAGACTAATACTGTGACAAATCACTGAGTGGTGGGGACAACAGTAGAGCAATGACAGTGTTGGGCATCGCAGCAGCAGCAGCGGGTCAGACAGGGATCAAAGAGGTTTGGGAACGTAACAGCAGGAACATTAACTCGGAACAAAAGGACTGAGGGACGCAGTCATGTGATATAATGTAATTTGATAGGAAAAGCCATTTTTCCAGTGTAGGCTGGCATGGGTGTGGACACAACAATGCGTGTGCAGTCTTCATCAGTATGCCTGCATCAGCAAGCACAGTGGGAGAACAAAAACTCATCAAACATTCACCCCCGTGCACGCTGTCCTAACATTCTGCAGCATGATGAAACGGTATACTGTCCATTAGGCACTCCAATGTAAACGTTGCCTAACATCCTAAAGGACTGAATATGACATGAAAATTATGGAATGCTTCATACAGCAAATTTGTTGGCAAAACTGAAATAATGAGCCCATATTTTGAAAATAATTAATAATTTCAGAATGCAATAAACAATTATTGGATCTTACATTCAGCAGGTATGTTTAGGAAAGTTGATTTTAAGGCACTGGTATTATGGTTGGTCCTTGAGAGCTGGTGGATACGTCTATATGTGCTGGCTTTAGGAAAACATGCCCTCATTAGCTTTAGTACATAATGTTCTGTAGTAGCTCTGTGTGTCAGATATGAACAGGACCTGCCCACCATATACTGCCCTCACCAACACACAGTTACAAAGGCACATTCACACACAGACGGCTGAGCACTTACTCCATACGAGACTAAAACATGAACAAAGAGAAATAGACCAAGACAGTCGCACTACAGAAGCTTGAGAGCCACTCGGTTGCTTTTAAAGGTAAACAAAAAGGAGAAGCGGGCAAGGAGGGGGAGGGGAGAAAGAAAACCAGAGGATTTTCAGGAGGAGAAAAATAGCTCTTTTCTCTAGCAGGGCAGGAAAAGCAAATCAGCTCATGGTTTTAGTGCAGTCAACTAGCCACAAGTCACTAAAGTTCACAGCTGTGCTAAGATGCATGAAAAATGAAAGAGCGTTAGACAGGCGATTGTGCACACAAGACACAGTATTTACTCTACAAATACAAAAAAGGTCAAACAAAACTAATTCATTCAAACTGGATGATCATGAACAGTCCATGAATAAATTGCTTTCTCTTTGTCATACTCAAACAACATTTATATTCTGACGCAGGGCCCCACCTTTAAGACCCAACAATCGCCACCCTCACAATGTTATTCACTACCACAGTAAACAGAGGTATTTTCTCCGTAACCACTGATAGAGCCTCAGGCCAATGTCCTTCTGTCGACTCAGAGTAGGTTTAACTTTTCCTACGTAAGCAACAAACAGTCTATCTTAACTGATTATGATCAGTTGATCATAATCATCAGTTGTTCACCGATTCTCTTTGAAAAATTGTACCATTAGAGACAGTCAGTGTCTCCACCCAAAATATTCTGTCTTGCTGCTTTTAAAGTAAAAAAGTTTTAGAAACACTAATATAGTGGATTTCAAATTATTTAAACAAATACAGCTGGCTACCATCACAAACAGAATGTTGTCCTGTGTGGCTATACTCTGCAAATGTTTCTTGCAATTTCATTTGGATTTGAGATTGTTTAGATCAATCTGCCATACTAGTGAGCACATGCTTTAGATTCCACAGCAGTTTTCACCTCATTTCACCGAACATTAGATTTACCCCAGGTGTTGGCTCACTTGGGCTACTTCACATAGCTCATGTTATAAAAGATGCTAGTGTAAGGCATCAACATGTAGAGTTGTGTAGCTGGACTGCAGAGAGGCCAGCAGGCAAGAGAGCTCTGAGTGCTCATCAGTTACCATGGCCAGTGGGCAGGAACAATAGTGTGCTCTAGAGTGCTAGTCCAGCTCTGTCCCCTCACATTAAACTAGAGCTGTCAGCCTTCAGTGCTAAACTGTGGCATGCTACAACAACAACAGAAAGATGGACTCTCTGTTACTGAGACCCGGGTCTCCAAGCCAGCAGTCGAGGAAGAAAGAGGTTTTCATTCCCAAATTAAGATCCACTGACAGCTCCACTGACAGCTGCTAATAGTCCAAGTATCCCACCACATACACATTTGTACTGAACATGTACAGCTAGCCAATCATATTCAAATGAAAAATGATTTATCTGTCCACTTTCCACTTTACTAACACTAAATTTTCAAAACAATAATTGACATTCATCAAAATGTGTAGTGCTTGTTGTCAATAATTATTCTAATGAAACACTGTAAACTTCAGCATCGTATCAAGATGGATCCTCCAAATATTTCCCTGCATACATACATCCCTTTACAGTTAGTGGTTCCTGTAACATTACAGGAAAATTCTAACATGAAGTTGCAGAACTGGTCCAGGACTTCAATGGATAATAATCTTTAATATATCTTGTGCTCGATGTTGCAATCCTGCTCTTATGTAAGGTCACTGTTCAATTTCATGTTTATGTGATTAGGTCATGTGTGTGATTCAACTTGGATGTACCTACACACCTACTCGAGCTTATGTGTATCTTACTTGTGTGTCTTTGACCACATGGTAGATGGTCTGTATGTATATTGCTTTTTTAGTCTTCCAAACTCCTTAAAATGCTTTGCATGGCATGCAGAGGGAGAGACTGGAATTTAGCAGCAGACCTTCTGGTTGGATAAATTCTCTCACCCACTCAACCACAGCCACCCTGCTCCATAAAAGGTGGCATCATACATGAATGGGTAAAGTTTCTCAAGTCCTCTAGCCTAACCATAATTCAACATGAAGTCAGAACAACAACATCTTGTTACTATAAATAAGATATATATGGTTATCAGTAGAGTATGAGAGAACTACATCCATACATTGCAATTATTCCTTTGCCCTAGCAATCAGTTGTAGCATACAGAAAGCCCAGGTTTCCAGAAGGACAGTACCACAACAAAACAGTTATCTAATGGATGCCAAGCTAAAGATGGGTGATTCAAAGCACATGTACAGACAAACAGGCATTTACAGGCATGCTGTAAATCACAGCAGCCACATGGTATTGCAGGGCCATAAAGATTACAGCATGGCTGCAGGATGAAATGAATAGCTGGGAGGTGATGAGCTTCGGGAAAAGGCTAAAGTAAGCAACATCTTCATGACCAAAAGCGGGCTTTGTTACCTCCATTTCACCTTCACTCTCCCTTTCCATGGCTGGAATAACCAAAATCGCACAGAGCTGTCTTTGTTTCTTTGACATTTGCTCTCAGTACTCAGTACAGATGCCAGTGGAGTATCTACCAGTCGGAAACACAAGCAGTACAACAGGCTCCACGTGCATACTGTGTACTGCATGCAGCCTGCTCTTCTGTGCAGAAAGGGCAAGTAAAGAGCCATGAAGGGGGAGTCAAAAACTTCTACTACTACTTCATCAACTGTCTATTTGGCTACATTCTACATTGTATGGCTCACAGACTAACAACCCATCCCCTGATCATATTTTTCTGTTCTTATCTACATGAATCTAATACATAGTCTTGCTAGGGTCCGACTGGTAGAGCTCAGGTGCTTTGGGGTATTTCTCCGGACAAAATGTTCATTTTTCAAAGCACAAGTTCACATTAGCTGAAGGACTGGAAATACAAGTTGTGAACCCCTTATCTGCAGCACAAGGCATACAAGTCCATATAGACCATGGTGTCCTATAGATAGTCGTAGAGAAAGACAGCTTAAACAAGCAAAACCATGTGGACTTCTCTTGGTGCCAAAACATAAAAGACAACCATCAAACACAACCTGCTGAGGGGAAAAGGGTTCTTTTTTTAAACTCTATCCACACAATGACACTTTTGTCCAGATGAGAACAAAAAATAAGACTAATAACACTCGAACAAGCTGTCAGTAGTCAGCAATAAATCAACAATCCGCCAAGGAAGTAGTCCAAGACATATCGAGTGTGGTAGATCCTGTGAATGCCAGTATGCTAAATTTAGCAGCAAACATGTGCCAAATAAATGTAGAGAAACTGGTACATAACTACTATGGTTGTTGTTTCTGGCACAAAAACATATTTACACAAAGCAACAGTGTATGCTGTGACATCATTGTCTCCTTATTGCTCCTTGTTTAAATGTACATGCCAAAAACGCCCATCTAAAATATTCACTTTGAAAGAATTTGTTGTTTGATATGCTATAGCAAATATAAGTGTTTGCAGTCTAAGGGGAATATATTAGAACATCCCAGCTGGCTACAGAGTTATCTCATAAGTACTTATCACATTACATAATGATAATCTCCTAATGGCTTTGATTCATATGACAAGGGACAGAATGAGAGAATGACAACACATGCAGCTATTTCTGCAATGATCGCAGTCCATTCATTTACTTTGCCTTGTTGGTAGTTTTGCAGAACATACAATTAGATGTCAACTGTTGATGTTTAAACAACATTGGGTGGGATCAGTGCGTAACAAGCAATAAGGCTTATTGCTGACACACCACATTCAGTTAACACCTCAGCACTGGACTTAGAATTTTAAAAAAGGGAGAAAGTACATGTCTGTGGTGAGCTATCATTACTGCCAATTACCATGCATACTCAAACAGGTGGATGTATCTGAAGTGCACATGCACACACTTCTGGCCCACTGGTGATGCTGCAGAGCAGTGCACAGTAAGATCCCTGTTGCTGACTATGTGAGTGCAGGGGCAGCAGGACACAGAATACATTCTGCTATGCCTATAACATTCTGGTAATGAAACCCACTGACGTCAAGACTTCAGATGCAAGAGTTGAAGCACAATGACAGAATACCCCCCACAGTCATTTTCCACTAGTCCCCCTAAAGAGCAGCTTTCTATGCCTGGAACCGCTGCTGCCTTGGAAACCTTTGGATTAGTGCAAGGACTGCATTCACTATGTTGCTGTTCCCACTTGGATGTGTGAGAATTGACATGGAGGAGTGAGAAGCCATCAGCAACACACTAAATAGGGTAAATGGGGTCTATACGTGTGGGTGCATAGTCAGCAATTAGTCTATAGGAAAGTGACAATGTGCACCAGCATTTTAAAGTAATCAAACACAGAAGATGAAGGTTGAAAACAGTCTGATATGAGGATTTAATCTTTGCACAGTTCTTGCATTACAATGACTAACCACTTCCTTGATTCCTGCGGTAATTGTATAAGAGGCAGAGAAACCTGCCAATCTGTTTTCATTCCATCCTTCTTTGTCTGCCTGCCGCAGAGGTGTGACAAATCCTATCAAAGCAATAATTGAAACTTTTCAAATTAATCTAAGTGAATGTGATGACTGTTCATAAAAAGGTACGAGGGTTACAAACTAAGCGGTGGATCCACCATCTGATTCTGTTTGCAATCCATCGAGTTCTTCTGTTCAGTCTGACCAAATATTTGGACTTGCTGATGCCAGCTTACATATTTTTAGTAAAGTATGAAGACTAAATAAAATATAGCAGAACTGTACAAGAGCAGTTTTATTTATTGATGAAGACATAGTTTCTATACACAGAAACCATAAGAATCTGTAAGTATAATAGTTACTTTACCCTGGCATTTCACTATTTCACAGTCCTTAACCTATAGCCTGACAGGGTTTAGTTAAGGACCGGAGTTCTATCTGCTCCCATTGCTTAATTGACACTAGAGATAGAAGATATTAGTCAAATGAACCATTACTTATTCTATTAATGAAAATAAAACTGTTAATATTGTTGTAGCCCTCATTTACCCACTATTGAAGAAGTCATATATTTATTAGGTAAACAATGGCAAAATTGATTTCTTTCCCGTGCTTGTTGGATAAATATAGTCATACTGGGTTTAGCTGAAGCATCAGGTAACAGGAAGTTCGGCATGCAACACAACAATTCTTGAAAAGAAAGTAGCTTCTCGCTATCAGCATTCAGAAATGCTGCCTCCTCAGTCTGGTTTAAATGGTTTAGATGAGTCCGCCGAGTTAATATTCACCAACTACATATAACAAATTTGCTAACACATATTCTTTCAGCTAGTTAGGAGGGGAAAAAACCTATATTGAGGCTCTTTTTGTTTAGTTGGAGGTCAACACATCCCAAACCGTGGCTGACAATATTAGCTGTTTAGCTTAGAAAGGGGGATGGTTTCATTGATGACCGGCGAACATTCAACGACAAGACATGGAGAAAAGCGACGTGACAAACAGTGTCGGTGACACAAAACAAGTGTCTCCTTTCAGACATGTGTCTAACATGTCGCCGGTGAAGTGGGTGGAGGAGCTATAGCTTACCAGCACAGGAGAGCTACAACGAGGCACACCAACAAAACGCGCAGCCTCTTCATTATCTTCCCGCGGGGACCAACATCCTCGCTCTTTGGCCTCTGTTCTGATCCCTGACGGCTTCACAAAAACACCGAGCAGCGGGCGCACAGTCTCCGCTGACCACTCAGGAACAGAGGACCGTATTCTCTGGCTAAGCCCCGCACTTCAGGGCTCTGCTAATTGTCATTGTGCGGCGCTTGTTTGCCTCTTTTCTTGCCTCAGCAGCGACTGCTGTTGACGGGCAGCTGCGCTCGGGATAAGTTCAGCCCATGCCTCGAGTCGGGCCAATCACAGCGCAGCTGGGGATTGGTCGGCCAATCGCGTGAGGGTTTTCAGCGACGTGACCAAAGGAGCGCCCGCCCCCCTCCCCCTGCACTGAGGATGTGGAGCAGGACGCGTCACCTTATTGATGAAAACTAACAAAGTATTGAACACGTAGATTTGATGATGACAGCACCCTACTGCGTCATGTTCTGAAGTCGAAAAGCGTTCCTACACGTGGATTATTACATGTTAACGATTTATTGTGTGTGTTACTTCATTAACAGTGTGTGTGTGTGTGTGTGTGTGTGTGTGGGGGGGGGGTGAGGAATGTGAACACTGTGTACTATTTCATCAAAATCACCAAAAAAAAAACTTCAAATCAAATATATAAATGTATGATTCAAACACATATGGGGACATTTGAAATACAGCCGTTAATTACGAAGTTCAAGACTAAAAGCAGGTATATTTTAATATTCTTTCTTCACCCTATTGTTTTAACCTGGTTTCAGTTTATTGTTAGGGATTTTTATAACTATTAACAATTGCCAAAATGTTGGTGTTGCAAGGTCGTTAAAGTCCCTTCTTATTTCGTAGAGAGATAACATTGATAAATGAAAAATAAATGTATGTATTCGGACATTTATATGTATGATTTCCTTATTTGAACTCGATAAGGTGGCCTTTTATTGGTAAATGCATTAAATTGTGGTTCGTTGCAGAATTCCAATATCTGTTTGATTACATCTGTTTGCGCTAGATACAGCAAAAGAACTACGCATCCCAGAATGCACGCTGATAAGGTCCCTAAAATGTGCCTGTGTCTTTTTCAAATTATATCTATCATATGATGTTGCTAAGTACATACAAAATAACGTGAATTATTACAAGTCAAACGATACCAGTGAATGTATCCTGCGTGATTTTGAAGTGATGAATAAAGTTTAGGGGATTTAAACAGGCGGGGTCCTGAAGTGTGGACAGGCAGAAGTAGTGAGTGAGAACATTTCAACTACAGTGAAGTTTGTGTGGTCGCCGTGAGCTTCATGTGAGAGACGCGGTGGCGGCCACAGACTAACAGCGACCCGGCTCTCTCGGACTCGCAGGATTTCGCTATGGAGGCGCCCCGGGCGGTTCTGTACGTCTTGTCCGTGTTGGTGGCTCTGCTCTCGGAGGGCTTTGTGGCGCTGGCTGCCTTCACCCAGTCCCTGGACAGCGACTTCACGTTCACCCTGCCTCCCGGTCAGAAGGAGTGTTTCTACCAGACCATGAAGAAAGATGCCGCCCTGGAGATTGAATATCAGGTCATAAAGACTGAAACAGCACGTTTCCCTGTTTGCACCCATCGCTTGTCCGTCGCTTTGGATAAAAGTGTCTGCCAAATGACTTTGTAGACTTTAAGTCAAAGTTGACATAACGTCATTCTTGTTAAACCTGTTGTTTAACCTCAGTTTTTGTCCACGTCGTGTTTCTCAGTCACGCGTGGTTTGTTAAGGGTGAAATAAAAGCAATAAGAGAAATAAGAGCATCATATCGCATGTTGTGCAAGGCTGCTGGCATGTTCAACGGTTCACGCCTCGATTTCCATATTGTTGGGAACCTGTTATGCTGGTCAGCTCAGAGCACTGACTGAATCTGTGACTGTGTGATGTCAGTGTCAGACTTCCAAAGCATTTCAGGTGTATCCAGGTCTTTGAGAAAAACATTTCACAAATGATGTCTCAACAGTAAGATACAGAAACTGTTAACTGCCAGTGTTGTTGACTCAATGTTCCTGTTTCTTTATCTTTGCCCTTCCTCCCACAGGTATTAGATGGTGCAGGTCTCGATGTAGATTTCTATATTTCTTCGCCCTCTGGCCAAGTTCTGTTTAATGACTACCGCAAGTCTGATGGAGTACACACGTACGTATGCACTTCATTGTCAATTCCTTCCTTCAATCTTTGTTGAACACTGAAGGCGTGCAGTTCAATAGCTGAATATCTTGTAATCCTAAAATCAACCACTCAGTTTTAACCAAATATAAATGAAAAGACATTGACGTCCCAGTACTTTACGTGACATGCATTTTAACCCATGCTAGATGGATACATGGATCATCTGAGAAACATATAAGAGATCAGTAAGCTCCAACTTCATTTGCTTTTCTGCAGTGTTGAAACTGAGGATGGAGACTACATGTTCTGCTTTGACAACACGTTCAGCTCCGTCTCTGAGAAGATTATCTTCTTTGAGTTGATCCTGGACAATATGGAGGCAGATAAAGATCCAGATGACTGGAAGGAGTATGTTCAGGGGACAGACATGCTGGACATGAAGCTGGAGGACATTATGGTGAGGCTGCAGACAGTCCAGAATTATTCTTCTTTCCTTGAGTGCCAACCTTTCAGGCTGAAGTTGTAATAATGGATTTCTTCACACTGAATATTTTAGACCGGGTCCCTCCCTCGTCTGCTGTTGAGACATTTGTCATGGCTCCATCTGCACTAACACAGAGAGCGCAAAGTGACCCAGCAAGTAGGCCGGCCACAAAATAGCTTGCGATGCACCACAAAAAGCCAAAGGCAAAGGGAGAGAGCTACAACAATAGACAATGTCAGGAACTTTCACCTATTAGGCAGCTAGTTGATATACCCCCGCACCCCCTCCCATTCTTCTTAATGTGTGTCAGAAGTCACATCAGGCCGACTAGAAATCTAACTTCCAGCCTTGGAAGAGGAAGTTGTTTTGTCACGGTAGAACAAACAGACCTGAAGGAGCTGCTTTGTTTACAATTTAAAATTGGCTCTTAATTTCCAAACATTTCCCTCCATCTTCTTTACTGCTTCTCCTTTCCAGTAACAAAAACTTGAGTTGCACTCTTTTTAAAGTTCCACTCATTCTTATCTATCTCTTCCCCTCAGGACACCATCAACAATGTTAAGGCTCGACTTGGCAAAAGTGTCCATATCCAGACGGTGCTGCGGGCGTTCGAGGCTCGTGACAGAAACATCCAGGAGAGCAACTTTGACAGGGTGAACCTTTGGTCATTTGTAAATCTCATTGTCATGATGTTGGTGTCAACGATTCAGGTCTACCTGGTCCGCTCGCTCTTTGAAGATAAAAGGAAAATTCGTACATAACACAACCCAAATGGAGGGACAGAGAGAAACTAAAACCCCCGAATACCTGTTGTTTTGTTTTTTACAACTGATCTGATTGCGACAAGATTTTGTCAAACCTCAAATGTTCATGCATGCATACAAACAGACATAGTGATATTCTTAATAAGAAAATAACTATCAGCCCCTTGAATTTGCAATCCCAGTCAGTTTAACTACAGGAAAGTCTCTTTGTTTCTCACTTTTTTATTGTTGATGTTTGTTAAAGTGTTATAGTTTTCTTGTTATGGTAAATCTACAAAATGTTACATAACTGGCATAACAATGATGAGACTATTTTTCTAAAGGAGACTCAAATGACAAAGAACCTGTGGCTAATGGTGAAAATATCATATAGCTGATGGGGTTTTTTTTATTTGGACGTTGAGTTAATGTGAAGAGAGCATGGTATGGTGTGAACGGGTGGGAAGTACAATCAGTGTGTCATAATGTTTTCCCATAAATTAGCTTCTCTTTAATGTACCTGTATGTCACTGAGCTGCCTTAGAGGTTTGTGTATAATTGCATATTGTCCGTCTGTGAGGCCTTAGACTATATCTCCCATTGCCCCAAACACCTACGCTGTTAACAGGAGATAATTCACATTTTTATCTTTTACCACAACACTGAAACCCCAAGTCTTCAGGTTGGGGCACTTATTGCTGCTCTGGCACTTAAGGGACAAGTGAGTAAGAGAACAGAACTGAGCCCAAATCTCTATGATCTCTATCCCTATGCTGGGAATTCTCTCCTCTGCAGAGACTTGTAGTCTTGTGGCCTCAAAGGCTGCCAGCTCTGTGACCCTCTGCTGTGACATGGCAGGTATCTGATTACAGCCACCTACTGTGTGAAGATGTTCAGTCTGCCTTTTCTCTATTTCTGTCTTAGTGACACCTGCAAGGTCATTACCACTGCTACACGGGTGCACTGTTCAGTTTAATATCCACAAACCATTCACTCATCAGCACTCATTTTAAATGCTACTATACACATTTTATTAGCCAACATCTTATCTCTGACTATTGCACTGACACATACAACAGCACAACATTTCTTTTCCATATAATTAGAATCTAATTTAACATTATGGGTCCTGGAGTATTATTGGGGCCCACCAGAAGCGGGTCTCTAACTTGTCCTGATGTGTCAGTGCAGGAGCACTTTTAAACCCGTTTTTCTTTCATTACTATACGTTTGGGTTTCTATGGCAACTTGGGATTGTCTTGGCCAAGAGTATTTCTGTCATTGGTATTTACTGATCTTTGTAGTTGAGACCTGTTTAGAACCTCCATGTTGCCATAATTTCTATTTTTGCTGTTGGACAAAGAACATTCTGAGTTAAAACTGTAACAGCCTCATGGTGAAGCTGCTGTAAACCTACACTTTTTTTTTACAATGCCTTTGCTTCAGAGTACATTCTACTGATTATTTTAGATACTTGCAAACAGAGGATCTAAAAATGTTAATTCTCTTCTCACTGCTTATTACCATCGTTACCATTCATTCCTGTCAGCTAATCTTAACCATGGGTTCTTTAGTGCTTAATTTAAACACTGTATTTTGAAATGACGTGATAGAGATTATGGTTGAAAATGTCCTGAGGAGTTCAACAAAAATATTAAAATAAAATAAAATTCTACAATATTTTTAAAAGCCTTTCTATGTTACTGAGTATTAGTATGTTTAATTGATGATGATGCAACAGCCACACTGTCTTGGAAAAAGTATTTTTACTACCTTGATGGAACAGTAAGGAGAAGTGAATGTGATGTCCTCTAGTATTTATTCCACTAATGCTCTCTAGTAAATGTGTGTAAATTAATAAAACATTGTACATTTTTTTCTGACCTCTTTGTCCTCCGTTTGTTATTATTTATGTTGAGACTTCATATAAAACAGCATACATAATAAAATACATTTTTTTTAAATCCCAGGAATTATTTCCTGGAATATCAATTTTTTTTTTTAAGACTAAAAGAAGATGGGTGCGTCTTTAAACAAGCAGTGGATGAAATAGGAGTTACATGCAGCTGCTGTGCCATCTGGAGTCATTCTGTGGCACAGAGATGATCAGGCACTGCTGTTGTGCAGAGGCAGAGAGCCCTGCTAAGCAACCTGGATTCAACCCAAACAGAAGTATCACTCTATGACTACATCCACATACCGTCACACTTTACAAATTACACCCACTCTATCAGATGTGTGGTTGATCTAGTCCTCCCAACACAGTGGCCTAAACATCAGATAACTCATTTAGAATTTAGATCAGGCTATCACAGTAAACCTGAACAACTTCTGTAAAAACTGACCCAAACTGAGAACATTCGCAATAAAAAAGACCATAAAATAATCAGTTTTGTTCTGAGAAGCTGGCATCGTGCTTTTACAAGTCCTCCAACGACAGGGGGCGCTGTAAGCGCAGGTCATGAGCTTCACTTCCGGGATAATGACTTGACGCGGTAGTACATTCACAACAATCTCATCCCAGGTACGTGGAAAACTGATATTCTAACAGTTCCGCTTTCCAGTGTTCATTTTCAGAACTGCTATATGTTTGTTTGAATTCACTATCGCGTTAATGCGTAAGCAGCGCTAGTTTATACTAGAAAGACGCTGTAAACTCAGTTCCGACTGTTGACACTGAACACAGCACTGTTTACAACACCGATCACAACACTTAACGTTCAAACACATAGGTAGAATATAAATGTTGAATCAGTGGAACACTGTTAATAGTCACTCGTTGACTTGATCAGCAATTTTCTCGCCTTTTTTCTTTTGCTGTAGTAAGTCCTCACTTTCTGTATTTGCTGCATTAATAATACCAACTCCACTGGGGAGAAGTAGGAGGATCGTTGTTTCACCTGAACACTTAGTTCAGTCAACTCTGAAGCAGGGTAACCCTGAGTTCAGCTCATGCATGAGGATATCAAAGACCCTCATCAATGGATCAAAGGATTCAGCATGGCAACAGGTGACAATGGCAGCCTCAACGACAGAAGAACGAAAGCAACAAAATAGGGCGAAGTATGTGTATATATAATAAACATCGGGCCAGCAACAGCTGACGATGGCGGCAATGCAACTATAAGGAGAACAGAAGAAAGAACTACAGAAACTAAGCTACATTTTTTTCTGCCATTGGCAGAAAAACGAAGTGCAGTGAATGAGGACAGAGATTTCTGTGGAGTATCTGTGCTTCACATCAACTGCCACTGCCATCAGTCTGCAGGTTTCAACTTCAGAGCAGGCTTAGGCTTAACTCAGAATAGGCCCCTGGGGGTCTGGAGGTGTTCAGTCTGCAACCTCCCCTTTTGCATGTTAGCTAAAACATTTTTTCTCACAAATCCTTGTGTGTGTGTGTGTGTGTGTGTGTGTGTGTGGTCAGGCTGATGGGGCCGGACAGTTCCCCAGGTCCAGCTGTTCCCTGGCGGAAGGTACTGTGGGAGCGCCAGCCTTTCCCTGACAACTATGTGGACCAGAGGTTCCTGGAGGAACTGCGCAGGAACGAGGGCCTTCATCACTACCATTACTGGGCTGTGGTGAAAGAAGCTGGCTTTGTGGGACAGCAGCTGTCCTGTGTGGCCATTTTCATCACCCTTTGGCTGTACATGGAGCAGGTGAAGCTTTCAAACTTCTACACCCCTTGTAGAGCACATCAGGCCATTACTGTGTATGATAATTTACATTTAGAATGAATCCTCGTTTCTGTTTTTCTCCTCAGGGTCTGTTGTCCCCTGAGACGCTGCTATCGACCAGCCTCGTCTGTGGCCTGCTGGGCTACGGGCTGCACCAAGTCATGACATCTTGTCTTGAATCTGGATGCGAGCCCCGCACGTATCTGGCTGACTTGCAGAGTGCCACTATTTTCCTTTCCTTCACCTTCGGCTTCTCACCAGTTCTAAAAACGCTCACAGAATCTGTGAGTACAGACACGGTGTATGCCATGTCTGCCATGATGATGCTGGCCCACCTAGTCTTCTTCCCCTATGCCCAGCCGTCGCCGCCGGGCAGCCTCTCCTTAAATGCAGCTCTGTTCGCCTCTGTGTGCTTGGCCTCCAGGTTACCTGGGGCGCTGCACACCTTTGCCATGCTCAGCTGTGCCCTCCTGGTATTTGCCCTGTGGCCCTGTCTGCTGCAGAGGCTGAGGGAGAACGCCCCCTCCCACTTCACTGGGGTGTGTGTGGGAATTTGCATTGCAGGGGTGGGAGGCCTGGGCTCCCAGTGGCTCGGCGGGGCCGTGCTGTTGGCCCTGGCCCTTGGAAGTGTTACATTACTCTGTCCGTTACTGCTGGTGCGATTGCAGAGGCACAAGGACAACATCCAGGGACCCTGGGACGAGGCTGAGATTCATGAGGACCTCAGCCGCTTTCTTCACTAAAAGACAGAAAAATAACATACTGACATTTAAGGTGTAGGAATTTTACACAAGTTGGTCCAAGTATTAAGTTGGTGCCACACTTTTATTACAAATCCACCACTGTTTGGACAGCCATGACACTGCTCTCTTGGAGAGAAAATGGAAATATTTGAAACCTCAACCTGCCTACATTCATGTAAGCGTTGAACCTGACTTTGTATGGATATTATTATAATGATGATCATGATGAGGATTAATATTATTATATTAATATCAACAACTAATGTGCAATGCTGACTGACTTAAAGAGACACATTCTAATGCTATGTACCTGTTTGAAAGTTTTTAATGACTCTGGTTTATGGTTGTGTGGAATATTTGTGTAATAATGTAATGCTGATTATGAATGGATATATGTATGGCATTTGAGTAGCTTCAAGGCAAGCAAGGGCTCAAATTTCTATTGAAAACTATTAATAAAATGTGAATTTTAGAATTGTAGGACTTCACGGTTGCTTCTTCATTAAAAGGGATTGTATCTTGTGAGAGATGTTAACTGTCTCTGCAGTTACTGGGTGTTTAGCCATAAGGTCTAAACATGTATATTGAAGCAGAGGACAGGAATACAGTTCAGCCTGTAGCAGCTGTGTGTAACGGACACTAGGTGTCAGACCTCTCCTCCTGATAGAGCGTGAGGAGGTGTGGCCCGCTGCTGGAGTTCACTGCTCCTGCAGATCAATCTAGATTTAAACACTAAATCCAGATGAGGTGTCAGTATCAGTGTCCACCTCCTCAGCCAACATAGATGATAAAATGCATTAGGAATGACTGTCCGTCTGTTCATTCTTTAAATGAGATATCTTAACAATGCCTTGAGGGAAAGTCCTCATATTTAGTGCATGTATCCACTGGGACTCACAGTTGAATTGATGAGATTTTGGTGGTGAAAAGTCAAAGAACTAGATCACAGGGGCTTCTGAGGACTTCTGAGTGTTACATTACAGAAACAAGCACTCAGCAGTGTCTGTCTCCACCCGGGCCCAACAGTCTGCATACACTGAATCAAGCTGCACCGAGCTTTAAATGTGCACCCAAGAGGTCAATGAAAGCCCATAGTGACTTTGTAGAATACAGCATGACATCATATGCATCAAGTCTGTACAGCTCAGCTGCTGTCACAAAGTCTCTGCTGGTTGAGCACTGGAGCTGAACACTCAGTGGTTAACTCTTGTCAGACTTGGGGGGATAATATTTATAGCCAGACCCCTTCCCTCTGAGTCAACACGTCTCCATGCGTTTACCTCAGAACCGACACAACATGTCCTCAGTGCAAAGACAGTACACATGCTGTTCTACAGGTATACACGAGTCAAGGGTTTCCCCTCACACTGAATGTAACATCATGTGGTGTGTGTCGTCTATAATGCAATATAAGCTCACACATATTATTGCTCATTATTCTGAGAGGAGAGAGATAAAAGTTATGCTAAAGTCTTTGCAAACAACTACAGCAACTACAGCTCTGCTGCAAACAGACACAGGATTCAGAGACCTGAAGCAAACCTGGTTGCACATGAATTTGTACATGAATTAAGCAAAATGACAATGGCAAGATGAGAACAGGTTGGAAACTATGATATCGCTCAGTAGAGACCATACAGTCCCCTGAGAAAACAGTCAGATTAACAAGGTACAGATTATTCAGTTTAAGCTCATACACACATTTATAAACATCAGTGATAAATCAAACAAAAATCAGGTATGAGCAACCTCTGAGGCCCGAGCGCACTGAATGCGACACATTCATGCATGTGTTGGACTGTCATCTAGTGGCCTTGAGAGGTATCAAATTAAAATTTCAACTGAATAAAAGTGGGTCGATTTACATTAAAATAAAGTGAATAGGATAAATAATCTATGTAAGAATTCTCAATGATTCATGTCACACTAACACGTAATTAGTCACGTCTTTACTGTTACAAGGATGTGCAATCAAAGATTCAGTCTTTATCTACTCACCAGTAGTAGGGATGGGTGAAGAGTTTGAGACCACAAAACACATTTTGAGTTTCAGGCTGACCTATAAGCACAGAAATTGAATTACATTATTATTGAGTATTGATTTGTACCAAATTCCTTCAAGTCTATTATAATAATAATAATATGCCATAGATCTATGTCATGTGTGATGCAATTCTGATGAGGAAATTACTGCTTTAATTTGGGATGGCTAGAGGTCGACCCCTGTAGAAAATGTCTGATCAATAATATTAATGTACAGTTAGGTCCCTAAAAATATCAGATACCGCCATCTAAGATTATCGATAAAGTGAATCCACTTCTCTTTTTCTTCTCCAATTACATTTTGTCTGTTTGCATTCATCATCATCATCATCATCTAAAATTTGAAACAGGCCAGTGACATGAGGTTGGCAGGATGTTAATAAACAGACAGGAAGGCAGTGAACAGTGTGAGGAAATAAAGACACTACAGAGATCAACAGCCAATGCACAATGGAAAGGTAAACTGAACCAAAAGTTGTAACTCAGATTCAAAGCTGAGCGTGTTGGGGTCTGTATTCGGTTTCAAGAAACAATAAAGTGAGAGAGGGATGAAAAGGAAGATGGGAAATAAACCTATAAAAGTGTGATCATGCACCTTATAATGCATATATACAGTATGGGGGGGTTAAAGAAAGGAGGAATAAGTTTGGGGGTAAAGAGTCAGGAAAGAAAAGAAGGAGAGCGTACGCGGGAAAGAACCTAAAGAACCGTTGGAGAGCACAAAGGAAATGAGGAGAGAGAAAAAGGAGAGACAGGCCAAAAGCAGGGGAGGAACCAGTGAAAGAGGAGAAGTGAAGAAATGGACAAGAAAAAGAAGTCTGGGGGAGAAAAGGAAAAATAACTGTTATTGCATGAGGGAAACTGAGGGAGGCAATAAAACAAAATGCATACTAGGACAAGGAGGGAGTAGGAGGGGGAGGTGAAGGACAGAGAGGCAGACGAAAACTTGACAGAGCACTCGGCCTGTTGTCTCTGGCTCCAGCAGAAAGCTGCACGGAGAGAAGGCCTGTCTACTGAGGCTGATGGGAAAGAGAATATGAGAAACACATTTTCCAGAAGACCCCCACCCAGCTCAAATAACAATTCCCTCTGCCTCTATGGTGTAAAACCTTTGATTGTGTGTGTGTATGTATGCGAGTGTGTGAGCACACAAATGCCAGTGTGTGTGTGTGTGTGTGTGTGTGTGTGTGTTGGAGGTCATCTTAACCTAAGAGGTCAGATTTCAGGGCATACATGTGTGGCTCCAGTGTGAGTGGGCACTGGAGGAACAGGTGGAGCTGCATGGAGACGAGAGCCATAAGTGACAGCCACGGGAAGCAGGGGTTACTTCCCTGCATGCATCGCTGTGGGCTCTTCACCTGGAGGGCTGCATCCAGGAGGAACGGTGCAGGTAGAGGTGGGAGAGTCAGAGAGCGCCTCCCTCAGGGCAGCATGCGTCGTGCGCAGCACTCCCTCCCAGTGCTGCTGCTGGTGACTCATGCATCAGTACTGAGCTTTCCCCCAGAGCGCAGAGCTGCTCCAGGAGCTAATGAACTCCTTCACCTACGGAGAGGGATCACAAACAGCTGCGACAAGTCAAAACGTTGGGCTTTTGTAAGGTGATATTTTACTCTACGTCTGGATTCCGACTGCAGATTCTTGAAGGGGTGTTGAAAATCCTATTTTTTACCCTTTGGGTTCCCTTTTTTTTTTTTTTTTACATCAATGGAAAATCCTCAAATCAAGAATAATGCTTTTCTGGAATAAAGGAAGAAGAGTGTGTTTGCTTTTCTCGTGTTTTAAGCAACATTCACCCATACATACGTACATATATTATAATGTGGATTTTCTAACACACATCGTTCACACACTGCTGGCATAGTTCAGCATCTTGCCAAAGGACATTGGGATCGAACCAACAACCTTCTGGTTAGTGGACCAGAGGCCCTTCCCAACTAGATAACAGAAAAATGGGAGTTTGGGCAATTGCATCCTACGCTACGTATGATTTGAACCTGTGGTGTGATAGAGGAGTGAGAGAAACTGGTGATTTCCTGCTAATGCAGATGTGTGATGTGCTGTGCATTAGAAGTCGTCATCTATTCTGTGCTACTGATGAAGTGAAAAGTCACTTTGATAGGAACACAGAGAGCAGAATAGAGGGGATACAAAAGAGGGAGGTAAGGGGGAGTGGGTAGAAGAAAGAAAAGGAGGGGTGGGTGACGGGGAACTGCTGATTAGAAACAGACTAGTACACACACACACACACATTGTAGTGACATCATGAGCCAAGAATGCTGCGCTGAAGAGCCAACGACAGAGCGAGATGGAAGGGGTGGGGGACGTGCTTTTTCACTTTGGCAGGGGAAAAGAAGGGGGGAACAAGGAGAGAGGGGTGGGGGTTGGGGGGAGGGTGAAGGGTTGTGGCCAGACTTTAAGGTTAAAGTCCAGAAGAAAGGTGCAATGACACAACGATAAGGTGCAGACAGGTGCAGCTCCAAACAGCTGGGGTCAGAGTTGGATTTAATTAGGTTTAATTCGGGGTCAGAGGACTCATGGTGACTCTCTCTCAGGGGAGACTCCTCCGCCCCGGAGCAGAGAAGCACCACAGCTGTCCAACTCATCCGGAGTGTTACAGGCTTACTCCAGACATTTGTAGTCCTTGTACGCGTTCCTGCAATTCATGGCAGTATTGTCAGACGCTCCCCAAAAAACTACACTTCCTCGCCAGGAATAAAACTCTTTCCACAGCGAAGAGTAATAAACACATAACCTCCTCACACACATTAAATAAACTCACAAAGTTCTGGGGAAACCACACGTAACTAATGCAAACATGCAACTATAATCAGCCTCTAGTTGCAGCCCTAACATGAACTAGAATCAGCAGAGCACACACCTCCACCAAGGCCCAACAGCTGCCCTAAATATAATCAAGCTGCATCAAATTTTATGTATTATGCATCAACCCAAAGTTAAAGAATTTCAAAAAGAAAAGGAAAAATCCAAATGGACGGGAGGAAAAACATATGACGATCATATATGGCAGGCTGACCTTTCCAGTAATACTGGTTACTGGCTGTTACTGGTTTCTCTTATTAAGTGTCAGTGATGTAGCTTGAGGTTTATGAGCAGTGCAGGCCACCGTCGTTTTCCACTGCTCCTCTTTCTCACCATGTTCGTCGAAGAGAGGAACACGGCTCCACATCCTACTAACACAGCGTCTCCTGCAGAACACGCAGGCTCCGCCACAGGATGCATCGTTTCATTTCATTGTCACTTAAGAGCTGTAATTTTTTTAAAGCAGTCATGCCAATTGCTTATTATAAGTTAGTGTGTGGTGTGTTTAAAACAGCAAAAACATGTACCAGAAACATATGGATGTTCACAACATGACTAGCTCACACGCTCCGTACTGATGTGAAAATCACAGTCTAGAATTCAGTGTGTTATAGTAGCCTCCAATAAATCCCACCTGCGCTCACAGCTTCTGATGAGCGTAAATATCCTTAAAACTACACCGACAGCAGTAACCTGCATATCAGGCCCCTTAAAGTCAATAAAGCTGCACCAATTTACTCAAAGATATCACTTCCCTTTCAATGATGCTCCATGAATCCATGACTTTGGGAATAAAACTGTCACGACCTGGACTCATGATAGCAACCCCCTGAATATGTCTGAAGCTTTTAACTTGTAATTCTCTGAGAGACGTATCAAATATTCGCACTGGCACTGTTCCAGACCTCGACGAAAAATAAAAGCTCACCCACAAAATAAAACTGTTTACGGTATTTTTTCCCTAAAGTGTTGTGAATGAGATCCCCCTCCGTCTCTGTGGAGAATCCCCATATCTCCATCATCTACTCTCCTCCCCAGCTTCTTTTGTTCTTTCCATCTTTTATCTCACTTTCCTTGTCACACCATCTCTGTATGTGCTTGCGGCTGTGGAGGCGGCGCAGCGGAGTGAGAGACGAAACCAGGGATCTGGAACAGGCCGTGGCCCATCTGTTAAACATTTTTCTTTAATCACTCCGTTGTTTCTTTCCTCCTTTTGTTGTTGCCTTCTCACATTCAGAACACATAGCAATTAACCTCAAAAATGCGAAACCTTTTGTGCGTGTTTGAGCGAGGGAGAGAGAAAAGAGGAGAGAAAACAGACGGAGAGCAACAGGAGAAAACTCTGCAGAAAGACGTGAGCTTACGGCCCGGGCTAGGATGGGTGAGGCTAATAAGTCAGGGCGTGGTGGCCAACAGACAGGGAGCCAGGCCAAAGATGACAATACTGGAGTGTTGTTACACCAAGAGCAGGACACCAACATTTGTGAGCACACATTAAAAGTGCTCTCAAAGCTGGTCCGTGGGTTTTTTATCTGGTGTCGTTTTATCATCTTCTCACTGTCTCACGGGCGTTGTGTGTTGGGTTTTTTTTCACTCATATTGAGGAATTTCTGCAGACTGCTTTAGATTTTGAAGAGCTTCCTGGGGTTTTTGATTACTGTCAGACAGGGACTGAAACCACTGCAATGTCTGCCACACACACACACACAAATACAGAAAGAGAAACAGAGTGTGAGGGGGGGGGGGGGGGGGGGGGGGGGCGCCATAGATTAAAAGTGCTCTCAAAGCTGGTCCGTGGGTTTTTTATCTGGTGTCGTTTTATCATCTTCTCACTGTCTCACGGGCGTTGTGTGTTGGGTTTTTTTTCACTCATATTGAGGAATTTCTGCAGACTGCTTTAGATTTTGAAGAGCTTCCTGGGGTTTTTGATTACTGTCAGACAGGGACTGAAACCACTGCAATGTCTGCCACACACACACACACACAAATACAGAAAGAGAAACAGAGTGTGAGCGTGCAGGGAAGGAGGGTGGGGGGGGGGGCGCCATAGGACAGACTTTGACACATTCCTGGCCGATGGCTCTGATACTCTCTCTCTCCCTCTCTTTCTCCCGCTTTCTTCCCCCCCCCTCAACCCTTCCAGTCCTTCGTTCTCCCTCCTTCTTGTGGTGAGTCGAGCAATTCTTTCCAAACAAGAGCAGCCTCATCTCTGATCCAAACTCTCTGGCTTTGATTAGCTGCTTAATGAGCCTGCCGACGGTATGCTGTGGTCAACACACACACACACACAAAGCCAGTTTGTGCATCTGAATGCAGTGTTGCACAGAATTATAAACAAAGCCCACATGCTCTGGTACAATCAGCCAGCCTCTGGGTCTGCTCCAGCACCTAGACTCTCTCTCTCTCTTTCACTCTCTCTGTCTCTGTCTCACTCAATCGTCTTTGCACATATAAACATAGCTAACTCAAACCCTGCCTTGCCTTCAATGGCCTGGCATATACTCTGAGTCTAAAAAAAAAATAATAAAAACACTACACCCGCTGCAGTACCAAGTGGATATCCTCTCAGTCCTGGTGCTGAAGTTGAATGGGAGAGGTCAAGGGAAGTGCAAAATCTCCTTCCTCTCCTCCTCCAAAGTGTCCACCCTGGTAAAATATCACTGCAGGCAGGTGACAAGAGCACAACTCCCTTTTCTCACTCACACACACACAACACAGACCTTAACTCCTCAATGAGACATTTGCTGGACATGAAGCCCCTCTCCATATCTCTGAGTGGCAAGGAAGCAGACACATCATCTTCTTCTCCTGGAAAAGACAGAATACACAAAGATAAAGATTTGACGGAGGTATGCGCAGTAAAGTGTGACATCACAGAGAGGTAGCACGAGTTAACAGAAAACAGTTCACTTGGGGGCTGTGGCTGAAATAGTTTCTCTTTCTGGTTGTAAACATTTTCCAGCCTGCGTCTAAAGAGGAACAAGGGGTGTGGGACAGTGGGGCGAACAGGGGACGCGGGGCACCAAGAGAGCAGAGCATCCCGGATCAGATGATGCCTGCAGACAGCTTCATGCTAACAACCCACTAGCCCACAGTGAAGCACAGACACAACGAAAGGGAGAGAGAGGATGGGAAAGAGATACTGCAAGTCTATAGTCTGTCATCTCCACAGGGACTCATGAATGACAGAGAACAGTTGGAGGAGTGGAACGGCCGGAGCGAGGAGAACCAGACAGCATGGAGGCAGGGTGCAAAGAAATGAACCAGGGCGGGAGGAAGGAGAGACGGAGTACGAAAGAAAAAAAAAAAAAAAAGGAGGGAGAGAGTCCGGGCTCACATGTGAAAGTCATTACTCAGACTCAAGCTCTAACACAACATTTCTGCTAAAGTGAAACCCTTCCCCCTCATCTCTCTCCCCTGGCCTGCTCCCTCTCTCTAACCTCTGAGAAGGGGGCTTCCAAACGGTCGGTTTTAGGAAAGGCCGTGGATGAGCTAAAGACAAGGAAGAGATGCAAAAGAAAGGTGTTTTCCGAAAAAGGAAAACTAGAGGGTGCCCTCTGAGAGGGCGGCATCCTTAAAGGCCTGGATGCCGCCTGTGCTGTGCGCCTGCGTTAGAGCACGTGCGCACATGTGGTACTATACGTGAGCGGCCGCTGGTAGTACATTTCCCGCTTCCAGTGCTCCCCTGAACCCTACGACTCTCGTCCTTCGTTACTCTTCCCTTTTTTTTTCCTGAAGGGGCCCACTTCCTGTAACAGAGGTTGAAAAAAAAATGACAGAACGCGATTGGCGCCCATAGAGCAACATCTGGGATCGCTTTAGACGGAGGGGGAGGAGACTGGACAGAGTACAGGGTGCTCTGATGGGGTAGAAATAGAAAGTTGAGATGAGGAAGAGAGGAAGAGGAGGGATGGAGGTGGACAGAGGGAGGTAATATTTGCTCGAGCAGATGAGGAAGGGTTGAGGAACATGGAGAGTGTGCAGGAGAAGTGGAGAGAAACTGCAGACCACTCCAAAGTTGATTCCCAAGGGTCCCATCAACCCATATATGGCTGCTAAGTTCCTCCCTAAATCTCTCTCCTTCTCTCACTCCCCTTATTTCCTGATGCCTTCCCCAAGTGAACAGGCAGATCCCGAGCTGAATGAGTGAGTGTGCCACGTCAAGACTGGATACTATGCCGCGACACAGCCCTGCGGACGGCCGACTCGAGGCCCAAGACCATCTCCGAAAGGAGGGACACCGGTTGGAGTGGATGTCTGATGCACGTGCGAGACCCAGAGCCCCTGCGACCCAGAGCCGACACAGGATAAGAGAGGAGGGATGACAGAGGGAACCTTTTGCTGGCTCCCCGCCGCCACGGGCTGGACTGCTAGCAAACAACCAGAGGTGGAAAATGCGAGGAACGGTCCTGCTCCGTCATCCCAGTGTTCAGACTACCTGTTCAGGATCTTACTGGTGTACAGTAGTCTGCACATTGGTTAGACTGTGCAAGGAAGAGCTGCGGCAGCGACTCAGGTCAACATTCAAACCTGCATGTGCATTCTACTCTGAGGGTCGAATATAGGGTCCCTTTCTGATGTGCAAACGGAAACCAGCTTTTGTCTCTCCGAACAGTTTTACCTTTACATTAATTCACACTTTGTGCCATCCTGTGTTTAGCATTTGTCAGCGTTAATTAAATAATTGGAAGGTGTAATATTTTTTTACATAATTTATATATATATATGTATATATATATATATATATACGCTTGAATTTGTTACAGATTGGAGGCTCTACACTTTCCACCATGAGTCCCTCATGTTGAGTATTCTGAGTTTCTGCATGTGAAATTGTGTTGATAACTCTTGTGTTCACAGGCATCGCAGCATCGTGTGTGTGTGTGTGTGTGTGTGTGTGTACGTCATATTCCCACTGGTGTCAGGGTCGTCGCGAAGCATCATACATCAGAGCGGTGGTGTCTGAGGTTCTGTCTCCTCTTCCTATGGACTAATGGATTTAAGATATGAAACAGCCCCCCCCCCCACACTCACACTCACACACACACACACACACACACACACACACACACACACGTATAGGCAAGAAGTGTCTGTTTTTCTTCAGGCTGCCTGGTGGAGCCCTGGCAGTGGAGGGGGTGAAGGAATGTATGTCTGTTCAGTGTGCTGGGGAGATAAAACTCCAATATGAGGTCAGTGCAGGGTACATGTTGTAGTGACCAGGAAGATGAATGTATGTGTGTTAAAGATGGTGAAGAATACCGGGTTGGATTGAAGCAAATCACACAAGGATGGAGAGAGGAGGTCGGAAGGGGAGTTGATGGGGGAGAGGGGCAGTTGCGCGGAGGGGTTGGGGGGGGGGGGGGGTCAAGGGGGGAGGTCTGCAGTGTAGGAACAGCCATGTGGGATTTCTCTGGGCAGATCTTGGAAGCTGGTGTTTGGACAAAGCTTCAGATTTTCCAGCCAGGAATGTGCACAGTCCCAGGGAGACTGCCAACCACAGAAAAGGGGGAGAGAAAAGAAGGGAGGAGGGGGCTAAGAGAGAGAGAAAAAGTAAGACAGAGGGAAGAAAGGAAGGAAAGAGGTAAAGAAAGAGAAAATAAAGGGGAGGAGGGCAGTGGTCGAAAGAAAAAAGAAAAGTCTGTGGAGGTAGAGCACGGGCGGATAGAGAGAGAGAGAGAGAGAGAGAGCGGGAACTGTGAGAGAGAAGAGGCAGCCGCTCAGTGTTTGACTGTGTGTGTGTTCGCCCGAACACAGATGCATGTGGAAATGCAACAGATGATCTCCTGTGATAGTATGGGTGACTGACAATGCACTCAGGCCTCACAAACGCACCGTAGAGCGGGGTGGGGGGGTGGGGGTAACATAATGATTAGTCCCAATGAACCTAAATTAAGATTAACACTTTCATTCCTGTTGTGAAACGTACCCAGCGCGTCTCGTCCCGACCACAGACCGCCAAACACTGTTGCTCTGATGTGGTCACCGGATATTTGCTCGCCTGTTTTGGGGTTATTTGTTGCAGATGTTGCAGTCGATTTGTAAACTCTGAGTAGTGGATGACACAAGAGGAAACCTACAACACCACGAGTGTACAATGTGCATGCCTCTGGGCTGTGTCTGGGAACACCGCGTTCAAGCAATCCACTGTGTCGGTCTTGGTATATTTTTCTTCTCAACTCTTTGCATGCTAGTTTGTTTACATGAGATTCTGCGTGTGTACTGCACAGTGTATATACAAGTCTGTCCACCATGTGTGTGTGTGTTTGGTGCGTGCATGTGTGCGTCTTTTAGTTTGGCTTGGGACAGCTCCAGCTGTGTCAGAGTGAGCCGCTCCAAATGCCTGAACTCCCAGAAGAGGAAAGAAGGGGGGAGAGCGAGCAGATCTGGACGGATTTGGGAAGGGGGGGGGGGGAATGGACGGGCTTGGTTACAGGTCCAGGTGGTGGGAGAGAATTACAAAGAAAACAGAGGTATGGGGTTATGGATGCAGTCTTAAATACACGTTTAATGGTGTCATGTCACACAAGGCTGAGCTGTTTATTCTTAACCACAACATGGCCCTGGAGTCATTCATACCACAGCTGCGTGTCTACAGGAGTGTGATCCAGGTACAGGTGCTAGCTTTTTCACTAAGATGCTGAGCTGGCCCCCCTCCTCCTCCTCTTCCTCCTCCACTGTGCCCCCCGCCCCCCCACATCAGCTGTGATGGGATGAGACTGTTGTGGTGTGTCTGCCTGTCTACACTTGCTGTGCAGACCTTCTGCTCCTGTACAGCAGGCACAGACAGGCAGACACATGGCAGCCCCACTGACATCAGAACAGAGGGAAGCGTCAGAAGCTTTCAACTGATTCCCCATTCTGCTTCTTTTCTGACCACCAATCACAATGCTGAAATGTGTCATAATAATAATAATAATAAAATTGTGACCACCCACGTAAGTGCTGTGTTTTGAATTCACTACATTCTTATCTAGGAGTCCATATTAAAAGTCATGTCTGGGTCATGCATTGAGACACATAATAATAGAGCCCATTCCTTCACCAAGACCCAACGGTTTCCTTTAATTTTATCAGGCTACACCATATTTATAGATATTTACCAGCAAAATGGTGTTTAAACAGCAGCGGTGAAAAGGGATCTGCAGCCAAACACAGTGGCTTCTACCCTAAAATATACAGCATCCCTCCATTGAATCCATTCAGTTGTTCTTTGCTTTCAAACAAACAAATGAAAACATGCCTCCTCGGTGGATGTAACATATTGAAAGCGCAGCACTGACCTTTTCACCCCTGGACCAGGACAGGCTCTCTGCAGTGAGAATCAACCAATACTCCCTGGCTCCACATTTCATTAGGCTGATGCAGCAGCCAGCAGTCAGCCAAGGGTGAGGAGCTGAGATAACATGGATGATAGCATCATTACAATGGCATTAATAGGACAGGTTTATGGAAAGTACAACCACAATCAACGTGTGATCGGGGCCTCACAGACGAAAATAAGAGCAAAAGTAAGAGCATTAAACATAAAGAAAAAGAATACATTTGGAAGCGTGGCGCGTACCACGACCAAGGCAGTAAAAACAGTCTGCTTATGAAACCGTATTTAAATTCATTAGATTGGGATGTTTCTTTGGATCTGCACCAAATTGCACATTCTTGTAGATATCAGTGCCTTATATATGTCTGATATCTTTATCACAATTTGCAAATTATTCTCTGAGACATTGTTGAGTAATGCAGAATGAAAAAGTTCCTTGATCTGCCCATTGATCCAAATCCAACCTAAAAGGTTAATTCATTCATTCAAGTCTGGCTATGCCTCATCTCTCCACAAAAGTTTACGGAAATTTGTTGAGTCGTTTTTGTGGAATCCTGCAAACTAACAAACCTGTGCAGATGAAAACAACATCAAGATGAAAGAGAATGGAAGAAATGCGTGTGACTGAATCAGAGGCTTCTGCAGAGAATGAGAATGTTAACAACCACACATGCTGATGGAGCAGGGGAACTGAGGGAGGTCAGGGTTGGAAGGCTGAGACATAACAGAGGACATTTGTATCATTAGCAAACAATGAGAGACATGTTTAATGAAGCCACAGTGACTGTTTGCCCTCATTAGTACCACACACACACACCTGCCCATTCCCACACACGTGTCCAGCAGGGGCAGCAGTGAGTGAGTAGGTGCACACAGGAGGGGCCACTCCAAGATGCAGTTTATTGTTTTTCATATTAGGGATTGATCTTGTGTATTCTCCTGCTCTTTCTGGAGCAGTAATTGATTCCACAGTATTTAACTACATTAATCACATCAGACTGAGAGGAGAATGACAAAAACAACACGTTGCTTTTGTTTGACTACATTCCAGTAAAAGCCAAAATCAACTCTCTAATAGTGAATAATGTATAACACATGGGGCAGTGACGTCCCTGAATATGAAAAACAAATTCAAGATGGATGGGAAAAGACTCCTGCTCACATTTTGCACTTCACTGAACCACTGGCAGCGAGTCGTACGCCTTGAGTAAAGCCGAAAGGACACTGGAATTTGAATCTATCTCTCTATAAAGATAGAGAGGTGATAGCGTAATAGTTACTACACCTTTTTGACACACTGATATAAAGTAGTGCTTATTACGCAACTTTCAACAATACATTTCATACTCTGCAGCATTTCTATTGACTTTTTCACTACAGCTCCAAAGGCAAAGAGCCATGTTGTCCAAAGGAAACAAATAAGTTCCATCTGTCTTTCTATACTGGTCCCAATCACTTTCCCTCTAACTACGATGTAAGACATATACGCTGCATTTTCTGACATGTCCTTGTGAGCTCTTGCCAGAGTTCGTTCCATTACTGTGCCATACCAGCAGGCTATAGAGTCTGTGCAACAGCAGCGAGCATGTGGTAGAAAGTGGGCCAAATCCCCTATTTAGTACAGTAATAGATGTAATAACATCAGGCCCCATATCTAATGTTTCAGCTCTTTGCTGCACAAGGCCAGTTCTTTCAGAGGGCCTCCATAGCTAATGCATTAGCACTGTTAGAGAGGCATGAAGGAGCCAACACCTGGTGCTGCAGCCAGGCTGGTTTCTCCTCTTTCATTCTCTGTCTCACACTCACTCACACAAACTATCACAGAGTGAAGACGAAAACAACAGGAAGTCTTCACACTGAGTCGCATGAGACAGTTTTGGATGGGATGAATGACCTGATCACATCTCATACCTGTAACGTCGGCTGGTCCGGGTCCTGAGGTCAGGTGCATCACATGCAGAGGAGTACAAAGCATACAGGACAGGACCATGTGAGAGAACTGATGTGGAACAAATACAGAGAGTTACCATGTGGGGGCAAGTCTGTAGTTTGAAGGGGACAGGGGAGTTGCCCTCAGTCAGTCTGAGACTGTGCACCTCTGCGTCTCTGTCCTCAGATTTCATTAAAGCCTGAGGACTTCTTTCTGTGACATTGGACAATTTGGAGCACTCTGTACAAACAAGACACACAGCAGGGACAGGAAGATGAGTACAGTGCATACAAATGTTACTGCAACACAGCCTTGCATCATTTGAATTAGTGTTTTGAATATAGAGAAATGTTATACCGCCATCTGGTGGCAGCTTGACAACATAAACAATAGAGTGTGTTGAAATGTGGAAATAAATATATACCCAAACTGTATACCCATTTTAATCTATTCACGAAATAACTTATTTAGTACTGCATTTAAACATACTTTTTACTTCATCCTTGAGCTATGAGAGAGAAAGCACCACGTACTGTGCTGAACAATACAGGTGTATAAATACATAAGCACCACAATGAGATGTAAAGATAAAACATTCTTTACTTGTAATTGCATGATGTTTTACATCATATTACTTTACAGTGGAAAAGGTCAAAGTACTAGTACCCACAGCACCCATATTTTATCACCTTCACCAGACTGACACAAAGTTTACTCCACTTTAAGGTCTTTTAACAGCTCTGCAATGTCTATGTGCGGCCTGTGGTCGCTCCTGTTTGAGCTCAGGGCGCTCTGCAAATTCTTGGCAGCTTGGTTCAGGGACTGAGGGATGCGGGCACTGTCCAGTGTCTTGTTTCCTCCACGAGAGCACAGAAGGACTTCGTTGACTTCTCCTTCAATCTTTCGAGAGAGAATGCTGGGGAACGCGGTGCTGATGCACTGAAGCACGCCTTTCCTCAAGGCCGAGTCACGACAGACAAGATTCAACATGAATAAGCCTGGTCAAGGGGCCGGAAGAGATAAACAGGGGCAAAATTATAAATAGTGATAAAACATACACATATGAACAAGTATTTCAAGTTGTTAAGCCATGGTACTGTACCTCTGGGTGTGAGTAGGCTGCTGACTTTCTGCAGGATGGAGGTTTCCACAAAGGCAGCAGGAGGACAGCTCATACCCACAGTGCTGTCTTTATTGTCGACGTCAAACATGATGACATCAAACAAACATCCACCTGCACATAAAAAAGTAAATTCTCAGTGAAGTTCAAATATTTACTGGTGTAGCTTCACTTTTTACTGCCCTCTTTCCTGCTCCCTCCTTCACTCACCTTCCTTCTCAAGGGCACAGATGCGCTCGAGGCCGTCCCCGAGCGTGACCGTCAAACGATCATCAGGTCTGAATCCGAACCATTCCTTCGCCACTTCCAGCACAACGGCATCTAATTCTACAACCTCAACAGTGACATTGGGCACAAAGTCCCGCAGAAACTGAGGCAGACCTCCTCCCCCGAGACCCACCAGGAGCACCGACACTGGGTTATCTACAGATGCAGAAATATCAAAAAGAAGCTCAATCAAGAGGGATGTTTTCAGTAAGAGGATGGAAACCTGCAGCTGTTTAAACTAAAGGTGAACTCTAAACTCTGACCTTTGCTTTCCGGCGCGCCCACCCCGAGCATGGTGAGGCCGGCCACCATGACCTCATGGTGAGCGCAGCAGAGGAAGCCACTGTCCACTGACAGAGAGGAGGTAGATGCTGTTGGAGGAGCTGCTGGCTTGGATTTCTTTTTGTTCCTCTTCTTGTGACTTGAGGCTGAAGGGACATAAACACACGTTTATTCAATAAATAGTTGCAGGATCCGAGACCCGCTTGACTGAACTGGGTCTGTTTAATGGGGAAATAAGGAAAGAAACTGACCGGTCTTTGAGGAAACAAGGCGGCTTTCTGATTGGACGAGGGCGACATTAGACAGAAAGACAAGTCTGCGATACAGTTCTCCGTCTTCTCCTTTGACATTCTCCACACAGTACTCTCCACTCAGCTCGCTCACTCCCCTGCTGACCTCCTCTCGCCAGCCCAGGTCTCCTCCAACTGACAGAAAGGGCACCTGGGTGGGGACAGAGAACCCATCAATACTGCACACTTGTTTTTGGTGAAATATCTTACTACGTTTTAAGGGTGTTTCTAAAAGGGACTGTTTACCTGCTGGTTGGCTGGCATACCCGGAGGAGCCAGGTCCATCACCATTGGTGAGAGCTCTGATTGGACAGCTTGCATGTCTGTATATTCCTGATTCCTGTGCATTGCCACGATAACCAGGCGTCGAAAGTTGGCACTGGCTGCCAGCTGCTTTTGCCCCTCGCTGGAGCTGTAGAGCCAGGCTGTCTCGCTGCCTTGAGGCACTGACACAACGAGCAGACAGAAGACCGAATCACACGAGAACAGGATACAACTACAGGAAGGCAGAAACAAGATGAAATAACAGGACAACTCACCAATAAATATAGCAAAGTGGTTGGATCTTTGCAGCTTGGCTCCAGGGGAACAATCTTGCACCGTGAGCGTGTATCTGGGAAGGCCAGTTTTGGTGTGGCAGAGAGTGAGAGACAGGTTGGAGCTGGCGTCTGTGCCTGTGCGGAGCTTTTTTCTTAACACAGAGTAAGCCTGATGCTCCCTCACTGCTGACAACAACTCTGACACCTGCGTGAGACGTGTCGGGGCTCCATCCTCCCCGAGACACATTTCCAGAATAGGCGTCGGCATCGGCTGACGAAACTTGGTGCAGACCAGAACAAAGACAGGCAGAGAGAACGAGTCCTCTTCTTTTCCACTCTCCCCCTGCAGGCAGTGGAGCCTCACAGCCCACCCCAGCTCTACAAAGTGCTCCACGGCCAACTTGATCACACTCTCCTGAGCTAACGTCACACAGACATACCGGCCTCCGACTCTCAGCACGCGGCCCACCTGTAGATACAAGCAAACTTCTGTAAGGAGAATGAAAGGCTGCATGCTGTCTAGAGTCTGTGCAGATCACAGCTAATTGATTTTATTACCTCTGTGAGCATGTTTCTGGCCAGAGCTCCTTCCTCCTGGGAGGCCATGGCATCCAGCGTCCCTTTGTCCAGAGCAGCTTGGTAGGAGGCGTCCTCATACGGGGTTTGTGTAGCATCCACCTGCTGGAAGGTCAGTCCTGGCCGGCGCTCAGCATTTCTCTGGTTCATGTGAGTCACTACTGTCTCACTGATGTCAATATTAGTCAGATGTTTGTAGCCGACATCGTAAAGCTGTTCGCTCAGCTCAGAGTTACCACAACCGACCACCAACACCTGAAGGACAGAAATCCATGAATTCAGCTGTTGTCACTGGCATTGGTGGAAACATGCAGCTGCTAACATTTACTAAGGTACTTTAACTAAGTACAGTGTCGTAATATGCAGAAATTATACTAGCTGAAGATTTATTTTTTTAATGAATATTTTATTGATTAAACAGTGTTTTTCTTTTGATACTTGAAGTGCACGTGTGCTGATACATACCTGCTATACTACTTTTATATATCACTGAAATGTTTAAGATCCTGTGCGTTTAACATTTCTATACCAAGTAATCCCATTTACCTTTGCATACTCTATACAGACAGGTCCTTTACATAGTATGTACCTAGAAATAGCTTGTGCCTTTACAGATTGCATTTACTGTTTATATTGTATACAGATTTATATGGTGTACCTGTAGGACACAAAGCGTCATGTTTACCTGATCTTGTACTTTGATGTACTTGTGCAGGACTCCACACAGTGTGTTGTAGTCTCCATACCACTCGAACGCCTTGTCGCCTCTCTTCCTGAAGAACCTCTCCCAGTATTCCGCAGAGCTGAACTCCTCGGCAGTGCGAGGTAAAAGACTCATTCTCCACTAACACGTTTCTTCCCTCCTCTGTCACTTCCTGTGTTTGGTCGTTCTTTCCACATGGCACTCGGCTCCCACTTTTCACTCCGGACAACGTTGTTGGATGAACCACTCTCTGATTGGCGGGGATTTGTAGGCGGAGCTACACTCTACGCGGTGATTCGCTGAGGCTGCCCGGTGGGATTTTATTGGCCGCTGCTGAGCCGGAAGTACCCGGTCCAGCTCTGTTAGTCGTCCGGGTGTCGCTCGTCATGGCCGCGCTAGCTGGACGGTCTGTGGTGTTCGTGACTGGAAACGCGAAAAAACTCGAAGAGGTCAGAGTTCGTAAAACATTTGTTAAATATATTTACTGTTATAAATAAATTTAACATCAGTGTGCTTTCACAAATTCTGCTGGACAAATGTAGACAGTGGACGTCTCGAATATAGTTTCACTATGATCAATAATCAGGACTTAGATTCACGCGTCTCTCCTGTTATTTTTTCCACTTCACGTCCACCAGGTCATCCAGATCCTGGGAGACACGTTTCCTTACAAACTAGTGTCAAAAAAGATTGACTGTAAGTATCAAACTATGGAGATCACGTTTTAAATATCTTGTATATTACCATATGTACAGTCTCATAAAACATTGCACTCTTTTCTTTATCTTATAGTTTGTATTTGTTGTACTTATCTTGGTCTTGTGACAAAACCTGATTTCCCCCAGCTAATTTAAAGAATTGCTGATTAGGAGTCATGTAATAAATGATTGTTTGTCCAGTGCCTGAGTACCAGGGCGAGCCCGATGAGATTTCCATACAGAAGTGTAAGGAGGCTGTGAAACAGGTACAGTAACGACTCTGTAAGTTTCTCTGTGTGGCCAGCAGGTCTGTGACATGATTGGAATGTTTGTTTCTCACCTTCAGATTGACGGGCCAGTCATAGTGGAGGACACCTGTCTGTGTTTCACAGCATTAGGAGGCCTGCCTGGTCCGTACATGTATGTACTGTAATTTCCTCAGCTGTTTACCTGTAATAGTGTTAGTAAACTATCATTAACACAGTTCTACTTTGTTGTTGTAGAAAATGGTTCCTGGATAAACTCAAGCCAGAAGGTAAGAGTGTAATATATGAAATACTGCAGGGAACTTTATATACTGTATTTAAACATGAGTCATCCAGCATCTCTTGTATCTTTGTTCTTTGCATCTTTGTTCATTGATTTATTACAGGCTTATATAAACTACTAGCTGGGTTTGAGGACAAATCAGCGTGGGCTCTCTGCACCTTTGCTTTCTGTGCTGGTAAAGACGAACCTGTGCAGCTCTTCAGAGGGAAAACAGAGGTCAGAACGTATCTATGTGTGTACTTGTACAAATGTCTTTGTGTGAACACTTTGGGAAAGTGAGGACTGACTTGTCCTCACTATCTGACCCATTTCTGATGGAGTGTTTTAGATTTAGATGTAGTATTTAGCATAAGGTTAGAATTAGAAAAGACTTAGAGTTAGGGTGAGGCTTTCGGTTGTGAATCTATTAAACCAATACTTGTCCTCACAAAGATACAAGAAGAATGTGTATTTTACTTCCCCTTCTGTGGATATTTTAGGGTCACATTGTGGAACCCCGAGGGTCTCGAGACTTCGGATGGGATCCGTGTTTCCAGCCAGAGGGTCATGACAAAACGTGAGCACGGGTTGAATGTCAATATTCATGCCACCAGGGGGAGCCAGATGTTAACTCACTGTCACTATTGCTGATGTCGCTCTAATCTGCAGCTATGCTGAACTGCCCAAGGAAGTTAAGAATTCAATCTCTCACCGCTACCGGGCACTGGCTGCCATGTCTGAGCACTTCTCTCAAACCAGTGAAACCTCACCACAGAACAAGAAGAAGAAGGAGCAGGAGGATTAAACCATCACTTAAGACTACGTTTCAAGTTTCTGTAGATTTATCAATGCAGTGGACATTAAGTCAAGATGTTACGTTTTCTGGGGCATATTGTGAAATCCCATTTTTAATAAAAATGGATTCATTTCTAAATATAATCTTTCTCTGCAATGCTTATTTATGATTTGTAGTTTGAATTTGTAGCAGTCGAGCATATTAACATCTTTCCTAGATAACTGGCATTTCCCCAAGCCTTTTTTCATTGTTGTCAAGTGAACACTCAAAGATCTTTTGCTTCCAAAGACAGACAAAAATAGACTATGTGAAGCACATAAATCATAAGAGGAGGGGCTCAGAGGTCCTGATGAGAGGAGCAGACGACTCTGGAGCCAAGACCAGCTCCTGGACCTGCTGAGGAAAGACAGGGTGGTTCGGGCTGGAGTCCAGAGAGAGGGGAAGTGGGAGGAGTGGAGAGGTGTTCAGAGCAAACATAACAGCGATAACGGGGGAGTTTGGGTAATAAATGACCCTGGGACTGGAAGTCTCTGAGCAGGAACTGTGCATACACCTGTGACTGATGCCTCCCAGATGTACTGAAGATCCACAACCACACACAACCTCCCGAGTGAGACCAGCAGACAGGGACAACAAAGAGCTCTCTACTTCAACCAGCCCAGGTTACAACAGGCTGTTGCTGACATTCAGCTGGTAAAGGCCCCATGTCTTGAGCAAAATAAAGGTAAAATAACTTTTGTTTGTGTGGCCATTCAGCTCAGGGACTTGTCAGAAAGCAGCCAGTTCGTGTGAGGAGGAACAGGAAACATAAATTTGTCTTCATCAGTGAGACGTCACTTCACCTGTCAGCTGAGGTTTTTTTAGCAGAATCATGGAAGACGAGTGCTAGACTTCAGGTCACTTGAGGTCAAAGACATCACCACGACTCAGGCATCCACACCCCTCCCCCCGGAGGCTCAGTGTAAACATTGTTACTTCCAGTGCTGTAGATCCAGAGGGACCCTCACTTACTGCGGTTCTGAGAATTAAGAACCTCTAAGGTTTACAAAGTTGTTGTTTTCTGGCTCCTTTCTCCACAGCATCATTCTTATAATGCCATTCCCCGCTTCCCACAACATCTGGATAAATATGAGTGTTCTTGTCTTTTCTTTTTTTAGCCCCACTACATTTTACAATTTTAACACTAAAACAACTGTAACTTAAAGGGAAAGGATATACATTTTTCTCTTCAGCCAACAGAGCTCCTAAAATATATTTATACAAGATATTTTAGATGTATTTATATATAGCTTACATGAACAAGAAGTTCTATTACAGACACAACATAACTGCACAGTCATGTCCAGTGTCGCAATGTGGAATTTGAGAATCTTCCCTCTTTCAAATGAAACAACAGTCATTCTTTTGTCAAACTGTTTCTCACTCTCTAAACACAAGTTCCGATGAAAATTTTGTGGAGACCACTGCACTAGGAATATCCCAGGAGACACTAGGGCTTTGTTCAGAACCATAAAGCTTTATAACGTTTGGGTAATTGTTTCCTCTTGTGAGCTAAAAGTGAAATTGCTCAATACCTCAACAGGTCTGAAGAGACAGCTGTTTGTCGTCTTTTTTACAACGAAGACCAACAGCAGCAAATCCTCCAAATCACAGAGGGAGGCTCTGTTGTTGCAACACTGTGAACATTGTCTTTCAGAAGGAAGAAGGAATGTATGACAATGAGATGCCTGTCATGAGGCACTGTCTGGCACTGGAGGATGAGGAGGGTTTGATGTGGCATTCGGGAGTCAGACTTCCTCTTATTAATACCCAGCTCTAACTGAATCCCCTGCTGCGGTGATGCGTTTGATTCCACAGAAGGCTGAAGTTAAAATCATTTACTTTTCAAATAGCAGCGCATACCTTCAAATTAAGAATGACTTTAGACTTCCAAAGCTGAAAGGGCTGGTTTCAGTTTCAAAGGAATGATTAATAAAGGCCAGTTTACAATCCTCATTTTGATACTTAACCAAACCAACCCTTAAATCAAGTCTTTTCATTCCAGGGTATTTCAGGCTAATGGCTAATCCACCATGAGGCCACCGCAGTAAATTATTAAAACAGTTGACATAATAAATATTTCTACTCTTCTCAATTTTCACAGTTTACAACCTAAACCCAAGTCCCACTGAGGACCCCTCAATACTATATTTCCAGTTTAACTACAAGCTTGACTGTGTAAGCATGAAAACACCCGAGGATGACGGAAGCATTTCTGCACATATTATAGAACACAAAAAAATAGAAAATGGCACAAAATTGATCCAAAACTCTGTCATGCACATTTATCAAATAAATACAACAGCTTTGTATTTATTGTAATATTTCTATTTTATTTTTAATTTCCTTCTTCCTTTTGTTGCTGTGGCGATTGTAAATGTCCTCCATGGAAGATCATAAAAGGTATATAATATTTTAACTCAAGTGTTGGGAAACAAAAGTGATTTATCCACATTTGATTGTCTCTCACATTTCTTTTAAGAAACATCTTAAAAAATTGAGTAAGAGCTCCAGACTGAAGTTTAATTTAAATCATATCTAACTTACCAATAAAATAAGCTTTACTCAGGCCACCCAAAATAATACAGTAGTGCAGAACATTACTTTTAAATGTATTATGTATGTATGTATTATGTATGATACAAATATGTTCACGCCATTTGATCATTTGGTCTTTTCACTTCACATTCAATCCATGACAAAGCATCAGAGGTGGAAGACTGCTTTCAAATTTTTTTGGCTGAGACCACAAGTCTATTAATCATGGGACCCCAGGATAAGCAAAGTCCTGGTAGGTTTAAATGTAGCCCACTGGGATCACCAGAGAAAGACTGCACGTAATAAGGCGAGGTCGTCTGTGGATCTATTCAAACAGTCCAGGGTTGTGCAGAGTCAGAGTCTGCAACAAGCGCTGAAAGTCCTGCATGGTCCACGGAGCTCTGTGCGTCTCTGCAGTTGCTGCACTGCTGCTCTCAGGGCTGATGCTCTGCGGGTCATTGAAGGTGATCAAGATGTCTGTGGTGAACTGAGGCAGGCGGAACACGCCCAGGTGAAGGGTCACGGCGTTCCTCGCCTCCTCGTTGAACTTGGACACACTCTGCGTCCCCGTCAGCATCCAGGCCGAGCTGCACTGCGACAGCGACAGGTCAGATTTGGGCAGAGCTGCGACACTGATCACTGCACAGGCGTCCGGCTCCAGAGCTTTGTTGCTACCTGCGATGTCCTCAAAGTGATACCTGGCTGAGTCCTGGTCTGCCACCTGGGCCTGGTACTCCACCAGCTCCACTATGAAGCTCTGGTCGGTGTGTTTGTGGGTGAACACCTCCTGGTTGTCTGGGACCTCCCTCAGCTCGCTGATGTCCGTGGCAGTGTGGGGGATGACAGCTGACAGAGCTCCTCCAAACAAAGGGTGAGGAGGGGGACACTGAGCTGCCTGCATCTCTGACTGAGGACTGCGTGCGTGGGTCTGCACAAACAACAACCAAGTCTGGTTTCAACGTCCTGCTGCCACTGAAACAACTCCTGGTTTATGTGACAAGTCAACAAGAGGCCCGTAAACACAGCGTGAGGCGCACAGACCACCCAGGACTCACCGACTTGTCACGTTGTTCTCCTTTCCTTCTTCTGCTGGTGCTTTTCTTCTTCTTCCGTTTTCTGGAGGGCTGGAGGCTACAGCGCGCAATGCTGCCCCCTAAAGGCCAGGGGTGGATGTTGCTTTGGATCGGTAGTTCTCAAACAGTGGGACACAAACCCAAATGTGGGTCGTCTTTTGATGGACGCAGAGCAGCTTTGATAGCTTTGTAGTCGATCATAGCGTCACCAAAGCTGTTCAATGCCGTGCTTTTATATTTCGAGGACATTTCCATGAGGCGGTGCCACACCCATCCCTTATTGTCATGACAACATTGAATCAGCTGTTAGCATAAAGGTAGCTGTTGTAAACTAGAATAGAATAGAATGTTTTTATTCCTCCCCCATGGGAGAAACACACATTTACAGCAGCTCAGTGAAAGAGGAATCAGTTTAAGTAAGATTAAAAAAACAAAACAAAAAAAAAACAGTAAGGATTAAAAAAAAACTCTTGAAATCCTACATACTTACAGTTAAATTACAAAGTTAAATACAAAAACAGAACGTGCAAGAAAACAGAATGTGGAAAGGCTCGCAAATTTTTTTTAAAAAACCTGAGCAGAAAACTAAAACCCTGCAGCGACTACATTAAATCTGTGTTTTTATCATTTTTGACAAAGAGCAAGAAAATTGCAGTGTGAAGCATACAGCTAAAATAATGTTTCAAACACGGCACCAACATTTATTTCGGGTGAGGAAATAGCTCTAAAGAGATGATGTAGAAAGGCACAGGTCTGACAACTTCCTTCCTTTTTTAGAAAAAACATAATACAAAATATATATAAATCACTCAGAGAGCACACACAATATCACAACATGCTAAAACAGAGTTATAAGCAAGTAGTTGACTTAAAGGATCAATGTTAATCATAATCATAATCATAATAAATCCACACGCTGTCAAACATCTGGGTCTCTCCACATCCAGCTGTGTGTGGTTCCCGGTCAGCTGATCCAGGCTGAGGAGGGAGAGGGACAAGCCAAACGCTAGCATCCATGGTGATAATCCAGCCTCGTCGTCCTGACAGCGTGTGAAATGAATGAAATCATTCTGTAAAAGCCACTTTGAATCCTCGAAACCTGCCCGGACAAACAACAGAGTCTCTGCTCAGAACACCGAGCATCGAATCATCTAGGAGAGCAGCAGGTAACTAGCCACGTTAGCATCCTTAGCTTAGCATAGCCCGGTAGCTAGATTTACCAGTGAAACAAGGGGCCTGTCTGAACCGGCACAATATTAGTTGTCAGCTAGCTACATTAGCAACGGGATAATTTAACCTCTGTAGTTTAATAGAATCCTGGACTGGGCCAGCCACAGCATTTGCTCTGTCGTTCTAGCTAACAGGCAGCTAACTACGATGTAATGACTCCAGTGATGTCAGCTTCATTGTCACTCCCAGCTCCTCTCAGGAGGGTTTCTCTCTAACACAGCAGCATCTTCCCACATTCACCTATTAGCATCTGGTTGAGTGTCCCTCTTTATTCTTTATGAACATGTCTAAATTTCTGATTTAACTTCTCCATTGACTTGTTTCTCTAAGTCAGACCTGGCCTGTTTTCTTCACTGTCTGTGTTTGTCTTCACGCTGCCCCTGCTTCAGTCCACCGCTCTCCTCTTCTACCTCTGTTTACTGGAAACTTCCTCTCCTCTGCTGGCCACTGAAAGGCCTTTTTCCTTCAGCAGTGCCAGAAAAGGACGCTGCTGAACACCCCAGTGTCAGACTGAACTGGATTCAATGGTATTAGCTGCTTTGTTACACTGAAAGATGTAGTGTGTGTGTGTGTAAGAGAGAGAGTGTATGTGTTAGAGAAGGACCTGCAGCGATTTCCCCACATGAGTAATAAAGTAGGAGCTGTGGATCAGCATTCAGCGTAGCGTCACTGGGACCCCGTTCCGATCTGGTATTGACATCCGTCCTGATGAGCACACACAAACACACAATGCACCCAAATGTGTCGTCAGTGTTTCCTGAGATTTAATCACACAAACCACATTCTGAGGTGGTCTGGGAAGCATGCAGCCACATTAAAGAGAGAGCTGAGGTCCTCTGACCAGCTGTATGCTCTCAATAAACCCATTTTTATTTGTTTTTTTTTACCACAGCATCAACACACACAATTACACAAAACACAGCCTGAGTTATAACAAGATCATGTGACACAAATGTTTTTTGTACGTGTGAACGTTAACTTGCTTAGCCCTGTCCACTTCAGGTACTGTCTCAGGATGCATGGTAATACCAGGTCTGAACAGGACCAGAGGCACTGCTGTGTTGTGTCACATTGTTTGGAACATGTAACACACCAACTCAAGGGGGTATAATTGGAAGAACATAATGTTTTCCACAGCATTATCAGGTTTTTCACTCAGACACGGGGCAGTGATCACATTTCCTTTCATGTAATAGACAGTGGGATTGCCGGGCGGCTCACAGCAGATATATGAGGAATCAAGACATGAATTTTTTACTGACAAGATATTAAACTGGTACAGAAAGGAGGTTTGATGGAATTCATCTGTTTTTGACATGTTCCATTTCAAAGTGAGTATTCAGACGAACTGAAAGAAATCTTCCCTGTGACTAATAACATAGTCAGACAGTTTAACAGGCCAGAGTCCTCATATTGGTTCACGATGACCACCAGACTCTTAAGCAATCATTTATTATGTGAATTAATTTTGTTGTTGTTCTACTCCCAACTGGGTCTTGGCTGAACTTACTCCTGCATCTCAAATGAATTGCTTTCAACTGCCAGTATTAAAGAACTTTTGTTCAGCAGGCTCTTGGCAGTTTGACTGTTTGTGTTCTCTACTTGACGCCACAGACCTTAATGGATTTTCTCCTGTCCTACAGAGGGAGCCAGATCAGGAGGAGCAGCCTGAAGCCACCATGCCCCCCAAGTTTAAAAGACACCTGAATGATGACGAGGTCACGGGATCTATTCGCAGTGAGAGGGTGAGACACACACAAAGGGATAGTGGCGTGCACATTCTGAGACCACAAAGGAATGGCTGTAGTTGCAACGCTTGAGAATCAAAACGAATGATCAGTGCTCTACTTTGTACTTTTAACTCTGTTTAATCTGGGCTGACCAGATTAAACAACACCAAACCCAGTAAGGGATAGGGATTTATAAAACTGTTTAGAATCACTGCAAAATATGTATCTTAAAGTGTTGAATCCCTTTAAACAATAATTGCAAGTACACTTGATGTACTGTAGGATTTTTTTCCAGGTCCATTGTTGTTCCAAACTGATACAAATGGAAAATGCCAAATTTTGCCGTGAGTTATTTTCCTCATCAGAATAATAGAAGTGGAAAAACTGAGAGGAAATAAAAGGGAGTGAAGCAGGTTTGGGAATTCGTGGATGGTAACGTGAAAAAAACTCCTGTGGCCAAAGGTCTGGAGTTAATCAAAGCAATCATCCACCTCCACCCTGCTCTGTCCTCTCTCTCATCCTTTACTTTATACAGTCATTTGTTTCCTCTATGTCATCTTGTTTACGCTTGTGTTGAACTGGGATCAAAGATAAGCTTACAGCAGAGAACAAAATGATCCCTTCCACCTAACCTGCTTCTCCTTTAGTGCTCCAGCCCCCCGGTCCTCTGATAATCACTAACAGTCCCTACATGTTGTCCACCTAAGACAGACAGTAAGAAATCATACAGAAGGAGACTGTTAGTGCTTCTGCTTATAAAGTTCTTTATGATCATCTGGCCCCCAGCCCCTCAGCTTATTTGCAGATGGCCTCGTATTTAGAGGAAGATCTTTGTTGGCATGGTGGCTGTCCACCCAACACAATGACCGCCGTTGCTGAGTTAGAAAAATTGCACTGGAAATTCTATGGAGTTTTTTCTGCCAGCTCTCCAGTAGCAAACTACTGTTACTGCACAGCAAAAGAGTCTCTGGAGAGTTCACTGGAGATAGCGTGTTGATGGCGTTAATGAGAGTCGACAGATGCGAAACTAAAAAGAAAGAAAATAGAGTGAGAATGACAAGAAGGGCCATGCATGTAGAAGCCACAGGCAAGGATGTCAACTTGGAAAGACAAACAGGATTTGAGCTGTAAACAGAAACACATGATTAATTAACACGTTATGTTTTGCCTGCTGCATGCTGCACCCCCCCCACCTGTAAGCCTCAGAGATTTCTTGCTTGTGAACAAAAATTGTTTGCTTTATGAAAGACACTTAAATCTTTCAGTCTCGTGTTTGAGTGCACTAGCGTCGAGGAATTCCAGCGTCGAAAATTTGGCTCCCTGAATGCCCCCCAACACATGGATCAACATACTGTAGCCACGCAATATTTGCTCCCATCCTTCAACAATCTTTTGTTAAAATGGAGATCATTCTCTCCCAGAAGACGGGAATCCTGACTACAGCTGTCCAATGAAAAACAGACTCTTTACTGTCTCCTCCTGTGAGTATTTAATGTAGCTGTCCTCACAAGATCGTCTTTGTTTTTATCTGATCATCTCCTTCACAGCAAGCCTTTTATACCTGAATGTGAAGGTGCATTTTAGATTTTCAGCAAACGGATTGTCCTCGTCAGACTGAGATGTTGTGGAGGAGTCTCAGCAAGCTGAGCGTCTGTTGAGCATTGGCAGAAGTTTATTGTTAGTCATCACACTACAATAACAGTATATTTGGACCTGCAGTATCTGTCTTCATAAAAAGCATCAGTTAATCTGCACATCAGCAATATGCCATCAGTTTCATATCATCAGCAGCACCAGGAGTGCCTGGAATGTACTCTGACTGAACATTCTGGTTCAGTAACTGGTCTGAGCTTGATCGGAAAACATTCCAGGCTATAAAATACTTAATACTGGTCGTTTAAATCTTTGTTTTTAAAGTGTTTATCCACAGCAGGAGATTCGGTGGCAGGTCATTCCCCTCTAAACCCAAAGTTGGTGTCAAACACAACTGTATAAAACCAGTGGAAACGTGGACTGGTGAGACAGCCAGTTTGGTCATTCCCAGTTCTTTCACAGATACTGATCTCAGAACAGCGACAAAAGATCACAATATGTGCTCTGAATAATATCAATATCTAGAGTATGTCCTCATTTGACCAGTGACCTTTTCCTCTTTTACAGAGGAACCTGCTGGAAGAGGACTCTGACGAGGAGGAAGACTTCTTTCTGTAAGGATGTCTTTACCAAGCTGATGAGAACAACAACACATATCTCCATTAACGTATAAAATGTTCATGTACATTTTATACAGCGGAGTCACAATTAAGCAAAAAGCAATTCTACTCAGTAACAACAACTGCACAACAGAGAACTGAAACGGTAGAGTACATTAAATTGGTAACTTTGGCTTCGTTGATGTGTTTTCCAGGAGAGGCCCCACCGGGCCCAGGTTTGGACCTCAAAATGACAAAATCAAGCAGTAAGTACCAACACATTCCTCATTACAGAAAGAAGCCAGAGGTCAGAGCTGTAGAACCAGCGCTCTTAAAGTTTTGGTGATGGTCTTATGTAACTGTGGCTCAGCGTGTTTACCAGAAGCGGTAGTTATTAGCATATTGCGCAAGAGAGGCTGTCATGTGCAGGTTATTGTGTAACCTTCCCAAGACACCTCCGTCCCTCTGCAGTCTGTTTCCACATTAAACTGCAGTTACAGATGAGCAGGAGAACAGAGCAGGTCATTGTGGAGACGTCTGGCGTCCAGAGGTCTTTCTCCACGCTGTCTTTGTACTTAACAATTTGTCATTGTTGTTAGTGCATGAAACTAGATGCCAGTCATTACTGATTCCAGGAATGGCATGTTCAAAGGGCTCATGCTTCTCACCTCTGAGGTCAGGTCCCTCAGTTGTGTCAATGTGGGTTTGTGGCAGCTGTGCCCCACGTCCTGATGTCAGTATTTACTCCAGCTGTGTTTATTAATGTTTTTAATACAAAGCTGAAGTCCGAGACTGACAATCAGTGAAGCTGGTGGAAAATGTGACTTTCTATTAAGAGTAAACATGCTTCCAAATGCTTCCTGCTTATCCTGCATCCCTCCAACAACTACTGCTTATGATTACTCTCCCATAAGGTTGACATAAGGCTAATATGTACTGGTCATGCCATGCTCAGGTATGAGTTGCATGAACAAAGCAAGTTTTGGGCAGATTTTGCAGACAGGTCAATGTGAGGCTGAAAATCCTCTGACAGGTTTTTATTGCCCAGCAGCTGGACCAGGTTAGATGTAGAGGAGAGGATATTGCTGGAAAAACAGGTGCTCTCTGCTGTGGTGAGTTACCCACAAAAAAAATAGAATTATGGCCAGACCAACTGCAGTTTAGACCCATGTCTGACTTATGTAATAAATGGACTGTCGACTTTTAATGAATGTAATAAAAGGTGCAGTATTAAAGGTATTAGCGTATGAATGCTTGAGTTAAAACTTGTTTTCTTCAACTTCTGTTTTTGCCAAATGTGAAATTCCCTGTAGGCCTTTCTGATGTATTGAGTTGTCAAGAACAGGCCAGGTGTGAGGGCAGAGTGAGTTTAACCTTTGACAACAGAAATCTTTTGAAAGTGAATGTTTGTTCCAAATTTGATAAAATGCCCGGTTGTGTTCATGAGGATGGGATGACCAGACAACCCAAAAATATAATGCCTCTGCCTGGGAGCAGCTTTTGCTGGAATAGAGTATGAATTCTTGACAAATTCTGCACATTTTCCATTTCATGATTTATTTCCATTATTTACGATTCTTTCTCACGTCAACCTGCGTCCGTAGGGTGCAGTCGCAGGTCGACGAAGTGATCGATGTGATGCAGGAAAACATCTCTAAAGTGATTGAGAGGGGCGAGCGTCTCGACGACCTGCAGGACAAGTCGGGTAAGTCCCACCTCTGCAGTGTGTGTGCCTGCATGGGCAAAACACTGCAGTTTTTTTGACTGGCAAAATAAAGAGACACCAACACAAACTCCACAGGTAGCTTACACATGGTTTGCACATTGCTCTGTGGATCATTACCCTCACCTTATGTGATCTTATTCACGGGAAATTTACTTTTGTCGATAGCAACCTTTCTGCAATGTGCATCCAATTTAAAAGAAAAACACAAGTTAATGATGCCTAGTGATCTTCAGTGTGCCTTAGAGCAAGTGTAGGAATGCACTTGACCTCCATGTTTGATCACGAACCTCCCTGTATATGAGATAATCTACAGTTCAGCTGTGAAATCGTGACATTGGGGATTCTTTCTCAACCCACGTATGATCCTTTCTGGTTCTGTGAAGATGCACGCAATAGTTTTTGCATCATGTCATTAACAATCAAACACACACACAGGTCTTTTGTTTGGCCTCTGTCATGGTGACCTGCCGACTGGGCTAATGGTCATCTGGAACACATTTGCTGTTTGTGTGTACCTCTGCAGCATGTAGACTAAACGTGTCTACATGCACACTTTAGTTGATTTTATATGAGCAATGTAATATCATGTGATTGACGTTTGCAGTTGGCCCTCTGACCTGTTTACAGGTGAAGTGCTGTTAAATTCCCCTGGATTTACAAGCATCTTCCCAGAGGTCTGGCCTGTGTGCCTCTCTTTGTAGTAGCGGCTGGTCGTTAAAAGGCACATGGACAGGGAAACCGCAGACAGATGACAGACACAAAGAGTCTATAGAGGGACAGGGGCATGGACGCCGCACGCTAGGGAGTTGTAACGATCCTGTTAGCATACATAAACATCAAGTTAACAACTGTATCCAAGAAACAGAAAGACAGAGAGGCTTGCAGACGAGCAGTTTGGATCTCACAACAAGGATCGAATAGAGGAAGCTGGAGAAAATGTGTTTTTTCCTCCACCGTGTACATTTGGCCGCATGCTGTTAACGTCAACAGAGTTCACATTTAAACATCACCACCAAAGCCTTATGTAACTCTAACACATTATACTAACCGCCCATGCACAACACAGGGCCACACAGCCTGGCAACCGCATTCATGACATCAAACTGTTAAATCAGAGCTTGTGTCTTCACGTGTTGTCTCTCTTCTGCTTTTCATCCATCTCCTCACATGTTGTTATCTGGGCTGCGACCACTCCAGAGAGCCTATCGGACAATGCGTCTGCCTTCAGTAGCCGAGCCAAACAGCTGCACAGGAGGATGTGGTGGAGAGACATGAAGGTGGGCTGTCTGTGTGTGTGTGTGTGTGTGCGTGCGTGAGATGTTGAATTTTCTGAGGGATGTGTTTAATGTGTATGATTTCTACCGACAGATGAAGATGATTATTGCCTTGGTTGTGGTTGCTCTGCTGCTCATCATCATCAGTAAGTATGTGACCAAACCCCCAAGCACCGTTTGGAGTGACGTAATGTGCTGAACTTCCCAGTAAATACTCTTTATCGTTATCTCTTTCAGTACCGGTGATCCTGCGATATCGCTAGTGACTGAGGAGTCCCCGAGGAGGACGGAGGAGAAGCTTCTTCTTCCTCTCTCCCTCCTCTACCACTTTTCCTCTCCTCTGCACACAGTCCTCCACTCCTGCTAGGGGATTTCAGCCAACGTCCCATAACCCTCCCCAGTATTAGCCCGTGTACCCCTCAAGGGTCTGACCTCAACTTGCCCTTAGTGCAGATCTGACCCTTGGATTTGCCACTGAAATCTGCTGAGATCAGCACTAAGGCTCCATTAGATCCCTGGCTTAAAACGTCTCCACAGAAAGGGAACACAGGGGTAAGAACAGGGGGGAGATATTTTAATGCAGTGTGGGAGAAAACACTGACTCTCAGCCCTCTAGTCAAACATCGTTCCATTCCATGATACGTGTCACACGTCAGGCCCTGGCTTTGCTTTGAAAAGGAGGGGGACTCCACGTCCTGTATATGACATCATATAGACATTTATACATACACTGTAAAAGCAGGTAACTCATGTCGCTTCTTAATTTCACTGATCTGAAACATCGTCCAGATGAATCTCAGTTGTCTCCCCTCCATTCCCTTTGTGCTCTCTTGGTCTGGAATGGACAGGCAGAGGGTTTAAAGGGAACATAATGCGAACACCATTACGTTTCCTCTGTCTTGACACGAGCCAGGAAACATCTGAGGTTCATCTGCACAGTCAAAGGTGACTTGTTTTTAATCAGAGGAAGGCTCATCGACAGAATACTGATTTCAATTCTCAGATGTTTTCTCAGCAACTCAGTGGAAGAGAATGCACATCTGTCCAGCAAACATCCTGCTTTCTCCCATTATTCTTACCTCTATAAATAGTCATTTTCACAGGCCTCCTAAGAGAGCAGGTTTTACCAAAACACCCGGGTTATGAATGTCTCCTCGCCACATTCCCCCTCCAGCTAAGCTCTGGGCCTTCTGGTAAACACGGTCATGGCTGTTCTACATTCCTGCTAGTGACATTTAAACCACCTCTCACTCTGCAGATGTTTTTATTTTGGTCATTTCAATACGGCTTTATTTCTAAGTCCCTGTTTCCGCTGGTCGCTCAGTGTGGTGCTCTGTGCGGACGCTGGTATTCCCGTCTCAGCAGATTTGTCTCTGTCTCCTGTCACGGTTAGGTTTTGAAGATGGTTCATTTGAGTTATGCAAGTTTCAAACTGTGAAACAAACATGCACGTCTTTGTGTCTGGGTTAATTAATTGTATAATACAATTACACTTCACTGTCATTTTATTTTTTTTATGTAATTTATTTTAGCTGTAAATATTGAGTCTGTTGTGATAGACAATATTCTGGCATTGCATTGGAAGACTGTGATATATTGATAATTTCTGCTCTCAAATAAAGTGGTTTTTAAGGGCACTGGTCGTGGCTGGAAATGATTGACCAAATTGTATAAAGGAACTGTGGGAGAAATCATTGGGAAACTTGTGAGAAGAAACAGAGAGGAGCGAGGGGTTGATGGAAAGATAGATGACCGGAGGTGAAGAGGGAAAAACTAATCGTCCTGCCATCCCTCCTGAGCTTTCTTTTATCTCCTCTCATTAGCCGATGGTTTTATTGCTCTGTTATTTCAGCGACAGCTCGGACTCCCAAGATGGCTCTAAGTTACAGGGCCCGAGAACAGTTATTGTTCTGACAGACGAGCTCGCCCTCACAGGACGGGAGACGCCAACGTTCTACGACAGCTCTGCCATTCGCTCTGCCACCTCCCCACAACACTACTGAGGGAGCAGAAATAAACTGGCCCACAGAGGTCTTTAACTTCACTGATCTATGCCTGATGGGCTTTCAGCTCATGCACGTTACTGCTGCACGTGGCATGAGGAGCTGGATTTACTTCAGCTGTTAACATAAAGAGGTGATTTCTCTCAGAGCCTTCTAAGGGCTGATGCCATTGGTTGGTTGCTGAGTCTTGCTCAGTGTATCGTCCTTATTAGGCCTGTGGAGTTCATCATATCCATTTCATAAAACTGTGCGTTCCATTAGAGGCAGCGCCAGCTTAGATCGGGGACTATTAGTTAATTTCAGTGCACGTTTACAGGGCCCCTGGCATTGGCTGCTCATTAGAGAGACGACATCCAAGAACCAGAATGAAAGTCTGCTCAAACATTTTCAAGTTCTTCACAAACCCTGATCATCAACTCATCCACTATTATGCTATTTATAGAATGTACGAGACCCAAACTAATCTTTGTCTAATAAAAGTGTCTCGACTTGTAATGTGTTTCATTAAGGAAGGGGAATTATTTACATTCTGGTGAGTGGCTGAATCCATAGATTTGTGAAGATGATAAGCCTGAGTCTCATGAGCAGCAGTGATATTTAAAGTTAAATAATTAATCTGCCTTGAAATGATATTGACTAACTGGACTGACTGCAACAAAATAAGCAGGAGCTTCACATTAACCACCAAAAAAATCAAAGAATTTAGTAAGAAACAAAAGTTTTCGAAAAGAGCACATCGAGTTCAATCAGTACAATCCAAGGCAGGAATAAACACATAAATTAATTTAAATATTAGTGAATATATTAAGTATAGAGCTTTTTTGCATTATAAACAGTTAAAAATTTGGGATCTATATAATGATATGGAGCCAGACTGATCTCCTCAGAGGGGTTAAGTTGGCCAGAAATGGCCCGATCACATTTGGTCCTCAGCCAAGACTGAGAGTGGGGCCTTAGCTGAGCACGACTGATCTCAGGTGGAACACTTCAAAGTCAACAATTTAAATCTAATCGAAAATGTGGAATCCTGGAAACAGATTAGGTTTGACTCTGGTTAGGACTTTGTCCGTCCTTCAGCAAAAAGGAAAAGAAAACCTTCCCTGTTATGTCGAGCAGTATTTTTGTCAACCATGAGACATTTTTATCCCCCCCTACCCCCCGCCTCTGCTGACACACCCGCACTGGCAGAGGAGGATGTTTTGATCCTCTGGTCAGAGCTCAGGCTGGATGACTTCAGATTCCGGGCATAGCAGTGGTTATATGAGTCATATAAAAGTGAAATAAACTCTCAATTGAGAAGAGTGGACAACGTGCCAGCCAGCATTAGTCAGTCTCACACACACCCTGTCCAGAGGAGGCTGTTGATCACACACACATATACACATACACAGAGATGGATGTGTCAGTAGCCAGAGGAAGTGGAGAATAAATCTCCAGACTGTCTACACATGATACCGTCTTATTTTTAAACACACCTTGTCCTTGTCTCAAATATTCCCACTTTGAAGTTGAACCTCTCCCTCACTTCTCCTGCTTCACAACATGTTTCTTCCTTCACTCTTTCTCTTTTTTTATGCCTGTGAACATGCTCTCTCCCTCCAGCTGTTCCTCCTTCAGCACCTTAGTCCATCATTCTATGCATGTGTCACATACGTACCCCCCCAGAGGCCCAGACAGACCCCCCCCCCCCCCCCCACACACACACACACTCTCCCACAGTCAAGATATTTCCTGTTGTTGTCCACACCTCTTTGGCATCAGTAAACATGTGCAGACAGAGGCAGGAGAAGCATCAGCCTGCAAGCAGAGGCAAGTGTCCAAACTTCACCTTGCCCCCCCACCCTCTGCCCTCCGCCCTCTCTGGAGTGAGGTGTCTCTGCGCGTTGGGAGTGACCTGGCAGGTCAGCGGAGATGGATGATGGAGGAGACACGGAGCCGGGGAGAGATTCAGAAAACTCCCGAACAAAGAGGCAGGATATGAGGGCAGGCTTAGAGCTGCGAGGCCGGGGATTTGGAGGACGCGTGCATCTGCACACCTGTCTGGTCCGCGTGCATCGCAGTGTCTCGCTTTCAAATCATTTCATCCAGCCTCTCTGAAAATAAACAAGCGCTCATGCAGTGTGTCACGTGACCAGCCTGCTGCCGTATAAGCATGTCTCTGATGCTGGGTTTAAGAAAAGAGAGGAGACAGGAAGAGAGTGCAGATGCACCCCCCCCCCAGCTGAGGGCCCATGTCCGTGGTCACTGATTGACTCGTAACTGGGACCCTTTGTAACGGCGGCCCTTGTAGCTGCCTGTGTCACACTCAATATGAAAGAGGACACCGGCTCCTCAGGAGGAAACTGTATCTGACAAGGCCCGGCTCTCCCTGCCACGCCGGGGCCAACGTCCCCCAAATCCCCTCGGACAAATGGGACAGCATTGTGCAAACCCGAGGGGGGGGTGTTCACAGATAAAACACAAATGTATAAAGACATCGCAGGAGTGAATCCTGAATGTTGAAAGAGAGAGAAAACTCCAAAATCCCAAAAAACAGGAGTTTGAAGGAAATGAAGCAAACTTGAATGACTTGTAAAAATGTGACGTTCTGACTTCTTCTTTTCTTTTTTCATCCCTTCCCCCTCAACACACACACATGCACGCACACGCACGCTTGCCTCTGATCTCCCCCCTCCCCCTTAGACCTCTCCTCTCTTCCCCTGCTTCCCTCCGTCCGTCCGTCCCCTCCAGATTGTATAAATATCTGCGAGCTGCGGCGGCAGAGCTCAGTGGTGGAGAACCTGTTCACTGAGGAGAGGAGAACAAGACAGGGGAGGAGAGAAGCAGCTCCAAACAGCAGCAACACAAGGAGCCACCTGAGAGAAACAGAGAGAGAAAGAGAGACAGACATCAGCTGAGCCGGGGAGCTTTTGTGAGGACAATCCTGAGCTGAGAAAGTCTGGACATTAAAGATTTTAAACTGAGTCTGTGTTGAGGGGCCGTCTGCACTATGTTCCTCCTGCTCTCAGTGTGCATGTGTGCTCTCCTGCTGCGAGGGGACGCGCAGGACAGAGCGTCTCTCTGGAGGGGAAACGACCGTAGCGGGCGATGCCAGTACACCTTCACCGTACCCAGCCCTGCAGAGGCCACCTGCCCACAGACGGGCGGCCCAGAAATGGAGGGCCTGAAGGCCAGACTCGGTCTGCTGGAGGCACTGGTGTCCCGCCTGACGGGCGGGGACACCGGGGGTCCCCAGGCGACCGGAGCAAGGGCACAGGCCGAGCTTCAGGAGGCCCTGAACCAGGTCACCCAGGAAAGGAACCTCCTGCGGGGGGAGAAGGAGCGCCTGGAGAGGGATCTGGGGGCGCTGCGGCACAGGATGGAGGAGATGAGGAGGGACATGGAGAAACTGAGGAGCAGACCATGTCCTCCGCAGACGCCCATGGTGCCGCCCAGCACCTTTCAGCAGAACACCGGCTCGATGAGACCCGCTGCGGGTGAGCAACGCCCCCACACACCTCACAGCTTATATACATTTATACATTTAAAATCTGCCCTGTCTCTGGCATACTGTTAGGGTAATGGGTTAATTGGAGCAGCTAAGTGATGACACATAAATGTCATCTATGTATGGAATACCATGCATCTGTGGGGCCACACAAAAATTCCAATGCATTGCTCGGGGGTCCTGCGTATGTGTGCGTATCTGTTTCTGTGGCTCAGATTCCTCCTGACCCCATATCCACCCAGAAACAAGAAGAAAGAAGCGGGTACATGAGCGTTCCACTTGTGTGGTTCACGCTCCGGCTGCCCTATGAGTCTGCAGAGACACTTATCTCAGGTTTCCCTGCTTCCTGCCGACATTTAGGGGTGACGGAGGCAGGCCAGCGGGGGTCAGCTCAGTATTTATGAGCAGATCCTGCTTTGTTTATGACTGGTGTTTCCCTCTGCGTGGTGAGCAGGGCGCGAATAACCCGGCGGGCGGAGGAGGGGAGGGGCGGCTGAAACGTGATGCACGTCCTTGAAGTGGCGGTTCCCTGCCCGGGTCTCATCCCAGGGCTTTTAATGACGCCTGGTGGGGTCAAGGCTGATGAGAATGTGGGGGGGGGTCTAATGACACAAAAACCATCAGGGCTCCGAAGAGGTTGGGAGTTATCTTGGAGCCAGGGAGGTTAAGCTCTGGTATGTTGTGTGTTTGCAGTGGTCAAACATCCGTTTAATTAGCCCCCATGCTCATCTTTTCACACATTTATGACTGGTGTTTCCCTCCGCGTGGTGAGCAGGGCGCGAATAACCCGGCGGGCGGAGGAGGGGAGGGGCGGCTGAAACGTGATGCACGTCCTTGAAGTGGCGGTTCCCTGCCCGGGTCTCATCCCAGGGCTTTTAATGACGCCTGGTGGGGTCAAGGCTGATGAGAATGTGGGGGGGGGTCTAATGACACAAAAACCATCAGGGCTCCGAAGAGGTTGGGAGTTATCTTGGAGCCAGGGAGGTTAAGCTCTGGTATGTTGTGTGTTTGCGGTGGTCAAACATCCGTTTAATTAGCCCCCATGCTCATCTTTTCACACACCATCTCACCCGCCGGCTCTCAGACTACATGACTTGTAAAAGCCAGGATTGCTGGGAGCAGTAAATCCCCCTTTTTTTTTTTTCCGCTTGTTCGCTGGTTGTCTTGTGCCTTCGGGGAGCCCATCTTCCTGCAGGCTGCAGGTTATCTGCTGAGCTCCTCATGTGTGCACCTGCAGACAGAAATACACCGAGGGGGCCCCTCAGGGTGACAAACACATGGAGAACAGATCACAGTGAGGGGAGGACATGCCGCACCAGAGCAGCGAAGAGACACCAAGGTTCCAGCCTGTGGGAAAGTTTAAGTTTAGTTTAGTTTAAGTTTAAGTTTAAGTTTAAGAGAGACGATGAGTTTCAGTTTTTGTCAAACCAAGCTGCGTTGATCCACTCTTACGACTTTAAAGACCTGGCCTTTAGAGCTGAAGCAAATTAAAACTGCAACAGAAGAAGAAAGACATATTCAAAGTGAGATGCTGCTGGACTGGGATCACGGAGCAGCAGCCTGCAAGACAAGAAAAATCTCTAAAAATGGGAAAGAACGCTGTCCAAAGTTAATAATGGGACTTCTCCTCTAAGAGCTGGTGTGTGACGTGAACTTGGAGCTGAGCCTGTTCCCAATACCCAGTGAAATTCACCGTGACATTCAGATGTTTTCTTTCAACACGAAGCAGCAGGAGACATAAATATCGTTCAGTGAACTCCTCTGATGTCTCAATCACAGCGTTTATTGCGTACGTCCATGCATCCTGACTTATTCTGGACAAAACTGCCTCTGTTCTGACTCTACATCGACATGTCTGCAGGATGAACTTCAGCCCTGCTGAGCACACACACACCTTTTCCTGGTTTCTGTTTTACTGGTGTTTGTCATCTGCTCCGTTAGCAAACCTCCCTCCTCTTAATCAACAGTGAAAATCAACCACGGCCTCCACATGCAAGCGTTTAAAGTCTGTGTCATTGAGGCTCATTATTCGCCTGAAATCACTGGACAGTGCACACGCACAAAGCACGGCAGGCACGTGCCAACACACACACACACACACAGAGCCAGACGTCTTGTTTGAAGTCTTGAAGACGGGAGGTTGACAGTGTCGGTGTGGAATGAGGTGTCAAGTGTGTGTGTGTGTGTGTGTGTGTGTGTGTGTGTGTGTCGGTCAGGCCACCGACTGTCTGACTCCAGAGCAGCTGGGAATCCAGTCAAGGCTATTTGTTTCTCGCTGTCCCATTTCCTGCCATCACTACTGTCAGAAGCACATTTGGGAGCACTCTGCAAACGATTGTCTGATAAGTGATGCGATACAACATCCTGACCCCGTGTGTGTGTGTGTGTGTGTTCAGGCTCCAGTCAGATGTCTCACCTGATGACCAGGCCCAACAGACAGGGGGACAGCAGCAGCCTGAGAGGTGGGACACGTGTCTTCTGCAGAATCCCCTCAGCTTCCCTGTTTTCTTTTCTTCCTGTCTCACTCCGTCTCTCCCTGCCTCAGACTCAGCGTGGCAGCACGGGCACCCAGGCTTCCAGGAGCTGAAGGCCGAAGTGACGGAGGTGCCAGCTCCCGACGGCTCTGACGACAACACAGGTCTCTGTCCCCCTATGTCATGTCACAGAACAGCTATATTCTAGAATGACACCCAGTAGAGTGCATACCTCATCAGTTCTCTTAACGCCAGATCTTTTTTGTTGTCTTGTTAAAGAAAAGACAACCCTGGATCCACGATCCAGTGATAACGCGCGGGAAGGGCAGCACCCAGAGGCCGCTCGTTCAAACAGACAGACAAATTCAAAGCTGTTTAATCGACAGATTGGTCAGAGGAGCCAAAATCCTCTCCCACACTATGATGATCCTTTAAAATCCAGAGTCTTGCCAGCTCATATCTCTGTCACTCACCCCCCCCCCCGTCCATCTCACCTCGCAAACACGACACTCACCCCCTCCCCCCCCCCCCACCCCCCCCCCCCCCCCCCCCCCCCCCCCCCCCCCGCTGACAGCCTCAAAGCAAATACTGCTATTAATACTGCAGCATTGGACTGAGAATACCAGAGTCGTGCCAATTTGTAGGTATGAGGGCCGCCCAGGGTTTGTCTCATAAATGTAAAGAGCCTTTAACAGGGATGTCTCTCTCCCTCCCATCACCTTTAGTGATGGTCAATCACTAAAGGACACGTGGAGAGCCCACGTGAAGTCACATGATCTGTGATGAGGCCGTGCCACACAGAAGCTACATGGTAATAGGTGTATTTATAAAACATCATCCCATCTAACCCTGAATCCGGTGCTACGTCCCGGACCTGAGAGCAGGGGTGTATTTTAGGAAGTGGTAAATATACAGCCCGCCTTATCGTTTTCCCAGTAAGAGAAGCAGAGACGTAGCACAGCTGCTGCCCCGATGCTGGTGACTCAGGCAAAGTTGAAGCCGGACAGAGACATCCGGCAGCATCTCTGGACCTGTTGTCTGCTCCCATGGAGAAAAACACTGACATCATCACACCTCTGATCAACTCACACTTTACCCCCCCCACCGTCCCTCAGCCACAGTGTGTCCTGAAGTCGCCTTAAAACAGCTCTGCTCTTCAAGGTTGGAGAGACAACCTCTTAAAGTTAAACCATTCTCCTGATTGATACCTCAGTTCTGACCATAAATAACGTCAAAACCCCCAGGACACACTCCTCACTCCCCAGCTCCACACAGTATATGAATAAATAAATAATTTTGAGGTTGATGAGTCCTTAGGTTGCACAATTTCCCTCCATAATCTGTGTCTGGCCTGCTCACAGGCTGTGGAGAGCTGGTCTCCGTCAGTGAGCCGGTCACTCATAGGAAAGCCGACAACATAGCGGGTAAATATGGCGTCTGGATGCAGGACCCCGAGCCCGTCTCCCCGTATGGACCCAGTATGGTCTGGCGCATCGACACCATTGGCACTGAGGTCAGGCAGCTGTTCGGCTATGAAGACATGGAACAACTCTCTAAAGGCTTTCCATCTAAGGTGGGTGTCACATAGCCTTTCATGGGAATAAGCCAGAATTCGGAGGTCACGCCTGGTTATTGTCTGTGACAGGTGCTGCTGCTGCCCGAGCTGGTGGAGAGCACCGGTGCCACAATGTACCGAGGCTCCCTCTACTATCAGAGACGTCGTAGCCGCACCCTCATCCGCTACGACCTCGGCTCTGAGAGCATCGCGGCCCGCCGTGACCTCCCCCACGCCGGCTTCCATGGCCAGTACCCCTACTCTTGGGGGGGCTACACAGACATTGACTTGTCCGTGGACGAGCAGGGCCTGTGGGCCGTCTACTCCACCAGCAAAGCGAAAGGGGCCATTGTGATCTCCCGGCTGGACCCGAACACCCTGGAGGTGAAGAAGAGCTGGGAGACGAACATCAGGAAGACCTCTGTGGCCAACTCCTTCATCATCTGCGGCAAGCTGTACACCGTGTCCAGCTATGCCGCGCCCAACACCATCATCAACCACATGTACGACACCGCCACCAACCAAGGGAGGTCCATAGCCATCCCCTTCAGGAACAAGTACCACTACAACTCCATGATCGACTACAATCTTGCTCAGAGGAAGCTGTTTGCCTGGGACAACTTCCACATAGTGTCCTACGACCTCAGGCTGAGTCGCAAGCAGGTCAACTGAGGCCGGCGCCGGTGACTGCTGAGGAGACATGCGCTCACCTGTTCCTGTTTCATAGACTCAGAGCGTTAGAGACAAACGTGCGTGGTAGCAGCAGATAGAAAGACAACACCATCAGTGTCCAGCGAATCTACCAGAATCCACAAAGAAATGAAAATAATGTTGGAGGAACGGCACCCCCTGCAGGTCTTCTCAGCAGGAGGACTTTTGCTGTGGCACAGTCCACATATATAATAGTAGAGGAATTATTTTTGTACCGCCCTAAAGTCAGATGTATTATTATTTTTCTGTTTTATGTTAAGCTATACAGTACACATCTTATTTGTGGTCTGGAGGATTGAGATTGGTTTAACGTCAGCAGCTCATGAAAGCATACAATTTACAGCCCACAGTACTGCGTTTCAACAGTTATGTTAAAGTGCTCGCTCACTCACTATGGATTATTGCATGTGCATTGTTACTGATGAAATAAACTTTCTTAATTACCAGTTAATCTGGTTAGTGTGGCATCTCACAACTTTTTACCAGTCAATAGATCCGGTTTTAAAATTTTAAAATTCAGTCATATTTGAATTAATAACACTACTTGAAAAGAAAAAGCTAGGTAAAGACAGTTCATTTCATAAGGATAAGAACAATAATTTGATCTTAATTTTAAACTTATTAAATCCTTTGATTATCTTCTGTTTTTAATTTGAGATACTTATACGCTACATACAACTTTGCAATGGTATCTCATTCTGAGTTTTGTGTTATAGTGCCACCTAGTGTTCAAAGGTGATACCGACTCTAACTCTAATATAGAGCAACCAAAAGGCTTCACGTACAAACCAGGCCTAACTGGAAGCACATCAACAGTATATTATTTTATTAGTTTCTGTAACCAAACCAAGAGAATGTAAATAAGACCGTACATCTTTTAATACAGCGATGAAACCCCTGTACAAGTACAACAAAAAAAAACAAAAGAATCAGAAAACAAAAGAAAAACAATTACCCACCCTCCCTTCACCAATGCAAAGACTCTTCCCCAGCAGGGGCAGAGGTGTGGAGGACAGTCTCCCCACCTCAGGGTGGGAGGGCTGTACATTACTGAAGGACACGTCACCCCACCCCGAGATGAGAGCATTGTGGGTGGGACAGCCAGCCGAGGTGAGGCAGAGACAGAAAACAGCACTGATTGCTCTCATCAGTAAAGACAACAAAAACAAAAAGTGTCCTTCTGCCCATCGTTTTCTTCGTCCTCTGTCCTGTTCTTGTCCCCCCCTTAAATGTGGGGGGTTGACACACGCACACACTCACACTGAAAAGTTGTCTTGTTTTAACAATCAACTCTTCGCCGCATCTATAACCTCTAAATAGCCCTATCTTGCTATATACTAGCTAAGGGCACTGAAATCAGTCAATAGCAGCAGATCTGGGTGCTTTACGGTGAAGTGTGTTTGTGTGTGACAGCATGATGGTGTTAAAGCAGTGAAAGGGTGTGTGACAGTATCCCCTAAACCGGAACGGCTGCATGTAGTGATCATACATCATCCATGTAATCCTGGGAGTCCACTCAAAACCCTGCTGCCACAGCAACAGCAATCAAAAAGGCTGTGACGTCTCTGCGCTGCTTTAACCTTTGGCTAAATATACAGGAGAGTCCTGATACGAGCTCCCTCCTGTTTCTACCAGAACCTGACACACACTCCAACACGTCAGTGATTCTCAGGCAAGGAGATGAGAGCAGAAGGCAGGAGAGCAAAGGCTCACAGGCAGACTAATCAATAAATCAATCTTTTAAGTCAATCAAATGCTGCAATTTTCACATTTTATCATTCTGATAAAACAAAAACTTAACATGATGACCACAAATTCCTTATTTCACGTCTGTGTGGTGACTGGGGGTGCAACCGTTAAGGGAGTGTGTACATGCGCACAAATCTCTGGACTGGGTACGTTGGGTGATTGGGCAACAAAAAGTGTGCTTCACTACATACACTGAAGGTTGTTTGGACTACAAAAACATCTCTGATTCATTCTGTTGTTAACGAAACAGGTCTCTCCTATAATATGCACGATCCTATTTGGGAAAATAAAATAGGTACAGAAATCGAGAACTATAAAAATGGCAAACTCAGCAGCAAATCTCGTTTCAAATTCTCTCTCTTTCTCCTCTTATCTACTGTCACAGTAGATTTTTCTGTTGAACAACTTGTGCAGCCATATCTTCGGCATCTAAACATGATGGAAGAATCCAACTCAAATGCCCCAACCTACAGTGGGACAAGACAGGGGGAGAAAGAAGAGGATTATACATATATATGTGTATATATGCAAGACAGCGCCTCTCTCAGTGACCACTACCGTGCAGATCTCTACCCAACTCATCCTCCTCCCCCAAAATGTCCCCCAGGGCAGATATGAGGCAGTGACTGAGTGAATGGGGCTAGATTCTCTCTCTCCTCCTCTCTTCCATCCATTTGTAATTGTCATCTGAAGACTGTTGGGAGCTCTTTACTTGCTCTCTTCTGGTTTGATCGCCTGCGGTTTAATGGGGCCAGTCCGTATGGGCTTGGCCGTAGAGACGGGGGGTTTGTCAGAATCTGGGCGTTCACCTCCTGCCTGGTGGTTTTGGGCAGAGGTGTCGAGGGAGGGTTTTCCTCCCTGATCGAGTCGAGGACCTTTGCTGACTTGTGGGGCCTTAAGCTGCTGCTGTTGCTGCTCTGAGAAAAACTTATGAGTGGACTGGAGCACCTCAGCCCGCTGCTTTGCCTAGAGGGGAAAGAATAACAATACAAAGTTGGTCAACCCGCCCATCTCATATTGGACACATGAACAAGTCAGACAGAAAGAACTAATAATGCAAGAAAATTGAAAGAGACCTTCAGGTCCTGTTCAGCCTTCAGAGCCGCCTGTGTGCCTCTGGGTGCAACTGAGGGACCAGAGGGTCCTCGGGAAAGATGCTGGCTGTGCTGTGGGTACTGGGGTCGAGGATGAGGCATTAGCCCACCACCCACATTTGCCGACATTGGAGGGCCCATGGGAGAACGCTGAACGCCTCCGGCAAAGGAGTTGGTGTGAGGAGGTCGAACCAGCGGAGAAACTATGTTGGGCTGAGAGAGAATCTGAAAGGAAAATAGACCCATCAGTTCACATTTTCTTCAAAAGGTGCATTTGACACAAAAAAAAAAATCAAAATACACAAGAATTATATGCCTGTGGGTTGAACTGTCCAGGGAAGTGTTGCGTCATCCTCATCCCAGCAGAGTTTGGCTGAAACTGCTTCTGGTACAACATGCTGTTCATCTTACTGGACTGGCTACTGGGAGAGGTGGAACTAGCCCTGCAGGGAATAAAAATAGATATCATCTTGTCAACAGGATAAATTACAATAAATTATATGTTAGTGTCTTGAATCGTATGAAATCTCAATGCCAAGTATGCCCTTGTCAATTACATTTGCCACTTCAGGTTCTTTTCATACTACAGTCTGTTTGTGACATTCTAAGAAGTGCTGTGTATCGTCAGTAAGAGTGAGGATGTGGTTTCAGGTTGTACCTGTAATGACTGGAGGTCGGTGTTGTGCTCCTGGCACCGACAGGAGGAGTTCCAGGCTTCACATCCATCCCACTGCCAAAGAGTTTCAGATCCATTTCCATCTGCAGCTTTTCAAAACAAAAACAAACACTTTTAAAACCTGCTGGCTCCCACAGAGTCACAGGTGTACATGACGCCAGTACCTTGCTGGTGGGTGGCGGCATCATGTTGTGATTGGGGCCCATGATGCTGCGGTACGGCTGGGACACTGGCGGCTGTCTGTTGATGTTAGGGGGCTGGGCCTGCGGCGGCGTGGGGGGCAGTGCCAGGAGGGGCTGTCCTCCACCCGAGCCAAAGTTCGGCAGAGACAACTGGGAACCAGGCAGAGGGACTGTCACCTTGAGGGAAATCAATTGATGCAAAGACTTTTCTAACTAAAAGGAAATTACGCGGTTTTACTAAACTGAAAATTCAACAAATGTGGAAGTTTGATACCTTGTTAAATAAAGTGAGCTATTCAAGAGGATTGCTAACTTAAATTCCATCCTGTTGGCCAGTACATTACCTGTTGCATTGCTGAACTGGGTGACTGAGTGTTGCTGTAGTAGCTACTCTGGCCATGTTGTTGCACCTGCCCCGAGTACATGTTTGAATGCTGATTCATCCCCTGTCGAGCCTGAAACAAAGGCAGATGGAAGACGGGCTCAGTATTTTAAAGTAGAGTGAGGTGTTTCCTGTGACAGCTCGAGTTACCTGCAGCAGGTGTGTGTCAATGAGCTGGGAGCCTCCCATGCCAGAGGGCTGGTTGAGCTGCGGCTCAAACAGAATGGGAATGTGCTGGGTGGATGACTGCTGCTGATAAGCTAGGTTGGACTGAGGCTTGCCCAGGTCAGGTGCTTGCACACTGGGGTAGGTGTGCAGGGATGGTCCTGACAGCATCATGGAGGGCTGCGACAGACTGTTCTGCATGAATGCCTGCTGAGACCTGAGGGAAGACACATCAGCAGGATCAGATGACAGGAACAATGGTGCCTCAGAACAACCAGGCTGGCCCCTCTGTGGGTCTCCGTTGCGAAAGGAGGACTCAATGTCCTGCAGTGTCTCCTCTTACCTGTAAGGCTGCAGCGAGGAACTGAAAAGATCTTGTGGCTGGGAGACTGGAGGTCCAGTGCCGAGTCCTAGCTGGGCCTGGTGTGAGTGTTGGTGCGTGTGTTGGTGCTGAGGCTGACCTTGCAGTGGAGCATAGATGGGGATAGGAATCTGCTGCACTGCTGTTGGCTGAGGTGGGCAAACAGGTTATTTCTGTTGTCAGAGTTCAAGCATTTCTTAAAGAGCTTCTAAAAGGACGAAAAATGCTACCTGTGAGAGTCCTGGCTGGAAGCCTTGCTGCTGTGCCAGGGAGGGTGGAGCCAAGCGGGGGTGGGGGGTGTTGAAGAGGTGACTGGTGTCCATGTAGAAAGCTGGAATCTGAGCTGCAGAACCTACAAGAAAGTAAGTGTCAGTAATTAACAGACACACACTGTTCTTTAAATATGAAACAACAGAGATATAAGAAGTCATGAAAATGATTGACATGCAGGAAACAGTGCTGTGCTTCTCTCACCGGCTGCAGACTGGGAGACGTACACCTGTGGGGTCTGCTGCTGCAGAAGGGGAGGCACGCAGCCCAGCTGAGAGAAGCTGCTGCTACTGCTGCTACTGCTAGAGGACAAACTTCCACCCTGCAACTGTTGGGGCTTCACTTTGCAGATGTTTGGGGGGTCAGAGGCTGTGGTGGTCTTGGTGCTGAGGGACGAGGTTGTGTAGGTGCCTGATCCTGTGGGGTAGAGTTAAATTATATGATACAGAAAGGAGTCATGAAGGGTGCCTGTGTACGACTGATGCACAACAGGAAATGTGCAAAGAAAATGTATTCACTCACACCAGTGTGTCAACAGACAATATGGGGGGAGATATATAGCACCTACAAATGAAAATGTTGTTACCTGACAGAGAAGTGCTGGGAGTAACAGAAGCCACAGGGATCTGTGGCATGGAGGCCGAGGAGAAGGAAGAGTATGAGGATGCACAGGACGTGATGGGGGAGGAAGATGAGGTGGCCGGAGAATTCTTCTCCAGACTCGGGGAGTTTTCCCAAGCTTTCCGAGCAGATTCCATCTGAACAGGAGACAGAAACGTCAGCATTGAGGTTTTATTAAACTGTGAGAGAAGGGAGTTTTTAATGCTTCCTGGAATATTCATATCCATGTACCTTTAGTGTAAGGTCAACAGTAGCAGGAGAGACAGTGCTGAGGCTGGAGCTCTGCTGCAGGGTCTCTCGCCTTGGAAGTGGCAACGAATGGGGAAGTGCCACCTGAGACAAAAAATAAGAGAAAATCCACAAAGCATTTACAAAATGTTTCAAAGTTGGGATTAAAACATTCAATATTTAAACACAATTGAGATGACAGAATGAAAGAGGATTTTTTTTTCCTCATCAGCATAAATGTTTACTCACATTTGCCACCAAACTTTCTTCTATTTTGTTGACTCCTGTGGGAACACTGTCAGCCAAGGAGGATGACGGGGCGGTGTAGTCAGTGACAGACTCCTGGGATAGAAACAAACATTTACAATCATTAACATACATGTTATGCTGCAAGTATAGATAGTTCCGTGACAGTAGTAGGGAAAGTGATCTACCTTTGAGTTACTGATGTACTCGGCTGAGGGGACTGTGATCATGCCCTCAATGTCTCCTCCCAACTCTGGTACTGTGGCGTCACTGATGGGAGGACTGGAGTCTGTGGCTCTGCTAACGCCTCCTCCAGAAACTCCTCCCTCCATGCCCTCGCCTTCTCCGCCACGTGCATCTTTGGCCTTACGGTTCTTAAGAGAACGCTCTTTACCAATGGGACCTGGTTTGTATTCCTTGGTTTCCACTGGTTCCATTTCAGGAAGCTGGGATGGAAATTAGATTAAATATTTTGGTTTTTGTTGGGAACTTTCACAAAACTAATTTGACCTGGTGTAAGAAAAGAGCGTTACCTTCTGTGTTTTGATTGGACCAGCTCGAGGTTGTTTCTGTCTCTGTTCTTTGGGAGCAGGTAGTTTGTTTTCTGAGCCCGTCTCCATCAACGCTGGAACTCCATCACTGTCTGTGCTGCCTGCAGATGATGGTGCTCCAAACTGAATGCTGTCAATTGCCAACTCTACACTGCCCTCAGCTCCAGGTTTTACACCCTAAAAATGAAAAGGACAAAACCGTGCTTTTGTTACTTATCATACAGTAGGTGAATGTCACAGTCACAATTCACAGGGATCACTTGCGTACCTCAGAGGAGACGGTGCCAGTAAAGGAGGTGAGGGGTTTGTTCCAGGCACTCACAGAAGGCGGTTGAGGAGGGCTGATCGGACCAACTGGAACACACAATTTGATTTTAAGACAGGCTGATTCACACTGCTCCTGCATACCAAGATTCATGACATTTTTGGTAAATCCATCCAAATTATCAACATATACTTATCAACTCACGCTTCTTCACATCAGTAAGGACTGTGGAGCCCCCAACCTTGTTCTCCCACAATTCTGTGCCCAGAGTGCTGTGCGTCTGGGTGGGTGCAGGGGGAAGGGTTTTTGAGGTGAAATCCACAGCAGCAGGAGGGACAGCGGGCAGAGGAGCCGTTGTTCCTTCCAGAGCCTGAGTGGATGCAGCAGGCTGGGCAGGGGGCTGGTGAGGTTGCTGGGGGGCAGAAATAGTTGGCTGCTGTTGGGCCTGGGGAGTAGAGGCAGCAACAGGCTGAGCCTGTGAGGCCTGTTGTTGTTGTTGTTGTTGTTGTTGCTGCTGCTGCTGTTGTTGATGCTGTTGTTGCGATGACTGTTTTTTAGCAAATCTTGGAGGCAGCTTTCCTCCTCCCCCTCTGCTCTTCTCACTGGAGCCCTTTTTACCCCAGTTCTGTAAGAGTTGTAAATATATTAAGATCATACTAAGCCATTCTCCACAGTAAAATAATACACTTATGTCAACTTCCTCTTCCTACCTGAGTCGTCTGCTCTTCCTTTTTTCGTTTCTCTTCATCCTGAAGGCGTTTTTGTTGTTTGCGGGAGACCACCTCTGTGAAACCGTCATCATTGGTGCTGGACTGTGGGTCCTCTGTAGTTGTGACCTCTGGGTGGTCATCAATGATAACAACACCTACAAAAATCAGACGAGAACAGCATGTTTTTTGACACCTGTGTAGATTCCAGGCTTAACAGTATTAGAGAATATGTATTTACTTACTGGCATAATTGTTGAGATCAAACTGAGAAAGAGCATTCTCCTTGGGCTTCTTGGAGACTTGTTTGGTCTCATCTTTGCGACGAGAAGTCTGCTCTTTTGTCTGTCTTTGGGCTGCTCCTCCAGTTGTTGGTGCTGCTGACTCTGAGTTCTGGTGGGCTAGAGGTCTGTTTATGTCATGTGTTGAGAGGAGTAAAAAAAAAAAGACAATAATCATAAGATGCTGTGACAAAATGCTCATGAGACAGTAACAAGTCAGTAACAGTCTATAAATAACACTACACTGATGCCATATTCAGCCAAAAACATTTCATAGTTAATTATAGCACACTAGAAGATAATTCTTAAAAGTCTTCAGATTATATATGCATGCTGATTGTGCTCCATTATTGCACAGTTGTGTAGTATTGGACAGAATCCAAATTAACGATTTGCAAACAAAGGTTTATTATGTGTGAATAAACCTGCTATGTTATACTGCTGCACACTGTTCATTCAGTCAACTCAACTCAGTGCAGACAAAGTAAATGCTCAACATAAGACAGAAGGCTGATTGTTCCAAACTCACCCTTTGCGCCCTGTTTTGGCACCTCCTCGTCTCTCCCCTTTGCCCCCTGTGTAGCTCCGGCCTGGTTTGGCTCCACTGTTGCCTCTACGATTCTGTCTTTCTGTCGGCCTCTGACTGGAGAAACTCCTCTTGGCTGCAGGGGCACCATCACGTCTTGGAGTCACCCCTCCGTCAGGTGGGCTTTTATTTGGGGTCAAAGAGCCCTGAGGGAGTGCAGGTGCCACAGCAGAGGCAGTGGTGGCTTCATTCGTGGCCTCCACTGCTCCTTTCCTCTCTTCTCGCTCTCTCCTTTCATTGAAATCGCTGCTTTCAGAAGCTGTCTCCCATTCCTCATTGGCTTGATCTGAAGAGTTCTGGTTGGACAGGTCAGGGGACTTGCTACCAACTGCAGTGATTGTGGGGCTGCTGGTCTCAGGTAAGGGGGCTTCTATAGTAGAGGGAAGGTCAGGTGCAGGCATTGTTGCTGCAGCTTCTGCAGGCACAGTAACAGGGGTTCCTGGAGCTCTGGACAGGGTTGGGGAGAGGGATATTGGGGCAGACCTGGCAGCAGTAGCCGGCAGTGGGGGTAAATGGGCAGGCAGACATGGTGCTGTTTCTCCACTACCCAAGACTCCCGCCTCTCGCTCCTTCAAGCGTCTGAACCGGGGAGGTTTATCTTGCCTGGGGGGCCTTGCTGGTCTGGATCTACGAGGCCTCTCTCTGCTACTCTGTGGCCCATCTACAAATTTCTTGCCCTCAGTCTTGGGTGGTCGTCGGTCATTGGAAGGATTGTCATATCTTGTGGCTGACTCCATTTCCTCAGGCCTGAAAGTCTCCATGGGTTTCGAGGGCCACTGAGAGGAGGACTCTCTGGGGATCGGTCGTCTAAGAGGAGCAGAGCGGGGGCCACCGCGTTCCCTTGCTCCACCTCTTCTACTGTATAATCCGCCTCTCCCTCGCCGAGAAGGTTCTCCTTTAGGAAGGAATCCTGGTTTGGGTCTACTTTCATCATCCCCTCTGAATCCAGCCTTTTCTCCCATGTTAGGGGGTCCAAATCCTGGCTTGTGGGGCACAGACCGGGCCTCACCAGGCAGTTCTCGTCTCAGTGACCGGCTAGGTTTGGTGCTAGGTTCACGGTCAGAGGGTCCAGTATCACTGGCAGACTCCCTCCCACCTTCACTTTCAGAATCTGTATCTGAACCCCGTCGACGCCTGCGTTTTGGAATAACCTCAAAGTCTGAGCTTTCACTGCGTGTTTCGCTTTCTTCCCTATTGCGAAAGGCAGCAGCCCCTCCCACAGAAGGCAAATCAGATCGTGACCGGGGCTCTCTGTAAGGGTACTCTGCTCGACTCCTGCCGCGACTCCCCCTGCTTCGACCACTGTAAGTACCTCGGTAGCTGCGTCCTCTAGAGTAATACTCTCCTCTGCCACGGCCTTTGAAACTTGAGTCAACAGGCCACTCTCTATCTCTGTCCTTCTCCATGTCCCTGTCCCTCTCCCTCTCCCGTTCTCTCTCTCTGTCATCCCGTCGGTAGGCACGCGGAGGAAGGTTTGAATCTTTCCTGGAAGGCAGTTTAGGTTCTGGGTGTTTGTCATTGCTGGGTGGCTTGTCTACTTTCTCCTCCTGAGAAGAAGAGGTGGGAGGCCCAGAAGAAGGCTGAGAGTCTCTGACTCTCTGATGGCTAGCTGATGTTTCCTCAAGCACTGTAGATTCTCTCTTCCCTTCATTCTGAGGTCTGGTGCCCTCAGACAAAACTGCAGCAGCAGAAGGAGCTTTGGATGATGGATCTTTCTTGGATCTTTCTCCCCTTTCCCCTCTCTCATGACGCTTCTCCCTCTCTTCTCTTTGCTCCCTCTCTTCTTTCATGTCCCTGAGGACAGGTTTCTTAATTGGCCCAGACCTGCGGACTGGTCTTTCTCCACCTGGTCCGTCTCTGCGCCCAGTCCCTGATCTCCCGCCCCAGCGCAGCTCAGCTTTCTGCTTATTGGGGACTGGCAGAGGCAGCTTCTCTTGTTTGTGTAACCCATCAGCAGGAGGTGTAGCCCTGTTGTTCATCCCTGAAGCCTGGGAGAAGAGTTCATTTTGGGGCATATCTTCAGCCCTTTCACCTGTGTCATGTGGGTCTAGTGATTTTGTTCCCAGGGGTAGCCCATCAAACCTGGGCTCATCAATCTTGAGGGACTGACTGGAGCCTTGGGAGACACTCCTTTGGAGCATGGCTTGACCAAGAGCCTCTACTTCTTCCCCACTTGGTAGGCCTGGTTCCTCAGAATCAAAAGCAGAGGCTACAGAAACCCTGTCTAGAGGCCCAGATGAGTCCTCTGGGCCCTGGGTAAATGATGACAGGGACTCTGTAGGGTCCCGGAAGAAGTTGGTGTTACGGGATTCCAATGCACTGTGGTCCTGGGGGTATATAGCTGGGAGACCTCTATCCAGATCCAGACTAGAGTTGATTGGGGGGAAAAAAAAAAAAAATAAATAAATAAAAAAATAAAAAAAAAATATATATATATAGATGCATCACATGTTCACGATAAAGGCTTTTATTTATGTTTATATTTACTTCTAAATGTCCTTTACCTCTGCTCCTTGGTATCACTGCGTCCTTTTGGAGGAGTTACAGAAGGTAATGGCTCTGATTGTGGGTATGGATCTGACCCCCACACCATCCGAGAGTCTGAGGGAAGGCCATGGTCACGAATTGGCCGGGTTAAGTGGTCAAAGGAGTCTGAGCTGGAGCTGGAGTTGTCACCAGGCTCTCTGCGCACAATCTGCTTTGGAGGCATCCGTCCTGAAAAGCACATGAGAGTAACTTTGAACAGGCGGTCTGACATGTAACAGCACACTGATTATGTACCTAGGTACTCATTCAGTGAAGTCTGTGTATAGTGAACAAATCTCCCTACCAGGGTGAATATTAGTTGGTATGTCCATCGGTGGACGTCCTGACATCATGCGAGGGTCCATGTAGGACTGCATCATTAGCCAGCGTGGGTCAAAACCCATGGAGGCCAAGTGCTGGTGATGGGGGCCCATAGGTTGATACATGGAGCGATGTTGCTGCTGCTGTGTACTTGGAGCAGTGCCACTACCTGATGGGGACACTGAACCCCCACTCTGCTGTTGCTGTTGTTGCCATTGTTGCTGCTTCATCTGCTCCTAAAAGAAGGAGAACAGTAAACTCATTAAAGTTGATAGCTTTTTTATATATAATAAAACATAGTAGGGCACTAAATTTAGTCATTTTTTAAATACTTTAATGATAAATACAAATATATAACATTTCTAATAAAAGATCCTATTATGTCTTCTTTTCTATTCTTACATTTCTAATGTCAACTTGGACAATAAAGATCAAATAATCAACATCCAAGTCCCTTTAAGAGTTACTGGCAACACTGAGCTCCTTGTAACAGAAGTAGCTGAATGTGAAAATCTCTTACCTGTTGTCTGAGGAAACGAGGTGGCAAAGATTTTTGAAACTGTTTGGAATAGCCTGAGGTGAGAGATGGACGCATAGCAGCAGCTGCTTCTCCTTCCAGGTGTGGAGGTGCCACAGAGACATCCTCACCACTTGGTGTATCCGTGTGAGGCAGAGACAGGTGGGGCTCATCCACTGCACAAAAACAAAACCAACAGTATTGGCATCAATCACTGAAACCATATATAATTTACAAACAACACTCAGGTGTGGTTGACCTCGCTCACCTCTGTTGTCCTCTAGGTTGAAATAGTCTTGGATAGGCACTGTTGTCCTGTCAGGCTGGTTTTCCTCCATAAGGGGGACAACCTCAGTCAAAGAGCTCTCTCCCTTGCTTGGAGGTTCTGGAGCAGCGATTGCAGGTCTCTGAATGGGAGGACTGGGCTGAGGAGGCAAGTGAACCTCTTCCTCTACACTTGGTTCAACTCTCTCCCATTCTGGCTCCATCCTCTCTCTGTCTTGATCCACTGGCTCTGGGAGAGGAGCTTGCATGATTGGTGATTGTGAAACTGGGACCGAAGGTACTGGACTGGATACAGGAGCAGGAGCAGGAACTGATAAGGGGGCAATCTCATGAGCAGCTCCTGCCTCATCAGTGGTGGACTGAGCAGGGGAGGATTTGCCCTCAGTTGCCTGGCGGTGTTTTTCATTGAGACGTTTAAGTTTTTCTGCACAGGCCGCAAGCCTCTGTTCTTCCATGCGCCTCTCCTCCTCCTCTCTTCTCCGCCTTGCTCGTTCAACAGCTTCAGAAACCTCTGAAGGCTTCTTACGCTTCTGCCTCCAGGCCTCAGAATCCTCATCGGCACCAGATGCTGATGCAGGTTGCAGCTTGCTCCCACGGGGAGCTGCTCCACTCACAGGCCGACTCCCACCCTGGAGATTAAAGATATTATTAACAGACTTGAATTGCTATGGAATTGCTCAGCATGCACTTGTCCAGCCTTACCTGGTGGTCTTGCGGAGCAGCTGATTTACTGTACTGCCCCACACTGCCAGGTGATGGTGCTCTGGGATCTACATTGTCACTCCAGGAGGATTTATTGCCCCCACGGTCTTCAGGGCCCTCCTTCCATCCCTCCTGACCTTCTGTTGGCCGAGGTCTTAAGCGTTCAACCTTCCCCATCCAATCCCTGAATAATGTCAATATCAATATGGATTAGAAGTAAGGAGTAAGGTTCTTCATTTCCAAAAGATCATGATAACTATGTAGTTTTATGGAAACTTTCTACAGCTAAGGTATCTAAAAATATAGAAGTGCTTTAGCTAAACCCAGAAAAATCAACACATGTAATAATGTTAATCTCAAGATAATCACCAGTTTTCTCCTTTATCTTTATTAGCTTGGTTTTCCTCATCATCACTGAAGTTTAGTTTCTCTGTGTAGTCCACCTCCATCTGAGCTCCTGGAATGAGAAAAGGACAGGATTGAGGTCCCATGTTCGCAGCAGGAGAAGAGGTTATCCATCTTACAACGGATCTGATCATTTCTGTTTGATAGATAATGTAAAGTTACTGACCTGCCCAGCCCTCATCAGCGTCAGTGTCCAAGTTGTCCAGCTCCTTCAGTTCTGTTGCACTGATGATTGAGGGCCTGTCTGGGTCCAGGAGCCAGGACTGAGGGGGAGGCTGCTGGGGTCGTGTTGGACGAGAACCTCTGAGACCCCAACAGAGAGGAAAGGAGAGGAGAGAGAAGGTAATTTGGGGATGAAAGTACTAGAATATAAAAAGGTAGTGCCATCATTAACAGTTTGTGAAATGATTAAAATTTAAGACAAATTAAAATTGTATCACGTAAAGTATCTAGAGCTTAGTCAATAAGACGGGGACTCACTTTGCTCCTTCTTGTTGTACAGGATATCGGAAGTTTCCCTGCCCCGGGTTTACAGACATTTGAGGATAAGCATGGAACATCTAAAAACACACATCACACAGAAAGATAAAAACAACTAGATTCTATGAGGCCAAAAATATATATCTTTTTAAATGCATGTTCACATGGAATCTTTGGTTGTACCAAAAGGATCCATCTCAAGGGCAAAGAGAGTGTTTTTACTGATTAGCGGAAAAACTCAGACAGATACAGACTTGACTTTTTACAAAATTACACAAAAAAATCCCCTACAATTCTCCTTCATATGCTTATCACATCATGAACTTGCATGGCATTATTTTCATAGTCATCATGTTATAGGCACTTAAACCTGCCATTAAAAACAAGCACATTGCTGGCTTAACTTTAAAATCATACTGTGACTTACATAGGGTGGCATCATGCTCCTAAAAGCAGGATCAAAGTGAGTTGGCACCCCAGCAGGAGGTTGCTGCCCCCCATTAAGCTTGGGCTGTGGAGGACCAGTGGGGGGAGGCCTCTCTCTACCATCCCTCTTGTCCTTCTGACTGTCAGCGTTTATGCTTCGCCCAGGTTCATCAGCTTCTGTGGGTGGAGTTGTGGTACCAAGGCTTGTACTTCCCTCCTCTGTAACCCTGTTATCCATCTCAGCAGGGCTGGAAGCAGTGTTCAAATTCCTGCCTCCACCCTCCCTCCAACTGCCAACATCTACCAGGACAAAGAAAGAACTATTAGAATATTTTTTGATTTTGAACTTGGGCCGGCCTGAACACTAGGGACATAGACAATTAATGATGAACACTGAATAAGATTTATGTGGATTTGTGTGGCTGTACTTTGAGGTCTGAGGCTGGGGCCAGGTCCATAAGGCTCCTCCTCTTGGCCGTCATCTTTCTCTGCCTCACCAGCAGCTTGCAAGCTGGGAAACTCCTGGTGAAAATGGCTGCTCACACGAGGTGCTCCTGCACAACATTCATACATAATTATTAGAGGGGAACACACACTGTGTGTTCCGTGCCTTATCTGTACATTTATGGTATTGAAGAAAGAATGAAAACAAAACCTAAAACTGATTTTTTTAATGAACCCTTAATTATGGCTGTTTTACTTGTTTATTAAAATGACATAAAACATTCTCATAAATATCCAAGTAAAATAAACATCATTAAGGTGCAGTGTTGTAACAAATTATCTGAACTTAAACTGTACTGTATTATTGTAAAATGATTTTCATTAAATCATTAAATATGACACCAGCAGAGTGCCACTAACCGATCTAATTTCAAGTTGATGAACAGTGACACTTCTAGCCTATCCAACATTTATCACAGTCTTTATCACAATGGTCTGCGTTCCATTTTGTGGAGCTGAAGAGATTTTATCTTACAGTGTCACCTTCATGTGCATCAAGTAGAACCAGAGCACCATTACAAAGGGAATCTGTATTTTAATAATTAATAATTGCAAAAATAATTGCAAAAAGGGAGCATGTGGAGAGCGTATTTACCATCAAGCTGTGTCTGCTTGCTGTTGGCCCAGGAACGGCTGCTCCCGATGGTCAGCTCCGTTGGCTGGAGCACTGCTGGTTTGCTTTGTGGTGGGGGCGTATCCTGTTGCCTATGGCACATAAGACACTCAACTTTAGATAAAACAGCCAATTTAAAAATGCTATTGAGATGAGCTTTAACAAATGGAGTGTCACCTTGTGCTGGTATTTGAGCTCATCAACACATCTGCTTACTCAACTTACCTCTCTCCCTCTGCCTCGGTACGGGATGCCCAGCCACTACCGTCTTTGGGGACAATATTGACGTTGGGGTCGTTTCCCTTGTTCTCTGCCTTCAGGCTGGGCAGGTTAGCTGGAGGGGGCATGCGCCGACTAGCAGCAACTTTGCCCAGACTTTGGAGCCCATGTCTGGCAGTCACTAAAATGAAGAAATGGCACAATTAAGGTTTGAACTATACCAGGCCAGGAATTTGATTTGATTTTACATGATCACATTTCCCTCACTGACTACAGGTTAAGGAACTTGCTTACCTGCAGTCTTCTGGGTTTCCAGAGATTTGCCCTTGTAGGTATTAAAGAGGCTAAGGGTTGCATACTTTGTTTTGCCATCCTTTGCCTTGGTGCTCTGCCCTGACTTCTCGGACATTTCGCTGGAAACTCATCGAGTCTGGTCCTTTCCTTTGCTCTCGCCCCCAGAACCAGCCTCCTACAGAGCAGAGAGGCCACAATGGAAACTATTAGGAAACAGTTTTATGAATGTCAAAAATTTCCCCCCCAAAAAAACTCAAGCAAACTCTAAAACAGCTCATTCTGACTAAGCCCATGAACAAAGGCATTTGCATTTGAGAAAATACTCTCAAGCATGTTGTTAATTTCACCCTGGTGGCTCTCAATGTGAATAATGTTCAAGCAATATTTATAATATATATACCTGAATACTTTGTGTAAACTCCCATTGTAATACCTTAAATAGTTATGAACTTACCTAAATGACTAGGTGGGGGTGGGGGGGGCAGAAAAGAAATGATGCCTAATTTAGGAATCTCTGAGGGGTACAAGAACAGTGAGTAGGAGTGAGCAGTACCAAGGACAGAGCATGTTTGGGCAGCAGTTTCTTTCCTGAGTCACACAGAGGTCATTTATTATTAATGTAGCAGTGGGGGAACAGTGTGTGTGTGTTGGGGGGAGCTGACAGCTCTGATGAGCTCAGTCTCGAGACGTAACTTGGCCTTGAATCTCTTTTGCAAAGTAACAGCCAGTTAAAGGGAAAGTCTCATCCTTTTAAACGAGCCTGGATGTCATTTTGTAAAACCCAATAGAATCATACTTCAAACCATGGCAATAGGATCAAGGCTCTTACTTATTTTACACTTAACATGGAGTAAAATAAGTGAGCGCTCATCTATACAGCTCCATAGTACTTAAATCTGACAAAATTGAATCAACACTGTACATAATTGCTTTGTGGGCCCTAGTATCTCCTATGAAGTTGCAATAAGTGTAGTTATGATAGTCTACAGACATAGAAGGTGGCTGGCCAAGCTAAAAAAATGTTCTGTGTATATGTTGCTGATGTCCATATGTCTATAGTAGTTCATGCTGACAGTTTGATGTTGTTACTATATAGGAAATCTAAAAGTACAATTTTCAGTTGAAATTGTTTTTCAGAAATGTCACATTAGACAATTTTCAAATTTATAGATGACATCATAAAACTATTGTCTTTAAATTTCATTTGCAGTACAGCAAACAGGTTCTGACAACTTGTAGTTTCCTCTGACCCAAGATCCTGTACACATTTGTTGATTTGTTTACTCATTGCAACAATCGAAATAATAATAATAATAATAAATAATATGATCTGGATAAAATGATAAAAGGTTTAAAGAAGCTTCTATGTTCCGCAGAGCAGACTACCACAGGTCTGTGGGGATAATTCATCCGTTTTGCTTGATAGGAAGACTACTTGAATCCAGCTAGAATCAAGCACTACTGTATATTACATCAGAGGAGTGATTCTACCACAATGGAAAATATTTACTTTTAGTGTTGTAGCCAGTCACACCATGTTCACATCAGTCCCTCACCATTCATACTGCACAAACACTGTAGGCACACCAGCCTACCAGAAAGGTGTTAGACCATGAACCCTAACATTAAACCTTACTTTTATACACACAGAACCTCTGTAAAGTAGGTTAACCCTTGCCAACTAGCTGCTGGTTAACATGGAAGGAAGTGTGCTGTGTTCTTGAGGATGCAGTGAGCATAGGCCTGAGTTAGTTATTAAAAGTCATTTACTGACCAGTGCGTCTCAAGTGGAGGCTGATGAGAGGGCATCTCACTGGTCTGCACACCAGCGAGCTGGAGCATTTTTTAGCTCTCCTGTACATATCGTTTCATTTATAGGCTGTTTTCATAGGGTTTCACTACACTGAAAAGGGCAACATTATTTTCTTTCTGTAATTGAGCAAGTGCAAAATTGTGTGCACAACTCCAGCCATCAGTGGGCTATGAGATGTATTAGGATGTTTGAAGAAGACTGAAAAGAGGAAATCTAGGACTACTACGTGTGCACAGATTAACATTCAAACCAGCCATCTATGTCAGTACAATTATGTGCAAAGGGACATTTAAACTCTGGCAACAGGCTACCAAGACATCATCTAAGACATATTGATGTGCAAGACAACATTCAGAGGTTTGGATGTGTATTACAGTAACTGTTGGCACAGATCCTGGGTCATATTGATGGAAAAAGCTGATGGTCTCTGACTTGCAGATTCATTATGAACTGGAAATATTTTACACTTTTACTTGTTATGTACAGACTGGCTACAATCTGGTCTGGACACAAAAATAACGCACAGGTGTATTTGCATATAGAGCAGTGAAAAGAGACCCAATCATAAGCAATAACTTGGGATGTATAACTGTAATAATGCTGCTTGACACATCAAAATTAAGTTCTTAATAGAGCCATACAGACATTAAGGACAAACCTGGACTACACTTGTGAAGTGTTGTCTGGTAAATGAGAAGGGGGAGCAAGAAAAGACCCAAGATTTGTCATCAAGCACACAAAGCACATCACAGACCCAACCTCCAGCACAACCCTTCACCCCAGCAACTCCTTTTTTGGGAATATTCCACAAATAATTTAAGATAAATAATGCAGAGAAAACTCCCTTGCATCACAGCCACCACAGCCAGTAAATTGCTTATTTCTGCCATGGTGGCAAAGCTTTACAGCAAAAAAAAAAAAAAAAAAATCCACCATCTTGCATAACAATGTGTTAGAGATTATCTCATCAATTCAGTAAAAATATAAGCATCAGAGCACTAACCTTAAGATGTGATATGAGGTGAAAATCAATAAAACCCCCTCTACTCAAATACTCAACTATATGAGCAGGCCCTTGGATCAGGGTCAATGCAGGGAATCCTCATTAGCTCTCCACTGCTGCTTACCAAATTTGGCTCAAAGTTATTCTTTGGCATGCAAAGAGAAGATATCTTGGAGGGACAAGTTGAGGAGTGAAAGACACTTAAGGTTATTGTGGTGCTGGAGCATCAAGCCATCAATACCACTGAGAAGGTCTCCCTAGGGACTTGCTGATGATTTCACTAAGCACATGAGAAACTGGAGAGTGGCCATGTTTTCATTAGCTTAATGTAAAATTTATCCAAGAACAAATTAATTTGTGAGTGCCAACTCCAGTTTGAGATAAACATTTGAAACCAATTAATAAAACTGAAAGAAGCTCTGTATAAAATCCATCCCTGATAATGTGAGGAAAATGAAATTATCTTTATTTTATCCCTGTAAATCAAAGCTTGACTTTTCCAGCAGAGAGTCCCACTTTCAGATGGAGATCTCTGACAAAGCCATGTTGCTGAATGGGCAATCAATAAACTAGTACTCCAATCAATACATGTCTGAATGACGAGCCAGATGTGGACCCATTTGTAATGGACGCATATGTGAGACCACCACCATGTTGCCTAAGGACACAGATCATGAATCACAGCCGTTTCTCACACCCCAACTCGGACCCAACTAAGTCCTGAAAACAGCCACACAATAAAAAATGTGATACCTTATGATCACATGTGTTGGATAAGCGAGAAGACAGATATCTTGGAAGGAAATTACTGAGCTCTGTGCACATGACTCGCCAATACGTGAGCACAACGTGATTCACTGCAAGGAGGTTTAAGCTCACTAAAGACAAATCTTAAAGTGCTGTTGTATAGTGTCGTTTCAGCAAATCGCTGCCATTGATAAATGTGGAGGCCATCCCGGTCCATGAATCAAACTGCTGGTGGGCTGGGTGGCTCATACCGGCTGAGAGCAGAGGCCCTGAGCGCCCCGAACTCTGCCACACCGGGCTCAAAAAACACGTCCGCTGCCTGGGAAGTTTAACTTAGAAACTCCACAATCCCAACTACAACCCCGAGGACATCATATGTGACGTGAAACACGGTGCTCTTCGCAAGCAGGTCGCCAGCTCGTTCCCAGAGTTCTGCTTCTGTCCCTGGTCGCCATCAAACCCACTTCCAGCTCGTCAGTGGCCGCAGCATGCTAACCAGCTAGCGTGGAGCGAACACCAACACATCAGGGGAAATCTCACAATGTTCAACTATCATGACACCCGCACCCACCTGCCACCGCCGGTGCCTCCTTTGTCTTTGTCGGTTCCCTTGTGGCCCCACTTGAACCCCGGTGTCGGCCTGGTTTGTGGTGGAGGAAAAGTGTGTCTCGCCGGCGGATTACAAAAGCTGGCTAGCCCGCTAACCCAGTTCGGGCTAAACGATGGTTAGCCACTTAGCTCGTCGGCTTCCAGCAAACCGCTCTCCACATGCACGGCTCCAGTCTCGTGGCTCCTGCGCCGTTTTGAGCCGCCGCCGTGCCCTCGTGTGCTCCGCCGTCACTACGGGAAACCGGTATAGGTCGTCCCGTGTTTCCGTGTCGGTCCCCACCCGTGAACTCGCGCCAGACCGTGTTTCTAGTTGAGTGAGGCCCCACTCGCGCCGCGGCCTGTCGCACAATCAAAGATGGCAGCGTGGAGTTGCCAGATTTATGCTGTTTTATCCCCCTCTCACAGCCTCTGAGCCGCCGTGCAGGTGCCCCTTACACGTGTTACAACCTTTCTTTAGCCTCTTATTTCATGTTGATATTAGAGCCATTAAAATGATACAACTGTGCTCAAGCAGTATGATAAATTAGTATATTTGAGTATATATATATGTAGAATATATCCTTAACCTCACACAGATGATCACATTATACTTTTAATCACATCTTTGATCACTATTTATTTTCAGTGCACACATGTTGTGAGAGATCTGACAGGAAGTGTAATATCAGACACATCAGCTATTTCTCTGGCTTTTAAACAGTGATACATCCTGCAGAGTTTTGCAGTAACCATGAACACCAACATGAATTAAAAGCTGGACACACTCACTCATTTATTAAATCCAGTCACACAGTAGTGTAATAGCTTTGATAATCAGCATCATAATCAAATAAAAAAATGGATTCATATGTAGCTACAGGCAGATGTACAGTGTAACAGTGTAGTTAGAAGTAAAACAGAAGCCACAATCACTTGGTAATATTTGTATTATATCATATTGTGAAAATATTTTGACGTGGTGTCTAGAAATGTAATCAAAACCGCCACTAATAACACACGTGCTTGGATTAATGAAACACATTTACACAGCAAATTATTTTGTACCTATTCTCAAATATAACTCTCCTATAACATTCCTGTAATGTCATTCATGCCATAGAAATATCCCAACCTGGCAACCGGAATGCAAACGAGTCACGCGTGGACAAATCTTGTTCCGGGGTGTACCGGCGTGTCACGAGGGGCGGTTAATTTAAAGGCTATCTATCTATCTATCTATCTATCTATCTATCTATCTATCTATCTATCTATCTATCTATCTATCTATCTATCCATGTGAAATTGAGTTCAGTTTTGTACTTAAGTAAAAGAAGAAAAAAGCCGCACCTTAACTCAACTTTATTTCTAAAGCACTTTAAAAGTAATGGCAGCTGAGCTGGGCAGTGAAGGAGTTTGTCTGATGTCCAGGGATAGCTCATTCCAAAGTACCTGAGGCACCGGGGGTGGGAGCATAGGGATGGAGCACCTCACAGAGGTAGGGCGGAGAAAGATCATTTAAAGATTTAAAAACAAACAAAATAATTTTGAAATGAACTCTGTACAGGCAGCCAGCGGAGTGAGGCCAGAATAGGAGTAATGTGCCCTGTCTTACGTACTCCAGTTAAGAGGCAAGCAGCAGCATTTTGGATCAACTGGAGACATATATTTTAATAATATATAAATATTAATTTTACTTATTAATAGTCTATATTACAGCATCTGCGACAACTTTCTTAAGTATAAGCACCAAATGTATTATAATTAATTCAGCAATGGATTACACAGCCACTATCATACCAGAAATAAATGGATTAATGAATTCTTATTACATGTCTTCCACTCATCTTGGTGTGTGAGAGAAATCTGTTTATGCTGGGAACCAAATCTTGCCTTTTCATAAATTCAGATGTGTGATGTGCCAAGATTCCCTCTTCACATGACCTCTGGCATAACATGTGACGACTGCAGTCAACCACCAGAGGGCAATCAAGATGTTAAGGCTTCACCTCTCAGGGGTTGTCCTGACAGCAATCGTTGAAAAGCCCACAGAGCAAAACCACAGGTTACTCGTTAAATAATGGGTTAACAGCAGTACATTAGATAGTACAAGTGCAGTATTTTTAATATCATAAAATTTGACCCGAAAATGTATTAGTAAATTGTAACATTGACCGATTTTTAAATAGCACACACATCCCTTTATCCCACAACACTATAACTTCTGGCATCACTTGAATAAACAAAACGTCACATGGTAACTATCATTTGTAACTGAGAGACAGGATGGGGGAGAGGATGGATTTCAGCCATAATTTATCACAAGTTAATAAATGTCTAGTGTACGTGGCCTGGACACGGAGAGGGGGGTTAGACGCTAAGCACTGTGTTTTCCCATCACTGCACAGGAAGGTGCGCCTTCATCTTGTCCAGCAGGGCACCAGGGTCTTGAAAGAAAGCAGGAGGGTTGTTCCTGTGAATGTACACAGACAAGCCCACAGCAGCACCTGACAGAATCAGAAGCCACTTGTAGGAACTCTTGGGTGTTTGCTGATCGCAAGGTCTGGTCTGCAAGGGCTTAAGCACTCTCTCCCACTAGGTGAGGATGGCCTGACGGGCCCCTGCCCACTTTCCTGGCCCTCTGAGACGATACTGGTATGGCGAGCAAGGGCCCAGCAACACCTGTAATCCCAGTCTGGGATCGGTCAGCAGTGTCTTTAGGATGTTTGGTCGAACCCCCACCTGTTCTGCTATCTCATCTAGCTGATGAAATCTACCTGGATGGTGTGTCTCTGACTGGCCACATACCTGGAAAAACATTCCCAGCTGGTCAAGATGTGGACTTCAAAAATGGAAATTCCAAATATATCTACAATACTACAATAACACTGTACCCAGGCTTCTGTTAAAACAAATCCCACAAATTGTTATTGCTCGTTTCAAGTGCTGCACTGATCCCAAATCATTTACAGCACTGGAGGTTGGATGAGGTGAGGATGAATGCTGAGGTGGCGAGGGACGCACTGCTCATTGCTGTTTTTAACGTGCTGGGAACTGAACAAACCATAACTCTACTTTTTCTTAGGAATACCAACTGTAATGACTACATACTGAGAAAACTGAGCTGCGGTCTATTCAAGATCTAATCTTGTTAAAAGTGTAACAAAACATATTTTATGTGCAAAACCAAACACTGAAGATGTTCTCTGGTGGTGTAATCACTATTTTATTTGCATAAAAGAATCAAACAGGTTATTAAAAATTTAAAGATTAAGGTTACAGATTTATACTTTATTATGGATGAACTGAAAAAATATTGATTCATGCATTCTTAATACATACGAACCTAATTAGGGAATTCCAAGTTGTTAACTAAGTCACTGCAGACCAACTTATAAAGGAAACCCCATGTTCGTACACTGTGTTCAAACACAAAGCAGAGATAGGAGTACACAGCTTTGCCAAGAAGATAAGTTGACCATGAACTGAAAGTCTTTTAGTGCAAAGTTATACATTTACACAGTCTTTCACTTCTCTCTATGAGAAGGGACAATTTGGCGTTCTGTCATTTTCCCAAAGACACCTCGGCATGTGAAGTGGTGAAGCCTGAGATCAAACTGTCAACCTTCAAGACAACTGCTCAGGCCCCTGAGCCACAGCCCTCCAGGTTGAGATTATAGCAATTATAGCAATTGATAACTTTTAGGACAGTATATCATCCACTGCCCTTTGATGCTGCACTGTAAGCCGTTATTGTAAAGCACATCTTATTATATAGAAATACAAGAAGGTGAAATGTGTTTTCCCATCACTGCACAGGAAAGTACGCCTTCATCTTGTCCAGCAGGGCACCGGGATCTTGAAGGAAAGCAGGAGGGTTGTTCCTGTGAATGTACACAGCCAAGCCCACAGCAGCACCTGACAGAATCAGAAGCCACTTGTAGGAACTCTTGGGTGTTTGCTGATCGCAAGGTCTGGTCTGCAAGGGCTTAAGCACTCTCTCCCACTGGGTGAGGATGGCCTGACGGGCCCCGGCCCACTTTCCTGGCCCTCTGAGACGATACTGGTATGGCGAGCAAGGGCCCAGCAACACCTGTAATCCCAGTCTGGGATCGGTCAGCAGTGTCTTTAGGATGTTTGGTCGAACCCCCACCTGTTCTGCTATCTCATCCATGTAGCTGATGAAATCTACCTGGATGGTGTGTCTCTGACTGGCCACATACCTGGAAAAACATTCCCAGCTGGTCAAGAGGTGGACTTCAAAAATGGAAATTCCAAATATATCTTGGTGATCACAAAGTTAGTCAAATCCAGTGGTGTACCTTTTGGCCATGGTGTCCTGTTTGCACTGGACATCTTTGAGCATGGCTGCCACTGAGGGAAGCTTGACGCACCCTGTGGGAGCAGAGACATTGTGATTTATCTTCTTCAACACAAAATATGTCTGAAAGGGACAGAGAGAGTTGTATCTTTAAAATCTTTACCTTTAAAGACCCGTGTGGCCCATCTGGACTGTATCTCAGAGATGGGCATGATGGCTCCCAGTGGCTGCACCAGACCAATGACAGCCAATGTCGGACGGTCCAACTCAGGGGGGAACACATACTTGTAGAGAGATGCTTTGTTATTAGTCACTGAGACCACAGCTGAGGGCAGGAACGGAAAGGAGAAGCGGTAACCTGTGGCAAACACCTGTAAAACAGAAGACTCATGTCGGTCTTGTGCTACTTGGCAGCCATACCGAGCAGAGATGTCACTTTTTCAACCTACCACCAGGTCAGTATCTTCCACTATGCTCCCATCGTCAAACTCCACACTGGATCCATAAAATCTGCGGATGTTGGGTTTCACCTGCACCGTTCCAGACAGGATGCGGTTGGGAAGCTCATCATTCACTGTGGGATGTTGGCTGAACAACCTGAGATTCATGTTCACACCAGTTAGATTGTGACATTCAAAAGGGCAAAGCTGCCATAAATCCATAGAAAGAGCATATCTTTAAAATGTTTAATCAACATTAAATAAGAGAAAATTCATCATAATTGGACTATCAACAGAATATCTAAAACTTGTGTGACAGCTCTTCAAGAAAGGCTGCTATGTCCAATAATGTAGCTGGAAAAGAGCAGATCCTCTACCTGTGCTTTGGCTTCAGGTTGTACAGGCTGTGATCAAATCTTTGGTTGAGATCTCTCTCCCCCAGACTACAGATAACACTGTGTGGAAGAATTTTCTGAACAGTGGAAAATACTCTGCTAAATAACAAATCAAGGGGAATGCCATTGTCCCAAACTCTGTTCAGAATCCAGGCTCCTCTTCGAGTGCTCAGGTACACCTGAGGAGAGAGAGCACATGGTCCACAGTCATTATCATTATCCTCCCAGACCTCTGAAATATCCACACAGAAGTGCAACACATTCACAAACTCAGGATTAATTCAAAATCCAAATTCAACTAGCCCTGATTTCAATATTCCAAAAGTAAAAATTTGAATTAAATCCTGGATTTCTTTTAAAGATTCTGGCTCATTCAGGTGTTTTCTTTATGAAATTATTCAAATTTCTGTAAATTGTATTTATTTACCATAAATTTGTGGGATTACTTTGTTTTAAACTTCCCCAGATGTCAAGGTTTCTTTGTCTTTCTTCTTCTGTCTTTAATATCTTGCAATGATGTGTTCAGGTTAAACAGTGACTGCAATGATGAGCGATATCCAACAATGAGCAGTTAAAAAAAAATTCTCAATATCTCTCAGTCCAACCTGTTTGGTGACTCTGCTCAGCTCCACTGCTATGTCCCCACCAGAGTTTCCTATTCCAACCACTACCACCTTCTTATTCCTCCACTCCTCTGGAGTCTTGTAGTCCCGACTGTGGAAATACTTTCCTTGGAAGGTTTCAATACCTGAAATTAAAGGAAAATAGAGTTGTTACTACAACACAAACAACATCTATAAACATTATATGAGGTCAATGGGTGGATTTGTGTTTCTGAGTTTCTGCATACTGTTCAATTCATCTCCTGTTTAGACCTGGTGTTAACATCAGTCATGAGAGATACAGTTCAAATGTGTCTCCTGTGTCCACATGTGATTGGATCTTAACTCCCTGCTCTAATCGATGTCCTTTGTACCTGGGAAGTCTTGGAGAGGCAGGTTGGGGTGGCAGTGATGTCCAACGCAGATCATCACAGCGTCAAAAATGTGTTTCTCCCTCTTGCCGTCCTTGGTCTCAATTTCAACATCCCACTGGCCTGAGTGAGAAAAATCGGATCGCTGCTTCACCTGCAAGACTCGGGTCTGAACGGCAGAGAGACAGAAGAAGTTCAAACACAGATTAGTCTTTGAGGAATGGGGACAAACATTTACCATAGGTTTGTGATGTGAATCCTTACGTTCAAGCGTATGTGCTTGGTGAGCTGGAAGTGATCAGCATACATCCGAAAGTAGTCCATAATGAGCGAGTTGTGCATGTAGTTTGGGTAGTGTGCAGGGATCGGAAAGTCACTGAAACACATCATCTCCTTGGAGGTGTTGATGATGACAGAGTGGTAGATACTGGCCCTGTCCGACTCGGGGTTCTCCTGCAGAACAAATCAACTACCTTTAGTGACATCACTGATTACAGCACACATTTAGAGGCACCAAGGAAAAACAGGTTCTATTTGTGAAAATCTACACTTTTGATTGCAGACATGATATAAAAGCATATATATTCTATATTACTATATTATATGAATTACTGTTGTTAGAGTTCCAGTGACTGACAGTCTGTGGTGAGTCAGTGCAGTGTGCCCCCTCAGGTGGACCCACCTTGAACCTCCAGAGACCACCGATGTCATCACTGCTCTCATAGCACACAGGCTCGAGCCCCTCGTCCAGGCAGCACTTGATGGCGGCCAGACCCGAGCTGCCTCCTCCGATCACTGCCACGCGTCGACTCATCCTTCAGCTCTGTGGAGGAAGAAACACGACCCGATTAATGGAAGAGTCAGAGACTAACAGTGGTCCTCACACTGGATTACACAAAGAGCTCTGCTCCACTAGACTTTGACTTCCTCTGTGGGTGCGACTCACAGTTCTGGACTCTGAACTCTGTGGTCCTCCAGGTCGAGTGAACTCCTCAAGTGTTGTCTGTCTGTCCGTCAGTCTGTCTTCGGGCGTTGTCTGCAGCCTCGCAGCAGAGGAAGGTTTCAATGCTTGGCCCTAAGCCCACAACTTTATCACCGAGCTCTCTGAAGTCACAGCCCTCTGCGTGCATGTGGGTGCGTGTGCGCGTGTGCGTGTGCACGATTTCTTACCTTCTTTCTCTCGGAGTCAGGAGCGCGTCTTGTCTCACTGGTGCGGGTGAGTGTGTTGGTCCCACGGTGCATATGTCCCACACTAGGGGGAGTGAGAGTGGAATGTTTGTCGGTCCCTCTGGCTCCCAGAGGAGGAAGTAAACAACGATCCAAATATGAAGTGGAAACAGCAGAGAGAAGCCAAGCAAGCTGCTGCTCGACTTCAGCCTCACAGACGACCGCTCAGCTGTTGTTTCCATAGTTTAGTGGATCATATTTACTCTTAAAAGCCAGTGGTCATCTGTCAAAATATACATTATGAATGCATAAATAGTGTAAACACATCTTCTCATCCTGCGGCCCAGATGTGAACATCAAAATGGTCACACACACATTAAAGCGAGTCATCACATCTGTTTATGTTCATCAACCAGAGAGTTTCAAGTTTCCTGTTTTCAAAATTAACCAAAGAGATCGAGTCCTGAACAGAGGGCGCAACTAAAATCCCCAGAGCCGGGTCAAACCTCATGGAAGGACTCTTATCTATAACATGTGACTAATTAATAATTAACAACGACCAAACTCGCTGCATACACATGTAGACTACAGTTCATACAGTTGTTTTTACAAATCCGGTCGTTGTTTCCGTGAGGGAGCAAATTCCTCTAAATGTTTGTCTCCATCTGCTGGATTCAAGGGACATCACAGCCCACTGTTGCTCTACTGTCACAGCATACAGCTTAATAAATAAATAATAATAATTTTGTTGACTTACACAGTTGGTTTAAGTTGATTTAATATATCAAATATCATCTCACATCCAAAGTGCAAAGTAACTGGCCTGTTTTATTTTAAAACATTTATTTCTCATTCAAACAGTCTAAAAGCATGTTCCGCCTATAAAAACTTAAAATGGAGCCAGGCATACCCAATGCAGCTTACTGAGCAGAGGAGAACAAGCAGAGAGGCTGCTTCTTGTAGCAGAGGAAGCAAAACATTGTAAAACCTGAGAAAATCACTGCGATCCTCAGTCTGGAGGAGGGTCTGGGCTCTGGCTGTGGCACCACTCTGGTCCTGAAGGGTCGAAGTATGCGCTCCCACTGTGTGAGAATGGCTTGACGGGCACCAGCCCACTGGCCCGGTCCGGTCAGGCGGTACTGATAAGGTGTGCATGGACCTAGAAGAACCTGCAGAGCCAGTTTGGGGTCCTTCATCATGAGCCATGGTATGTTTGGCCGAGCCCCAAACTGCTCGGCCACAGAGTCCAGGTACGTTATTTTCTCCACCTGCAGGGGGTTAAGCTCAGAACAGGCAAATCTAAAGAGTGGGGGGGGTCAGATTTGACAATAACAGAGGAACATTTAAGACATATTTGGTCAAATGATATTATTGTTAAAAGGTACATTTACTAATGTATTAATAAAGACAAACTCAGCATGTATAGCTGCCACTTATCACCAGTTAGTGTAACTTTACTGAAATTTTAAAAGCATAATTGTAAGTTAATTTCAAGTTTCTGTTCTCTAATTTTAATTAAGCGGAATGGGAAATAATGTTTTGTCCCTCCCTGTCCTGTAATGTGGTTATGTTTTATGAAACATTGTGTTTTACTTTACATTGTAACCCAGGTGGCCACAGTCTCGGTACAGAAGAACCAACCAATAAAACCAGCAGGACTATGGTCAGTTTAATTGAAATCCCATGAAACGTGTCAGAGCGCTTTTTAATTCAGCATATTTTCATGTTTTTAGGTCATAATTTCCTACCTCTGGTGCATTGTTTTTGTGTCTTGCTGCATTTCCCTCACCATGGTCTCCTCTGAGGGGAGGAGAGATAAACCTGCATGGGAGAGAATTCAAATAAAAAAGTAAAAAATACAATTAAATAATAATAAAACAACAGAAACATTTATACTTGCGGGATTTTGCTATTGCTGTAGCTACTGCAGTGCACCTCTGGTATTAATAAATAAAGACAATATTCAATATAATGAAGAAACAGGACTGTATCTTCTCAAGTTGCCACTATATGTAAATGTAAAACCCAGTTTATTCTCAGTTCTTTTACCTTTAAAAACTCTAGTAGCCCAGCGGGCCTGCATCTCAGCCAGTGCATTGATAGCCCCCAACGTGTGGATGAAGCCCACCACTGCCAGCGTCGGCTGGGTCAGTCCAGGAGGAAACACGTGTTTGTAGAGACGCAGCCTATAACCGCATTTAGCCTGCAGAGCTGGGGGCAGGAAGGGGAAGCTGTAGTTGTAGCCTGTGGCAAACACCACCACATCCACCTGCCAAATAAATCAAACATTTTACCATTCATGAATACGACCCGTAAATCATTTGTGTGACAGTATACAGTATGACACGTTTTCTTTGTTCCAAAAAATAAATGAATACTCACGTTGTTTATGACACTCCCATCAACAAAGACCACACTGGACCCGCTGAACTCCTTCACGTTGGATTTCACCTGAACGCGACCGGCGATGATCCGGGCCGGCAGGTCGTCATTTACAACAGGAATCTGTGCAAAGATTCTGCCACAAGAACCCACACAACAGTCTTTAAACTAGGAACTCCCTGATGAAAAAGCTGCTCGAATAGTAAAAATAATATTTGATTTGATATTCAGGGGTGTATAATTATCAAACAAAGACCATAAGAATTGATGTTGCTACCCGTGTTTTGGTTTCAGGCCATATAGTTGGTGGTCAAACGCTTCGTTCAGCTTCTTCTCCAGCACACTGTTAATCCATGAAGGGAAGAGCCTTTGTATCATCAAATGCATTCGAGATGTCCCCACGAGGTCAACGGGAAGCCCGCCCTGTCCTAGGCGGCTGACAACCCACGCACCGGTCCTGGTGCTCAGGTAGACCTGTGGGTCATGTCATACCAGTGAGAGGACATTTCCAGTGCGTTTCAGGAATTATCTGTTGGACACTGCCGTATTTGACATGTAACCGATACTTCAAAAAGAGGTATTTCAGTACCTTCTCAGCAACACGACTGATATCCACAGCAATATCGCCTCCAGAGTTTCCAATCCCAATCACCAGCACCCTTTTCCCCTGCATCCCCTCAGCACTGCGGTACTCCCAGGAGTGGAAATATCTGCCTTCAAAGCTCTCAATACCTGAGATGGTGTGGGAGGAGAGATGATGCACCGTATTAAGCTGCATTTACATAACCTGTCTGTGACTATTGTCCATACAAACAACTGAAGTGTGTTTCTTGCTAATATGAAGGGGAATACTACCATGAATCCTGGTTACCTGGGAAGTCACTGAGTGGCAGGTGAGGCTGGGTGAAGTGTCCGGTACAAACTATCACTGCATCGAAAACACAAGTCTCCCTCTCACCCTCTCCGCTCTTCGTCTCCACCTCCCACTGGCCTGTGGCAGCGTAGTCTGGGGTCTGCTTCACACTGAGCACGGTGGTCTGAGACGAGACACACAGTTTCAATCAATGCATTCACCATGAGAAACTTTGAGCAAGGTCATTTATATTGTAATCCAGTTTAGGAATATACATCTAAATATGACAGTTAAATGTGTTCTTCCATCCGAAAAAATGTGTTCATGATCCTTTAAAACCCTTAAAAGTTGTTCTTCAGATGACATGCTTACAAGCCAAGAGTTTTTTGAGATCACGGTGCCCTGATCAGATTATTCTTTAATCCAAGTCAATGTCTGTCTGCCACAAAGTGGCGTGTGTTACATTATAATATTTCCCCTCAGGACCACTGACCTGGAAGCGAATGTGCTGCAGCAGCTTGAACTCCTGGGCATAGAGGCGCAGGTAGAGCAGCACCTCAGAGTGGTGCATGTTGTTGGGGAGCTCAGCAGGAGCAGGGAAGTCACTGAATGACATCATCTCTTTGGAGCTGTTGATGATCACTGACTGATAGATGTTGGCGCGTCCAGGCTCTGGCTTCTCCTGAAAAGGATATAATGGATTGTATAATAATTCACTTCTCTGCTTTGTCAGAAATCAGAATCTAATAAGAGGACTTAGTAGTAGTTTACTGCGATGCCTGGCTGATTTAGATCATGACAAACCAACAGTTACACCTTCACAGACTAAAAAGTCCATTACCATGATTGACCATTATTACAGTTGCTTGTGATACATGGACGTTCTCCCTCACCTTGAATCTCCATAGTCCTCCAATGTCACGGCTGCTCTCAAAACATGTCGGCTCCAGGCCTTCATCCAAACAGGCCTTGATACTGGTCAGACCTGAAGGTCCTGCACCGAGCACTGCCACCTTCTGAACCATACTGGAGGGCAAACAAAATGAGAGAAAGAGTGGAGTGAGTGGTTTTCTTCTGCGATGGGAAGTCATTTCATGATGAGTGCGATCACCATCAGATTCTAAATCTTTCATTCATTGATTTGCACATAATGTGACCGGGTCAATCAAGATAAGCATAGTGGGTGATCCCATACAGGCCATGACCAGCAGACTCAGACTGACTCTGGTCTCTGACCCCCACCCTGTCATCCCCAACAACTGCACCAGCACTTTAAGCAGCACTGGACTTTGCACTGCATGCACCTTAACCTCTTATGTTCCTCGAAGTGTCTTCATTGTTATGGGGGCTGTTTTGTTGTTCTTCATCAGTGCGTGTTGTTGCTCAGGTTGGGTTTTGCCTTGTTACTTATTGTAGTATTAGTAGTGTAATATTTGCCTGTTTGCACTGTGGGTCAGGGGGAACGAATCTCATCTGTCTGTATGTGAGGAACAAAGATGACTTCACTCGCTTCAAATCTGTGTGATACGGCGTTTTAAAAAACGCCGTAAAAACAACAACAAAAAAAAAACAAAAACAATTCTCACTAATGTCCCCGATAACGATCAATCGCTCTGTATGAAATCATTGTATTTTCCCTGTGCTTAGTCGAGGTCTTTCAGTTCGAGCTCACGACCTGTAAAAAGTTGTTCAGATAGTAAATTACCTTTCATCGAACCAACCCTTGCACTAAAATGTTCGCACTTAAATTCTCTCTGCTTCTTGCGCTCCAGCCTCAGCCCTGCTCCGCAGTCGGGATGCTTCACTTCAGTGCGTCAAACAACGCCACTTCACTTTAACCCGGTTATGAAACTAATGTTGTGAAACTAAAGAGTTGCGGTCCTTTGCTTTGCTGCTGCATGTGGGCTGGTGGTCCGCTGCAAGTCTGAGTGACGTTAAGCGAGTGGCGCTGTTGATTAAAGCCGGGGACAAAGCAGAGTTTGGGGACTGATCAGTGTGGACACAGCTGGGCCTGTGTTGATGATGGAGGGCCACGCAGCTGAATAAGGGAATGACTCAACACCAAAGAGAGAAGCATATCCCAAACGCCAGAAACACAACTTCCAGCAAAATACAAAATAGCTCTACCAAAGAGGATGTTTTAGATTCCATAGCTTTGCACCACAACTAATAAAGTGTTAATGATTCCAGCTCACCTTTTCTTCTGTTCCTCACCGGGAGAGAGGACCTGTTCTGGGTACACTTTATCCAGGATGTAAATCCCCCCAGGTGAAAGACTGTGATACTGACTCACCGGATGTTCATTCCCATTGGGAGATTACCTCAGCGGGTTTGCTCCTCCTCTTCCGTGTAGGGGCTCAATGTTTTCAAACCCCTGGGCTGAAGTTGGATTAAAAGAACAACCTCTGATAGTGAGATTAAATTCTCCCAGCAGTCCCACCCAATAAGGAATGCCAATCCATGTCACTTAAAATAAATGTTCTAAATTGAATGACACACGCTGGCATCACAGAAACACAAGAAATGACGAGTTGAGAAAAATCGCTGAGGGCCTGTATATTAATTAACCAGAGTGTGTCATTCTTTTCTAACCCATGATAATGATCAATTCTGACCTGGCAACTGAAGTGTGACGTGGGGAAGTTAAAATACCTATGTGGTGGTTAAAGTGGGGAATTATTTTCTGCTTAAGACTATCGCAAAACATGACAAAGTGCAACATCAAGAGGGTTAGGTCTCCTCGAGAAAAGTTGAACGTAAGTTATTTTTTTGGGGGAAGGGGTGGTGATTTAGGAGATGTAGATTCACTCACTTAAATCTGTCATATTTCCAATCTTTGGTTTTCAATTGTCTGCTTTTGTAATTGAATGCATTTCTGGCAATCTCCTGGAATTAACTGAGAGTTTAATAACCATCCATCCAACCAGCTAATCACTTAACCAGCGACCTGTCTTAAATGTGAAACGTCTAATCTGCTTTATCAGTTAAGGTCTGGCTAGAAGCAATGAACCAGACAGTAGAGTAAAACAGCAGGGAGAGACAGAACTTCCTGAATAGAAGTTTATTGCTGTGCCTTCTGGAGCATAAACAGGCAGAATTTGATCTTGAGGGTATTCAAGGTAAGGAGTAAGTAATACCTATGCCTTGAGCATATGGATTGTGTGAGAAAGGTGCACACCTCCACTCCGGTATGCAGGGAAGAAATAGAACAAAGTCTCCTCAGGTCTGAATGTGTGTGTGTTTTCCAGTGGGGTTTATGCTGGGTGAAAGTCTTTGTATAAGGTAACCTAATATTTGGTCATGGAATTAGCAGTGGAGCAGTGGCTGTATAATATTCATATATATATACACAGTGATATTTCTTGATGCTGCTGTTACTTATTCTATTTTACTTATTTTATTTTATTTTGTGTATATTGTTTATATTCTTTAGGCTACTTGTTTATATTAGGTTATATATTATGTTATATTTTATTTTATTCTATTTTCTTCTTAATTTTAATTTGTTTTAGTCCATCTTTCATTCTTGTTCATTTGCACAATTGTGAGCTACTGCACCTTCATTTCACTGTCATTGCCTGCAATGTCATGTGACAAATAAAGCTTCTTGATTTCTTGAGATAAAGTTACACAATGGTCACTGCTGCAAAAATCTAAATTAAAAGTAAATGAACACAAAAGAGTTGTATGAATTACTTGCAAGAGGTATATGAATCAAGTCATGTCTGTGCATGGAGAAGCCTATAGGTGTCACATCCTTGTGGTTTAACCAGTCAACCAGGTCCCCTTCAAAAGAAATATATCTCCTCTCCAGAATCTCAGCAGCATCCTACAGCGCTAGAAGATTTTAGACAAAAGTACAGGCAGTATCACGCTTCCTCCCAAAGTGAGCAGCCAGGGGAGGGAAAAGAGAGATGACCCACACTCTGGTTTATGAACCGCTCGGGTTTTGAATGGCTGAGCAACCCGCTTCCACTGAGTGAGGATAGCGTGTCGGGCTCCGGCCCATTGTCCAGGTCCGGTGAGACGGAACTGATACGGAGTGAGTGGACCAAAGACGACCTTCACCCAAAGCAAGGGGTCTCTCAGGAGCAGTGTGAAAAGGTGTGGTCGAGCTCCTACCTGTAATGGGAAGTCTAACATAAATGTGTCTTTCATATGTAAACAGTAGCACAGTCTACTGAAACAAACTGAACTGACCTCCTTGGCCACAAAATCCAGGTATGAGATGTAATCCACAATGAGAGCCGCTTGTCGGGGGCAAGGGTAACTGAGAACACAAAGGAAATGAAGAATGATTTCATGATTCACACGTAAATAGTGATGGAAAAAAACATGTGTAAATGATCTCTACCTTTTCAAAGATCTCTGTTTATCAGACTCAATGACTTCCAACATTTTCTCCCTGGAAGGAAGATGCCTCGAACCTTTAAGGTAAACAGTGCAAGCGAACACATCTCACTCAGTAATCCTTTGAATGGGAAGTTGTGTGTAAATCTGTGTATTTACCTGTAAAGACATTCACAGCCCACCGTGCCTGCATTTCTACTATGGGCATGACTGGTCCATTTGTCCGAAAAAATCCTATGATGGCCAGTGTGGGGTGTTGAAGAGAAGGAGGGAACAGTCTCCTGATGTTAAAAATAGTTGTGAAGAGATGGTTTGCATAAATTAGGACATAACAAGTTCTTCACAAAATGAGCATTAGATGAACTACTATAATCTAGCTCAATACATCATTATTTTTCATGTATTCTGTGGAATGATGCATCTCCAACAACCCACTTACTTGTACACTGTCAATTCTCCGTGAGTCCCATCAGACAAAGCTGGAGGCAGGAATGAAAAGGATTCATGATATCCAGTACAGAAGACCACAGCATCGATGTCCTGCTCCACTGTGCCATCTTCAAACACAACTCCACTTTCCACAAACTCTTTTAGGTTAGGCTTCAGGACCAGCGCCCCCTGGAGGATCCGGGCGGGAAGATCATCGTTGACCAACACAATTCGGTCCAGAATTCTGTGAAAGTGATGAAATGTTGGACACAGTAAGTAAAACTTTTCTCTGTTATTACAGACTAACACAGACCTCCCTGGCATGCTTTTTTAGACGTAAATTGGACATCATGTAGGTGTCTTTGTGACATGAATCAGGTAAAAATGTGTCACCTGTGTCTGGGCTTCAGACCATACAATGTGTGGTCATATTTATGATTCAGTCTTCGCTCCGCTACCCAGTTGATCAGGGTCTGGGGGACCATAAGTTTGAGGATATTGATGCGTCTGGAGATGTGCATCATGTCCAGAGGCAGACCATTAGTAGACATCCTGCCAATCACCCAGGCTCCTTCTCGTGTGCTGAGAAATGTCTGTGAGAGGGAAGTAGATGGTTTTAGTTCATGCATGTGTTCTGTAAATCGAGCATTGGATACAGTAAAAATGAGACACATTAACAACCACCAACCAACCACCACCCAGTCTCTGCTGTCAGCCATGATGTTTGAACAAAGGATTTAATAAATCCAATGTCTTCCAGTGGAGTTAATACCTCCACCAAGGCCCAACAGCCCCTTTATTAAAGCACATTTAAATTCTCTTGATGTAGTTTTTTTTGTGAGACAAAGTTTACTTTTTACAAAGTAATAAAAACTTTACACTGCAAAAAAAAAAAAATAAATAAATAATAATAATAATGTATCTCTAAGGCTAAAACTCATTACAAAAATGTACTGGGATAGTTCAAAGTAAGTAACTGTTCCAGAACCCCAGAATGTCAACTTATTTCTGTCTCACCTTCTCAGAAGTTCTGCTGATCTCCACAGCAATGTCCCCTCCAGAATTCCCCATGCCAACCACCACCACCCTCTTTCCTCTCAAGGCCTCTGCATCTTTATATTCCCAGCTGTGAAAACACCTGCCAGTAAAGGCTTCATATCCTGGATGGAAAGAGATGGTGCCGTGGCACAAGAAGAGAATGAACACGTTTCAAGAAAAATCCTTCCTCTTTGATCTCTCAGCGTGCTTAAAGCTGCTGTTTGTTGACTGACCTGGTAAACCTGGCAGGGGCAACATTGGATGGTTGAAAGGACCCGAACACACCAGAACGGCATCAAAGACGTGACACTCTTCCTCTCCGTCCCTGTTGATGGTCACCATGTCCCACTGACCAGACAGAGAGAAATCTGGTCTTTGTGTAACACTCTTCACTGTGGTCTGAACCATGAGGGCACACATTGAAACATGTTAAGATTTATTTGACGCGACTTAGGTTTGTGTGAGAAATCAGTGAAACTCTTGGCGTGCTTACCTGAAAGCTGACGTATCTGAGCAAGCGAAAGTGCTCAGCATAGAGCCTGAGGTACTGCAGGAGCTGAGAGTGGGGCATGTAGTTCGGATAGTCATCTGGCATGGGAAAGTCACTGAAACACATCATCTCTTTTGAGGTGTTGACCACCAATGAGCGATAGAGGCCGACCCGCTCTGGCTCAGGGGACTCCTGATGACCCAAAGAAATAAATCACTCTGACGACATTTTGTCCAGTAATGAGAGATTATGTCTATGTTCAAGTGACGCAAACTTCTATTTAAAAAAAAAAAACAAATATGAGGGAGGCTCTGAAACGCTCCCCCTCTTCTCACCTTAAATCTCCACAACCCGCCAATGTCATCGCTGCTCTCGAAGCAAACAGGCTCCAGGCCCTCATCAACACAGACCTTGATGCAGGCGAGACCTGAACTGCCTGCTCCGACCACTGCCACCCGACGAACCATCCCTCAATGCCTCTGGAGAGAAGGACTGAATCAGAAAGAGTCTGCACGTTCCAGTGAAGTTGGGTATATACCATGTTCATCATATAATAATTAACCTGTTAGACTGCTTCTTGCCTCGCTGAATAGCACTAATCCCAATGTACATCTCTACATTACCTAAACAAGCCAGTTAGAAGAAATAATTTCCCACAGTTGTTGAAAGAAGAAGCTAGTGATTGAGACTAAAAATATTTTGAACCAGCCTGTAAACTGGTTTAATTCTGCTCTAAATTTGAGCTTTTAACATGACACATTGACTTTTGGAGCCAGACTCAAGTGGCCACTCAGTGAACTGCAGCTTTTTCGCTCTTCCGCATAGGCTTCATCGCTCAGCCTGGACGCAGACAGACAGCAACTCTGTCAGTAATTTTCTGCTCCTCTCCGTGACTACAACATTTGCACACGCAACACCAAAGCTAAACCGAGCGCCCCGCCTCCCTCCAAAGCTCCATAAACTGGCTCTGGGACTATCACGAATCAGCTACGCAATGATTTTATATAATCAACCACTGTTTTTAAACAATCGGGAAAAATACTTACAGAGGTGATGCAGATGCAAACCAGAAACCAGAGAGCAGCAGAATGCCACACTCCAGAAAACAAGTCCAAAGTCTGTTTTCCTATCATATATCAAGAGCATAGTCTTTCTGTTCGAGCACATGACTTGCTGATTTGTATCAGATGTGCATAACTTGTCATCAAAACCTCGCCTGTGCACTACTACAGCTACTATTTGCATTTACATTTGCTCTGCTTCTGTCACAACTATTGACATATGCGATGCTTCTCTCTCACTCTTTCTCTCTCTCTCTCTCTCTCTCTCTCCTTTCTGTCATTCCTGTCAACGTCATGAACACCTCATTCCCTTCACCTGAGTCCCTCTGCCCCCAACACACACACACAATCTCACCTGCTCTCCATTCACTCATTAGTTCCTCTGTGTATTTATACCAATCAGTTTCATTCACTCTCTGCCAGATCCTACCTAGCTGGTCAATGTTTATATTCTGAATACTTGCCTGTCTGCTCTCTCCTCTTCCCTTTTCCATTCTTGTCTGCTTTCCAGCTTCAGCTTTCCAGGACCACAAATCAATCATATTATACTTGAGATAAAACCTGCTCCATTCAAATACTCCAAAAACAATGCGAATTAACAAACTGTATAAGCATGAGACTGATGTCAGCGACGAACACTTCACTGGTCTTCCCCTGTAAATAAAGATCTCTGACATGTGTCATATGGGGACATTGTTAAAGCTGCACTCCCTATAACAGGTTGGGTGAGAATAAAGCTTGTGTGTTACTGAGTTAAACACAGGGTAGACAATGATATCAGTTACAAGACAGACACAGTTCATCTATCCTCTACCTACTAATTGTGTAGTGGTACTTCCATGTAGTGCAGTGAGACTGTGACTCAAGGCTTGGACTCAAATGCACGAGGAGTCAGAGGCAGTGCTAAAATGAGCTTTAATAGTCTTTTCTGGGAGTAACAAAAAGACGGAGCATGTGCTCAGCAACACTAGCACAGTGAGCAATGGGGTGGCAGAATATACAACAGTCTGTTATGTTACTCTGATACCAGATATGACGACAAACTGGTTCACAAATAAAACAAAACAAACAAAAAAACAAAACACTTTTGTAGCGTGAAATGGAAATATTATATTCAGACATCTGAACAGAATCGTCAGCAATAGACAGCACACACAGGACTTGAAATGCACCGGCAGATTAATAATCTCTGGTGTCTGGCAGTGCAACAATGAGTGTGTGTAAAATGCAGTTGTCAGTTGTGCAACATCTTGACCACTTGCGCGTGTTATGGTTAGAAAATTAACGTTGAATCTCACATTTGGCACTGAGCTCCCAGTCAGTGGGTTGATGTGTGGTTTAATGATCAAACATGCTGATTCTGGGAACTAATGTGTACACCTGACGTATGAGACAAGAGGGAGGATTAACCTGCAGATATATATACTACATAATGTGTTAACATAGACATGCAAGGAGCAGATGTTGGTCCACATGGTGATGTTTAAAGATTGTGGCTGCTATTGTCCTTCATCTCTATGACTTATTACTTATTCTCCATGTTGAAAGCTATTTTTGTTGTTTTGTACAACAAGTAATTGATTCTAATATATGATTAAATCTGTCAGACAACAATGTCACTGATCACATTCAAGTTAAAGTTAGAGTGGCTTTAGAGATTGTTTCCACAGAACTGTGGAATTCAGACTAACTCTTGTTGGGTCTCAGGGATAAAACTACACTCATCACAGCATAATTTTTTTTAATCAAAACCACAATGACAATATTCAATATAGATGTATATTTATTTCAAAATGAGGAAAACTGATATATCACACCACCAGGAATCAGGGAGCCGTATTTGATACCACTTCATCCTTCGATTCACATCAAAAGCAAATTTCAAGAACTGCCAATGTAACATTGCTACATTTAAAAAAAAGTCTCTTGAATATTTGGTACCTTATGTTAGGACAACTTTGCTTCTATGACCTGACAAGTATTTTTCCCCTTTGACAATCATATTGGACCCAAAACCACACAAGACACAGCTGTGATTGAGTGCAGACTCTGGAGTATTACGCTGTCTGTGGACGGAGTTTGGACAGCAGAGTTGACATAGCAGTTGGGTGGTGAACATGGACATAGTAGGCAGCAGCTCCTCCGAGCATGAGGGTCAGGCTCAGCTTAAACAGCCGGGCAGTGGTGGACGGCTCTTGCTCCACCAACTGGAAGAGATGGAGTAATGTGTTATTACAAGTGGATACTGTACTTTATGTTAACACAGCATAAGATGCATATCATCGCACTTAGGACTTAGAAAGAAGAAACAGACCTTTCTGGTTTTCAGGGGCTGGTACATGCGGTCGAATTGGGTGAAAATTGCTTTGCGGGCCCCATCCCATTTCCCTGGCCCTGTCAAGCGGTATTGGTAGGCTGTGACGGGTCCCCAAAAGACCCTTTTAAACAGAGGGTAGTCAGTGAAGAAGAGCCAGAGAAGACTTGGGGCCGCTCCAACCTCTTCAGCTAGGTCGTCCATGTAGGTGACAAAGTCGACCTGCAGAGGTGTCAACTTTGATACGTTAAAGCTGTGGGGAGGAGAAACCAGACATGAATAACAAGTTATAATTTGAATGTTAAAGTAGGAATGACAATGTCAGTGTGTTGGAGCTAGAAAAAGAATTCAACCCTGTGAAAGTAGCTTGACGATAGTTTGACGATAGATAGACGAAGTTTGACGATATATGTGCTCCACTCTTACAGGACAGAAAACAATATTGTTTGCAACATCACTAAGGCACATTAACACGTCATACTTTACTTTTTCTCAATGTCCTTGGTGTCCATCTCAATAGCCTTGATCATGGCCTTGTTTGAAGGCAACTTCTTTTGTCCTAAAGAGAAAAAAAGGGGGTTAATATGCCTATGTCCTTAAAAAGCAGCTGATAAGATGGACACGCTGCCACACCTTTGAAGACTTGTGCAACCCAACGGGCTTGCATCTCAGCCTGTGGCATTATGGCTCCAAGGGCATGGATGAAACCCACAACGGCCAGAGTGGAATGCTCCAAGTTGGGAGAAAATATGTGCTTGTAGAGACCCACACGGTGCCCTGACTTGTACAGGGCATTGCTTGGCAAGAAGGGGAAGTCGTAGTTGTATCCTGTCGCAAACACAATCATATCCACCTGTTAGAAAGAAGACATAAAGTTAGTGATGCGCTTAAATTATTCATTTTCAACCACTTGTCTATTACTGGGTCGCAGGGTGCTGGAGCCAATTCCAGTGTCATTGGTAGAGAGGTGGGGTGCACCCTGAACACATTATCTGCACTGTAATGGAGAATTCATGGGTTTGTCTTTCTGACCTTTTCAACACAAGTGCCATCATCAAACACCACGGTGGAGCCTCGGATCTCTTTCACATTCGGTTTGAGAGTGACCGCTCCGGACAGAATCTTCATGGGCAGATCATCGTTGATCACTGGGATCTGGCTGAAGAGCCTGGTGAGGCAGCAGGAGACGGTCAGATTGGGTCAAAGGGGATCTCATTCTCCAACACGTCACATTTTTCCTTTTTTTAGCAAGGAGTTTTTGTCATAACACCACAGAGAATATCCTGTGCGGTCCTGACAGCAACCAACCTGTGCGTGGGTTTGAGGGCGTACATGGTGTGGTCATACATGGCATTGAGTTTACTCTCGCCTATCCAGTTGATGATCCTCATCGGCAACAGCTGGAACAAGATGTGGACGAAGCGCGTGTTGTACTTCATGTCCACAGGTAAGCCGTTGTCAGAAACCTGGCGGATTACCCAGGCGCCGCGCCGGGTGCTCAGATACATCTGCGTGACGGTAACAGATCACGATCACAAATCAATGTCCAAACAAAGGTCGAGCACAGTAAAAGGAAAACTTCCTCACCTCCTCAGCTACTCTGCTGCCCTCTACCGCGATGTCCCCTCCAGAGTTACCAATGCCAATGACCACCACCTTCTTCCCATACATGTCCTCAGGGCCCTTGTAATCCCAGCTGTGGAAGTACTTCCCCTCAAAGGTCTCAATTCCTGCAACACCACAGATGAAGTTTGATCCTCTGCCTGTTGTATACTTGATGTGAGTTGGTGCATTGTATTGAACAACAGGTTAATAATTCAGTCAGACATCTCACGTTCAACAGTTTTACTGTGGTGGCAGAACAATGTTAGTGTTTTATGTCTAGGCTCTGTCTCAACCACTCCCCCGATATAATTGTATCGATGCTAGAGCTACAGGCTTGTACTTGTAACCAAAAAATCCTGCCAAACAGAATACTTACCAACATGTCATGGCATATGGCTTGGTGTATCTCACAAAGTTGGAATGAGATTCTAAAGCAAAGGGAGGATTCATGACAACCAAGGCTGTACCTGGAAAGTCTTTGAGTGGCATGTTGGGATAGGTGTAGTGTCCTGCACAGCAGATCACTGCATCAAAGACATGACGCTCCTCCTGTCCATCTCTGTTCTCGGTCACCACTTCCCACTGACCAGTGCGCGTAAAATCGGGCCTCTGTCTGACGCTCTTAACTAAGGTCTACGATGTTAAAAAAAAGGCCAAATTCAGAATTAATTTTTCACTTCATCACCTCAATATAATGAGCCACGTTCTCCTCTCTGCTCTTGTTACCTGGAAGTGAACGTGCTGCAGCAGTTTAAAGTGCTCTGCATACATCCTGAAGTATTTCAGGATTTTCGAGTGGTGCATATAGTTGGGGTAATCAGCAGGGATGGGGAAGTCACTGTAGCACATCATCTCTTTGGAAATGTTGATGGTGAGGGAACGATAGATGCTGGCTCTGTTTGGTTCTGAGACTTCCTGCAGAGAAGAGGTTTCAAATAAGAAAAGGAAGGAGAATAAGAATGACAAGGTTGGCCTCTGTGTTTCTAATTCAGGAGAATTTATTTCCTAATCCCTCTCTTTCACAGCAGAAGCTCGTATCAGCACACTTGTGTAAGTTACAGAACTTCACTGCACGTCCAAGCACAAGATGATCTGTGAGTTCCACCAGCAGAATAAATGGTCGATATTTAAAAAATGCTTTTCTAGTAGGGTTTGACATTCCCACTGTGCCAATATGAGCAGCACGTTCACTATAAGAATGGGAAAGCCACCAGGGGCGAGTTCAGGTTCTGAACCTTGCCCAAGGACACTTGGCACGTTGCATGGGGTTAGGTGGAATTGAACCACTAACCCGTCTGGTTGAATCCAGCTGAATTAAACTACAGAAAGACCCTTGACTTTTCTCTGCATTTAACATATCACTGCTAAAATGCTTCAATACACATTTGAAACCAGAGAGGTGTTCCTGACATAAAGCAAGTATTGGTCATGAATGGTGACTTGCCTTGAATTTCCACAGTCCTCCCATATCATCACTGCTTTCAAAGCAGGTGGGCTCCAAGCCCTCGTCCAGACAAGCCTTTATGCTGGTGAGGCCACTGGGGCCGGCCCCGATCACTGCGACTTTCTGCACCATGCTGATCTGCAGGAGGAGAACAGAAGAATTTCATTTGAATGCCATTTGGATCCCAGCATGTCATTTTCATTCATCGTCTTTTCACAGTGATGTCGTGGCAAAAGAAAATGCATGTTTTTCTTCCTACCTCAATCCCTGAATGTGTGGATCAACGGCCACAAGCCTCTGACAAAGAACTTTTATATAGTCACTACCAATGAAGGCGGGAACCGTTCTTCTCTTTTTTCATCCACCTTACAAAATGGGGGTGTGGTTACTGTCATCTGATCAGACTACAATTCCTTTCGGATCATCTGAGTTTAACAAAATCTTACACAAGACTTCAGACAGGTTCTGATTTATCCTCAGTTTAATGAAAAACCACACCTACAATCAAATAATCTGGCACTGACCATTCAGAGAAAATAGAACAAAGTGGAATCACATCACCACAACAATTTATATCATACAGCAGGCAAAACTGAGTGCAGTGAAGCATATTGGAGCTGGCTTCATGTTTCTGAATAAATACATCTTTGTTAATGATAGTGTACACAGGTTGAATTTGCAAAATCTACTCCTAATACAAACACACTGAGCCTGGAATGAAACTTTTATCTTTGTTTTTCAGATTCTTCTCAACATATGAAAATGTAAAACAAGGAAAGATCCAAAGAAAAAATCCATTGGTCAAATGTTCACTGATATCCAGCATATTTAAATTTGCCTCAAAATTGCACAGAAATGAAAAGACTGCCAGTGCATTTTCTTATCGCTGACATGGAAAGATTATCAGTCAGGTATTGCAGAATGAGGGCACAGTATTTCAGAGGTCAATAGAACAGCGAGCGACGGGGCAGCAGAATATAACACAGTCAGTTACGTTACTCTGGTTCATACCAGATATGAGGACAAACTGGTTCACAGTCTATACCCTTTTATAAAGTGAAATGGAAGGCTAATGTAGATTGCACACACACACACACACACTCAAGGGTGAAACATTCATTCTGTCCACTGAGCTGTAACCAGCTCATACACAATTACAACTTCATCAAATATTTACACATCTGAACAGTATCCTCAGCAAGTAAAAACCAGCATAAAATTAAAATGCACTGGAACATTAGCAATCTCTGGTTGTGCAACATCTTGACCACTTACGTAAGCTTTGGTTAGAACATTAACGCTGAATCTCACATTTGGCACTGAGCTCCCAGTCAGTGGGTTGATGCGTGGACAGGGTTTAATCATCAAACATGCTGATTCTGGGAACTAATGTGTACACCTGACGTATGAGACAGGAGGGATGAGAAGGACTGACCTGCATCTATATATAATGTGATAATATAGACATGCAAAGAGCAGATGTTGATGCACATGGTGATTTTTAACAGTTAACAGTTAATTGGGTCCAAGAGTCAGTTCATCGTGAATAAGTTCAATAGCTCAACACACAGATGTAGTAAAAAGAATTATGGAAACAAAGGACAAATGATATAATTCAAAGAGGGACAGAGTGTTCTGCCATCAGGACCCAGAGGCCCTGGAATGAATTGACTGAGGACATAACGCCACCTTTGATCAAATGTATTTTCTTGAAAGGCATGTTCCTGCAGTTCCTAAGGATGCCAGGTGTCAAGGAATCACCATTGATCACATTCAAGTTAACGTTAGATTGGCTTTAGAGACTGTTTAAAACTGTGAGATTCAGACTAAATATGCAGGTTAAACATGGGTCTTTTTTGAGTCTCAGGGATAAAACAATTTTTTTTATCACAGTATAATTTTCAGCTAAATCACTATGACAATATTCTATATACATGTACATTTATGTTAAGTTGCATCATGCAAGCAAAATGAGGAAACAGTTATATTTAATCCCACTTGGTCCTTCGTCCACATTTTAAACCAATACATTAAAAGAAACTCTAGAACAGATGCAGAAAAATGTGTTTACATCTTTGTCACTCTTCCTTTAGATAAAGCTTACAATTAGAAAACCCCCAGTTCTGTCTGTAATGTGACATAATCATATCACACAATGTGAACCACATCTTTCAGATTGTAGTCTGATCCAAAACTGTAATCCAGCAATCTCTTGAGTTGGTTCCAAAACTCGTCACTGCTGTCCTGTTCTGTCCACTGATCCATGAACCCTGACAGTGTGCCCCTGGTCATCAACTGATAAAAGAGCTGAGGTGATGTCATCACCCAAACCATAAAGCCTCCTTTGTTTTTTTTAAACAGAAAATCACTTAGCCCTCCAAAAAAATCTCTCCATCTCTGGATATAGCATGAGAATTACTGAACATTTTTAAGGTATATTTATTTGTCTCCTCCCCTCAAGAAGTCTGTTGCAACTTGTTTTGTCAGTCAAACTCAGATTAGGCACGGTGCCACAAACTCAATGCCTGTACAAGTGAGTTCCATGAAATCAGAGCCACACTTTGACTGAAAACTGAGTCAAGGGAATAATGGTGAGTTTAACATTCTCATACCAGATGCAGTGAAGGGCTTTATCCTGAGAAAGAGAAGAATGCTACAAAGGGGGGATTAACCTGGGACATTCACAGATCTCAGACCACTAGTAAATTAAAAAAAAATTCTCTGGCTAAAGCTTCACAGGATTGTTTTTTTTCCTTGACTCACACTCAACTTGTTTGTCTTAAATAAAGAACGTTCTTTAACCTCCAACAGCAACTGAAAAGCTGAATCATAAATGCACAGCCAGTATTGTTGCTCTGAAGTCAAACAGCAGATCTCCTTGACCATCAGCCCAGGTTAACAGTGGGGACCCCTACCCAGGCTGTTACATGTGGTAAATGGAATGCTCATTGCCTTGCAGTGATAATGGGAAGAAAGACACCACTTAAGACTCTAGTCCATAAATAATATTCCTTCCTCATATAGACACATGTATTTTACAGTAGTTCTTCAGCCGTATTAAAGACACTGAAATGGTCAGTGCAAGAGAAGAGGACTCCAACAAACACACTTCTTCTTCTGACTGGTATACTTAAATATATCTATATTCCCATCCTCAGACCATGACACATTGTTTATAAAAACATTTTGATTTAAGTAGCAATTCTATGATTAATATGTTTAAAGACAAATCTGATAGGATGACGTGCACAACCAGTGACCCATTTTGTAAGTTATTTTTTGCATGCCCTAATAATGATTAAGTCGTGTCGGCTTACTTTGGGTTAATTTATGACGTTTTGTGTGAAACACTGTGTGATGTGGAAATAAGTCCAAAGTGATATGGATGTGTACATAGATGTGTTCACTTGAGGTGAAGAGATAAGGATCAGTTCCAAGGAATTTCTTGAAAAAAAAAAAAAAGAAATAACTAACTAAGGGAACCCTTGCAGTAGCGAATGCTGTGATACTGAAGAAAGATTTGAGTGCCCCCTTCTGGCCTTGTTAATACAAAAAGGAACTTTATGACAACAGAAGAAGAAAGTCTGTATGTTAGAGGTCTCCTCTCAACCAGTGATCATCTCATAAAAGGTGTGCAGGTGCTCTTACAATCAGGATTTAAACTGCCCCGCTCCCTCCTCCTTCAGTCCTTTCAGTTAGGCTAAGTGTCCCACCATTCCTTGCAGGGTCTGAGGTGAGAGCCACAGCATCTCCACCAGGTTGTACTGCCAGTAGCCCATCCAGAACCCAAACATCACATCAGTCACATTGTGCCTGCCCAGCATCACTCGGCTCAACCCCACCAGGCCGACCCACAGCAGCACCAGGACCCTCAGTGGGGCAGCCAGCACCAGGTGAGCGAGCAAAAAACGTCCGCACATGGCGGCACGGGTGGCGTGGCCAGAAGGGAAGGAGTAGCTGTCCACGGAAAAAGTGGCGAACATGTCCATGCGGTTATACGATGGCCGGCGTCGACGGACCACTGCCTTGACAATGGCAACCAGGAGGATATCCAACAGCAAGGCTGAAAGACATAAAGAGACATGTTACAGAATAATGAACAGAATCATGAGGCAGGTTGAGCCAGGCCTGCCTCTGTTATCCAAATAACAAGTCGTGGATAACAAAACACATCAGGAGACAACAGGGAGGAACAGAGGCAAGGCTGTGAGCCCTGATGGCGTCAGCCCCTGGGTGCTCAAAGCCTATTCCCGCTCTCTGAGGAGTGTGAGGAGTGTTTTGCTGTGTCTTCAAGGACCCATGTGCTGTGGAAGACATGCTGCCTCGATCCTGTGCCAAAGACACTGCATCCCAGTGACTACAAGCACTGCAGACTGATGGCAGATGTCCCACATCATTAAGACCCTTAGATTCACTTTGATTCACCCCCGTTTATCTACAGGCCCCGCCAAAGAGTTGAGGAATCTGACTCTGTCTATTTAGTTTGGCTTCTCCAGTGCTTTCAAAACCATGAGGCGAGCTGGACATGGACCCTCTGATGGCTGGGACAGACAAGAGGGTGCTGCAGAAAATACCTGCCATCCCAGACAATGTCTCCCACCCTCTCCATGACGTGCTGGTCAAACACAGGAGCTTTGGTAAAACTCTGATGACCCATGTTTGGTTTGGGTCGGGCCAATCCTATAGGACACCACAAAGTTGAACTTATGAGTGGTAACAATCATCATAATAATAATACAGCTTGGTGGGTTGGGAGCTGTGCAATACACAATAGAATTCAATATGCACGTTTAGGCGTGTGACCGGACCAAGGCCAGAGGTCTCCTGTAACTGGGAGAAGTAAACATGACACAGGTAAACAGAGAGGTAGACAGTAAACACGGCAGAGATCTGTGGTTTTACCCATGAAGAGGTTGAGCATGACTTCTTGTCCTGCAGCACTGTCGCTCTTGTACAGACAGTAAGCGGTCCCGACCAGCCAGGGGATGCCGTGTCCCGAGATCTCGATCAGCTTCATCAGGGGGCGCATGCTGCCCCACGACGAGTCCTCGCAGGCGCACACCCCCAGCTGCTTGGACAGCCACAGGTCGATGGCGAGCAGGGAGCTGAGCGCCACCCGGATGAAAGACGGGTTCAGCCGTATCCCGTCTTCGTCCGGCGCCGAGCCCGTGGAGGAGCTGGAGCCCCGGCGGCGTGTGGGGCTCTCCGAGGCCCGCAGCCGGGCCGTGGTCGGGTCGGAGCCTTGCCGCTGGAGGAGGTGTGGCGGCGGAGAGGAGCGGTTCAGCGGCTTCGTCAGTGACTTGAAGTCGTAGCGGCCGTTGGAGCTGCCGAACACCGGGCTTCCCCCGGTGCGAGGCGGGTTTTTCGCTTTAGGAGACGGCATGTTGTTGTGAGTGTACCGGTGTAGACTGACCGTGCAGAGGGAGCACCGCAGGACCAGGTGTTCTGCGGCGATTGAAGGATCTATGGTGTTTTCAGCTCATCTGCTCTGGCTTCACTATTGACATCCCGGCTGCCGTAGTTTCCATCAGGAAGCTGGGTGACCCGGAAGTACTTCAGTCTTCCACTGTTGTTGACTATTCCTCATATACCTATATTATTGAATAAGAGTTAATGTTTACTGTCTAATCCTCTTAGCATAGAATACACGTGAACATATATTGTATATATAGTAATCCAATTATATCATAAATCCTAAGTATCCTATCCAAATTGTATATACATATGACAGATAGATAGATAAAAGGATCGAAGGAACAACAACTCGGACCTACAAAAAAAGCATAATATAAAATGAATGTGCTTTGATGAGATTGTGTGATTATTGTACAAATAAATACATTGATATAAAAAACAAGAAAACAATTACTTGAAAGGTGTAAATGAGTGTTGAGAAATATAAATATATTCCATGTGACATATGCTCTGGTGTGTGTAATAGCAACAATGTTATTAACAACGATGCTATATTTAACACGTATTTAATTAACAATAAATCTGGTTCATCACGTCATTCTTATTTTATTGTGTTTCAGTGATAAGTACTGTCCATGCGACACTTTAAATACAGCAAGTTTACTTTTTATTTAACATTTATAATTTATGCCTTTGATACATTTGTGCTGATGTAGAATTAATTTGATTAATTAAAGGTTCATTTTTAGTTTACTGGTAATTTAAATTCGTCTTGTTGGCGGAGCAGCTACGTCACTGAGCTGGCCCCTCCTTATCCGGGTCATGTGGTGCAGCTCGCACCAGTGAAGACAAGGTACTGGAGACATCTGTCCTGCAGACTCTCACACAGCAACATGCCGGGACTTCTGCTGGGGGACGTGTTCCCCGACTTCGAGGCCGACACCACCATTGGCAGAATCAAGTTTCACAATTTCCTGGGCAGCTCGTAAGTGCGCAGACCCCGCCCTCAACACAGTCATGGTCGCTGCTATCTCATGTACTGAGTTTGATCGTTTTTTTTGGGGGGGGGGGGGGATCGATCGTACAACTTTGCACCGAGCCACGCGATGTGCCTTTCCGTGCAGACTAGTGGTCAGGCCGAGGAGCTGACACGTGTCTGATCTGCTGGAGGATTAAATGTGAGTTAAAAGAGCAGATCGCGTGATTGAACCTGACTGGGGTGACGCCTGCTGGCTGAATGAGCCAGGCTTACGTAAGCGCGAGACTCGGATAAGTTCAAGTTCATTAGCGCTTCAAACGATAAAGGAAAGGCATCGTGACAATTAGAGAGAGCAACATTACTAGAATTGCTCAGAGGGTGACATTAAAATATGAAGTAAAAAAATAAATGTGCTGCGTGAGAAACCAGAATGAATCTGGTATTGGGTCAGTGAATCTTGTGTTTTTGAATAGCTAAACCTAACCATCTTGTTTTCACCTGCAGTTTCTTGGCACCTCATTAGTGACATGTTGCCACAGGCGGGACAAGGCCTGTATTGTGCCTTGCTGCCAGTATCCTCCGTGGGAAATCACCCAGATCTAAAAACCTGTTTGCCTCAGCACCGGGTTTATAAGTGCAGATGCAAAGAAAGCATTCAAAGAATTTACAGACTGCATTTGACTCAAATAACCGTAGACACCGTGTCGATAAGACGGCGGCTTTACGTATTTGGACCACATTGTCGACCATCTGTTGTACTTGTGTGCTGGATTTGCAGCTTTGTTGTTCAGCAAAGGCAGGTTGAGCTCATTTATAGGTAAAGCAGTCACTCAGATCATAGAAAAGCTTATGTCCACTGTGATAAAATATACATTGCTTCTCTGTTACTGTTTAAATCAACGCCAGCCTTCGGTTTGTTCCACTTGAACAGACTGGTTCCACTCTAATCCAGTCCAAGCCTCTGGTGACTCCATAATGAAGTGGCCACAGTGGCTGTGAGGAGGAATTCTTCTGCCTCGACCCCATGTGACACCACATTACAAAACACTGAGGAGAATGAATCACAGGAGGAAGGAAACTTGTGATTTTCAGCTGAAAGATCTGTTCAAAAGTTCATCAGTTGCATCACGCAGTTAACCTCTTCTGTATTCAGTGTCAGTTCACACTGGGAGCAGATACGCAAGACAGAACAAATGCAACCATTTCCGTCCTTGAATTATTTGCATCTGTCTTAATGCACAGCAGTCAAGTCTTCATACGCTATGGCCTTTGTGGTGTTTCTTGTAGAACTGCTAAACACATCATGATCTGAAAGACTGAGGGTTTCTTTCCTTCCGTAGGTCTTTGTTTCATACAGTTGAACCTACAGCACAACATGGCCACTCTATTGAATTTGAACCTTAACACAATCTTAAAAAGATTTGCGTAACTACGAGATGGCAGTGACTTTAGTGCTTTCCTGATATAACTTTTTACCACACTGAGCTTTCTGATGCGTCTCCTCTCCTCTGCAGGTGGGGGATCCTGTTCTCCCACCCCAAGGACTTCACTCCGGTCTGCACCACCGAACTGGCCTGTGCCGCCAAGATCAGCGATGAGTTCAAGAAGCGTGGCGTGAAGATGATCGCCCTGTCCATCGACAGTGTTGAGGATCACCACAACTGGAGCAAGGTCAGGTACACACAGACGCACACAGTTTATAACTTAGTTGCTGATTGTATAAGAGGTTGGAATACAGCTTTTGAACAGGTGAGACAACTTTTAGGAGGACTGAGTTAGAGTCTCATTTAATGGTCTTCAGCTTTTATTGTGTAACACTGACATTTAAAGCCGGCAGCCAGGGTATGATCTAGAAACATTAACCTTTTCCTTTTATAAGTGACTGTACTCCTATGTTTATTATCCTTTAACTCCATCTCTTAATCTCTTGTACAGAGGATCCATGTTATGCGTACATGCTTGTCCTTTTTAATTGTGACAAAAAAAAACAAATTTTCAGATTCTTTGTTTAATTTGAACAATACTATCGTCACATTTTTGGTTTTGAAGTTTTTTAGATTTGTTTAATTTAATTGTTAGAAATAATATATTTTGCTATTTTCTAATTTGCATCAGTATAATGATAAAACCCTTAACTCTTAGTTCTGTAACCGTGCCTGTGTTTGTGGAAACTCTCTTCACCCTCGGCACAGAGGGAACCCACTCTGATTGATTTTTTTTTTTTTAACTGGGTTGCCACATTACAGCAACGCCTCCTCAGGCAGACCGGTGATTGGTCCAAGTTCACTGGACCAGCGTCAGTTTGTCATGTAGTGGCATCGCTTGCTTCACTGCTAAAAACAACCTAAACCTGACATTGTAGTGATTATCCGTGGCAGAGCAGATTGGGCTGTACATTCACAGTGCCTGTGCATGTAGTTCACCGTGACTTGTAACTTATTGCCTTCGTCGGGATTGAGAGAATAAGTAACTGAGGACGATGACAAAATCTTCACTGACGTGAACCCTGTGTCTCCTCTCTGTGTGCAGGATGTGATGGCATTCAACAGCCAGGCAGAAAGTGATCTGCCTTTCCCCATCATCGCTGACCATAAGAGAGAGCTGTCTGTTCAGCTGGGCATGCTGGACCCCGATGAGCTCGACAAGGATGGAGTGCCCCTCACTGCTCGCTGTGTAAGAAACCCATCCCCCAGTTTACTTGCACTAACACACATCATCTTCAGCAGTGTGTTGTTACGAAACAAAGACGAGACAACAACATGAACAGCTTGTCTCAAGCTGAAAAATGTGCAAATATGCATATTATTTTGGAGTTTATGACCCGAATAGAATCATAGGACACCAAGTTTTAAATCGCAGGAGTTACTTTTCACTCTTACTATATTACCTATACCAACAAATATCTAAACTTTCTACTCTACTTCATTATAACAATGCAGTGTGTTACATGTTCACATTATGAAAATGATGGGGCAAAAAACGAGATGGGGATTTATCTGTTGATCCAATTGAAGCAGGCTGGTTAAATTTAGACCCGCCCCCAGCCAGCAGCAGCCACACAACACAGAGACTCAGCCATAATAGCCCTTTGCATTAGGAAATATAGATTATTTCCTAGTGAGCAAAGTATCAAGATGTGCTGGTTTGCATGTGTTAAACCTTTGTGTTCTCCCCCCACTGCAGGTGTTTGTGATTGGCCCTGATAAGAAGCTGAAGCTGTCTATCCTCTACCCGGCCACCACAGGGAGGAACTTCGACGAGCTGCTCAGAGTTATCGACTCGCTGCAGCTCACGGCACAGAAGAAGGTGGCCACACCGGTCGACTGGAAGGTACGCACTCACTGTATTTACGCTTGAACACTTAGATCAGCTGTCCACACATCCAGAACAAGGGCCACTTACAAACCAACTGCCAACAAGAGTCCATCCTCTCTCAAAAGGAACAATGGTTCAATAAAATGGCCACACAACTCAGGCTGGAACCAAACTAAACTGTTCTGATATCTGTCTTTCAGCCCGGTGACAAAGTCATGGTCATTCCTTCACTGTCTGATAGTGAAGCTGCTGCTCTCTTCCCCAACGGTGTGACAACAAAAGAGGTTCCTTCTGGGAAGAGATACTTGCGCTACACTCAGCCCTGAAGACTTCATCCTGCTCCACCTTACAGCTCTTAGAGCCAGACACCCTTGGTTAATAATACACGTGACGAACTAACACATGCCATAGATTTACTCACAGGTCCTGCCACTTGCCCAGCTATGAACGAAATACATGAATAGTGTCATGATCCAGTGCCTTGTTCACCATTCTTCAATAAAAAAAATAAAATAAAAAAAACCTTTTCGCACAACTTGTCTGAGTCTTTGAACTTTCTCTGCTGTAGAACCAGTGCCGAACGCTAGATGGCAGCATGCACAAAACATTGGGTGCTGCAGCGGCGCCGTCTGAAATCACCAACCTGCTCTCAGCAATAGTGGCAGGGAGTGGCAGCACAGGAACGTGACTAGTTTATTTACATTTCCCATTAGTGATAAAAATCAGCCCGGCCACATTCACGCAACATTTAGCCTTATTATATTTCCTAATGTAAACTTGAGCTCTCAAACCTTCCTACTCCATGTCTGTGGAGATTCTCAGACATTCTCTCCTGCTCCATACTTTTACTCAAGTACTGCAACTTAAATGCGGTCTTAATGTACTTTGATCCATTTTCAGATATTTCATTATCTATGTTACATTTTGGAAATATATTATACTTTTTGGGTCATTGTGTATATCTCACACATCTATAGGTTGTACAACACAAATATTTAGTTACTCTCTTTAACATCAATTGGAGGCTTGCGCAGAATTATTGATTCATTGTTTTCATCATTTTGAATGCAGAACTTTAACCTCTTAACGACTATAAACAGAAACATGTTTGTATAAATCCTTAAAGCCTCATTACAGAAGTGGGGTTGTTTGCAAGATGCAAGATGAGATAGTTAAATGAACTCAGCAGGTCGACCTCAACTGTAGACAAGATACTGAAGCCAGGCCTGAGGTGTAGGTTTTCCCCTTTGAGTTATTCAACCCTTAAAACTGCACGGCTGAACAGAACACACACTCACATTGGCCTTTGCATTCACTCTGAGTGTGAGGAATGCCGAGGTCAGACAGAAGAGATGGGTTTGCACTTGATCGAGGAGGGAGGCACAGGGTGACCAGGGCCAGATAAAATATCTGAGCCCTCCCTCTTTTAACTCCTGTCAAACACACAATTTGAATTGGAATGTTATTCTTCTTCTATCTTCATCATCAGTTTCTCACTTAACACAGCCCACCCATTAAAATGAAGAGGTTTCCTTTTTGTCCCTTCACTCAATTGCAGATTGGATAAAAAGGCATCTATGCGAAGGTAAATAATAATCATTCCTTTGTCCTTAGTTAAAAAAGATGGTTTCTGATGATAGTACGTGCATCCATCAGGGGACCCTTGCCCTCTATCTCCTCTGCCTGTTTTCCCTCTCCCTCTCGGGTGGCTGTTTTGTCCCCAGGAGTCGTCCACACTAACACCTACAGGGACACACCGTATACAGATCAAATGCATTTCTCAAATTCCGGACGACAATAGCCTGTGCCAGAGCATGAGAAGCGCTTTGGGTGTCAGACACTGGCTCCACTTCCAAGTACCAACTAACCCCACACCACCTCTGTTTCTCCCCCCTCCCTCCCTCCCTCCTGTTCATCTGTCACTCCCTCACTTCTGGGCCCGCCCCACCTTGCCTCTGCAACACTAGTACATGCAATCCAACACCGGCCAGGCCTCACAGGGCAAAACACACACAATACCAGCTGCTCTCTCTCTCTCTCTCTCTCTCTCCCTCTCCCTTTCACTTTGTAATGCACGTGTGCACACGCACACACACCCTCTCTCTCTGCTTGGAGAGGAGAGGCCTCCTGTCAAACTTGTCTTATCTCAGAGAAGATGTTTTCCGCTCTCTCTCTCTCACACACACACAAAGTTGGGGAAATACACTCATTTGCTTCATTGCCAACTGGCAGATGTGTACATTGATACTATTCTGCTGGAACCACAACCAGCAGCTGGGGAGCATCGCTGCGGATAAAGAGTTTAAACAGTGGGAAACAGCTTCGCCCTCTCTCTGAGGGTGACAAATTGCAACAGTGCATTAAACTTCTAAAGTTCAATCATTTACATGAATTTGTTTTCAACTGTAAAACTGACAGAATGTGGTTCAGCATAAAAACCTCATGGTGGTGTCAAGACTCCAGGAAGTTCTCTTAATGACCAATAGAGGGCCACTCAGCTGGTTGCAAAATGTGTGTTTCTATAGAAGTCTATGACAAAATAATTCTCACTTGATTAAAATGTCAGTACACATATTCATTCATTGTTATGGTGTGGGTCCCAAGTGTCAATTTCTCAATAGGCTACAGTGAAATGATTAACTCGAGGCTTCAAAACAGCAGCTCCCTTGTTTTTACACTTACATTTAATGGAAAGGATACGGCTTGTTAATTATTTTTATATGCGTCTGTACATTTTGTTTGGACAAAGCAGGGCTAACAGTTTCCTCCCCCTTCCATTCTTTATGAAATGCTAAGTTGTGCCTACCAGCTGCTGGCTATAAATTCAGTGTACACATAGGAGTCTCCTCATCTGACTCTCAGCAGGCAAGCAAGTAAGCATATTTCCCAGAATGCCTTCAAAGGTGTAGCAGATCTTTGACGTGGGGAGGTAACAGAACAAAAACAACATACGGGGGCACACACACACACACACACACAGTGTGTATGTATGTTTCCATGTATGGGTGTTTATTCATGAGCTTACTATGGAGGAGGTCATTACTCCCATGCTGTTTGCCAGGCTTTGACTTCCTCACCTGAAGCTGCCCATGACCTGCAGGTTAACAAGCCAGAGACCAGAGCAGCCACACAACGTCCACATGCACATTTGCACACGCCTTCGCCGAGCTTTGGCTTGATGCTTTCCAGACGTGCCCCCGGCCCCTCTCCCTCCTACATCGCCTGGCACCCTCGCCTGCCCCACTCTCCACGTCTCCCACACACTTGAACACACAAGTACACACAAGCACCTCCCCCATCTCACCCGACTCTGCTTATCAGAGTTTATGCTTCTTCTGAGGAGGCAAAAGCACGATACAGTCTCAGCTATTTCCTCATTCATGCTGCTGCTCCATCTTTTTTACTTTTTTTTTTTTTTGGAACTGTCCACTTCTGGACCTCTAACAGCGTTTCTGCGAAACCAAGTGGGATAAAGATAGAAGCAGCGATAGAGATGACACGACTGAAGGTCAGACAGAAGGACCTGCCGGCTGACCTGAGGATTTGGCTGAACTTTAAGGAGCATTAAGCTCTCCGCCATCCACACTCACCCTTGAGCTTTCCTCACTCCTGCTAGCGCCTTTCAACAGACTCACACACGCCTGCACACACAGAGGTGAAGACACAGTGATAAAAGTGTACGAGACAAATGCCATTGTTTTGATGGCACCTCGTAAATACAACACCGAGACAGGCTATTACGGCAGAACAGGTTAGAGCCAGTTGGTGCTCCGTAGAAGTCGGGTGATAAATGAGAAGGTAAAAGTGCAATCACTCTCCGTGCTTATCTTTATCTCTCTCTATTAATATCACTGTCTTTCTCTTGCTTTTTCCCCCCCCCCCCCCTTTCTCTCTCTATTAGAGACACATTGATCACCAGCCGCTGGCATATCACCTGAGTAATGGCGAAGGGTGTCTGGGCTTTTAAACAACCCCTGCACAGCGCCAACAGCTTTATCACAGCGACAAGGCAAATGGCTGCTCACATAATAAAGTGAGCCTTTTTATGTGTGTGGGTGTGTTTGTGATCATAATGCTGGGGTGTATGCCATTAAGAGGAGACATCAAACAGAGGCCACCAGCTAGGCCACAAGAAGAACCACCACTACTAAAGACTGTAATATGTTCAAGGGTTTAACAGTTTAAGAATAATATGTTTTCACTTTAGCTTTAAAAGTTGTTTGATAATGAGTTTTCTTGCTAAGTCTACATCAGAATGTGGACGCCACGTTTATTTCTGCTTAATTTGACCATTAACACTGGAAACAGAAGGATGACAGCTATAATCTGGCTAACAAAATAATGTTGAATTAATATAAACTTAATGCTAGATTACTTTGTATTTGATGAAACAACTATGTAAGTTATTAAATGGTAAATATTTAAATACAGAGTTATACTAACTGTTCTAATCTATGGGCTTAGCTAAGCTAAATTCCTCTACTGGCTTTGGATACACATTTAACACAACACAACACACAAGACTGGTATCTGTTTTCAGATCTAACTTTTGTCAAGTAAGCTAAGTAAGGTTATTTTCAATGTAACTTTAATCGTGAATGATTTCCTGTTGAGCCAGAATTGTTCAGATCTCTGTAAATCCTAAGGATTTCCACTGTGACGCACAACAATGTTTTCATGGTTTAAAGAGAGCTTCAGAAAAGTGGCTCCACATCATGTGCTTGCATCATATAATAACGGCACACTCCACTTCTTTCCACTCCTCAGGAATGATGCCAAAGAATCACGGATATGAATGCTGCCATCTCGCACATGTGGGCCAGAGTCAAACATGCTTGACCGATCATCAGTCTCAGCTCTCAAACATCATTCTAAAAATAAAACATTATCATATCTAAGAATTGCTTTTAGGTGTATTTCTTATAATATTTTTTTTTGGTTCATGTCCCATCAACTGACATGGAGGAGGCTGGATTTTATGACCTACACTGCAACCAGACACCAGGTGGCAAACGAGACACTTTTGGGAGCCATAATGGCGTCCATACTGTCTATGGTTTGCACCAGTTATAACATCCATGAGTTAGACAGTAAAATATTTATCCAGTGAAGAAATTCAAGAACCAGTGACAGTAATAACAAGCAACTTGACCATGAACAGGACCTGATTCAATTGCTCCTCATGCTGTTGTCCTCACACAGAAACCTGACTCAATCCTTACAGGAAAGGAGGTGGAGACGCCAAAAACTAAACAAAATAAAGCAAAGGGGAAAAAGATAGAGCCCCCACAATTTCAAAAGCCTGTTGCTGTTTTTTATCCTCTGTGTTCTTTTCCACTGATGGTTTATTTTTCTTAAAGCAGAGGGCAGTCGATGTGAGAGGGCAAAGGGAATGTGCTTGTGAAACTCTATCGCTGAAGGGAGACAGAGCGAGTGCCACGTTTGTGTGCGTGTGTGCGTGTGCGTGGCAGTTTGTGTGTATTCAGTATGATGTGGCGGAGTGAGTGGAGGAGGAGGGGGCAGAGAATGGGTGGAGGCTGCTGCGGTGAAATTGAAAAAGTGAGAGCGAGGGTGAGCGAGAGACGTTGAGGAGAAAAAGAGAGGTGACATGGCGTTGCCGTGGCAACTGTTTAGGGTTTGGATTATTTTCCCTCAACCATAATGGGCCCAGTTTGGAGCATAATGAAACCAGTCTGGCCTTCCTGGCTCTCACACTCCAGGTCATGTGCACTCACACACACACACACAGAGAGAGAGAGAGAGAGAGAGAGAGAGAGGGAGAGGGAGAACTGACAGAATAACAGATGTTTTGCTTTAGCACTTGTTTATGTTCATCCAACAGTGGGAGAGCAGAGCCATGGTTAACTATCAATTAAAGCCATGATCATAAAACAAGCACTTGTAAACACACACTGCCAACCTAACGTAGAGCCAGGGAAAGACTAAAATAGCTTTTGATATTATTATGAAAATGTCTGCCTGTTCTCTCTGATGGTGAGAACAATGTGAAGGTTTAAGGATGTTAAAGTTCTCTCACACTCTGGCAGTTCCACCTTAAACCCACAGATACGAGACACCATGTCTTTGCTACACAGTTTGCCGTCCTGGAAGGGAGACACGTATATTCCTTTCTCTCGTTCCAGCCTCGCTTGTGGGCTTCACCTCACCAGGGGAACCAATGAGTTTTCTGGGTAACTGCTTTCAATAAGTACACTTATAAAACTTTGTGTGTTAATGAGGCTTTAAGCCAGAATATGTTACACATGGAGAGTAATAAGTCTCTGCGTGTGTGTTAAAGATGTTTCGGAGGTGTGCGTCAAAGTGTGTGTACGTGCGTTAACGTCTCCTCTGTCTGAGTGTAATGAGCTCCCCTGGGCAAGACCCCCCCCCACCTTCCATGCCTCCATCGCTCCTTCCCCTTATCCTCCTTTCCCTAAACTTGGCCCTATTAACCCCTCAACCCGCCCCCACCCCTCATGTTTATTTGAATAGGGGATGGTGGAGAGGTAAGGTGACTTGATGGCCTGTACACATGTTTATTTATACATAGGTAGGTCTGACTATACGATGAGGAGGAAATTGGTTTGGGGGGGGGGGTTTGAGTAACTTTGGTCCATGTTTGGGAGCCACCATGGAAAAAAAAGACGAGAAAACAGCTTAGATGTCGGGTCAGTGGCTTCACACCTTAGACTGACCCAGTGGCCATGATGCTAAAGGTGGACTTCACTGCTAACAACCTCAGAGGTCAGAGGCTGTCGAGGAAGGCTGCACATCTCCTCCAGTCTGGCCCAAATCTATCTGCAGTCATGGGTCAGGAGCTGCCCTTTACTGGTGACTGCATGGTTGTAGCCCACCTGAGGGACCTGAGCAGCTTTGTCCAACTAGGAAGTTGGATGAAGCAATCTTATTTTAGCATAGAGGTTCAATATGTATAGTATTTGTTGTTGTTATGATAGCTGTTATCTCCAAACTCTAAATCAAAGGTTACTTCTGATCACAGAACTGTCATAAACACTGACCCACAAGCTTATATATAATCGGGTCATTAAATCAGAATCACAGGGGCTTGTGTTAAATCCCTATGATTCAAATTTAAAAGCTTTCATGACCTGGCCTTCCTTCACTAATGTTAACTCACAGACTGGGAGAAGTGAAGTGGGCTGCTTCTGGTAGCAGGGTCTCATTCGCAGCTTTTCTGGTGGGAATGTTTTTTTCTTTTTTTTTTTAAACACACCACAGTGTAGCGAGGAGTGAGGTGGAGGTGAAGGCCTCAGAATAGAGCGTGACTTCAGTGGGGATTCCCCCTCTGCCTGACACTCTCACATCAGTCTGCTCTGATGTCGTTCGCACCCAGCGCTGTGTCCCTGCTCCCTCCACTGCCAGATAGTGGGAGGCATTCAGGCCTCTTAGAGCAGGATTAGTGACATGCTTCCACCTGATGTCCGAGTGCCTCAAGGTGATGACATCACAGCTTTGTCCCTTTTCATTCATTTTCCCCCTACGACGATATTGTGTGAAATACAACAACAACAGTAGTAGAATCTAAAATAAATAAATAAATAAATAAAGATATGCTCTGTTGACACAGATTTGTCTCATGCCTCACACCACTACAAATACAAAGGACATAAAGGGACTAAAACTACCGGCAAACCTGTCTTTATCCTCATGACAATTCAAAATATTCATTCACATGAGAAAGAATGGAATCATCAGGGACACAAGGCTGAGATGTGCTGCCCTCTCATCTCTCTGCCATTTTCCTTCCTGTTAATCAACACAGTACATGATGGCATACATTTCTCCGTTAATGACCACTGAACAACGCACTGCGGGATACAATAAGCCCAGAGGGTATAACATTTGTTGACTAAACGTTTGGGAAAGCACTAGAAAATGGCTAATTTGCCATATATTTGTTTGTGAGTGATTTCACACACAGTCTGTCTTCCTTTGAAAAACAATGCCACCCATGGATTAGCGTGTGAAAGGCAAAGCTATTTTGGAAGTGACAATCCTCATGAAAACTAGTAGATAAATCCTCTGCGCCGCCTGCCATGATAAATGCTGACACTAATCGTACTGATGCTAAAAAGGGGGGGGGGGTGATAAATACAAAGAGAAACAAACAGGGAAAGAAATAATTGATATAAGAAAAACAGAAAGACATTTGCAGAAAATGTATTTTACAGACAAATGGGGACACCGAAAGACAGATGGCAAAGTTAAGACAGGGCGACGCCAGCAGGAAATAGAACGAGGTGGATGGAGGTGAAAGGCAGACAGAAAAATCCCAGGTCTTTTCAAGTGTTGCCCAGCGTTGGTCAGGTCTCAGAGCTGCTGCCAGGGTGCAGCTCTCAGTGCCACTCCAGCACAGTGAGCCTTTATAACTCTGGTGCTCCATGGAGCCGAGGGCCAATCCAGCTGGCCCACGCCCTGCCAGGTTCTCTCATGTCGGCCACTGACAATCAGGCACGATGGGGCTTACAGTGGATGCTAGGGGATTTTGACTGTTTCTTACTTTAACTCTCCAAAATAGCAACAAATTTTGACTTGATACCATTTACAGGGCAAACTGGGCAAACACTGCACATCACTGCTCCAGCATTTTAACAGCAAAGAGAGCCCCTTTTAAATAGAGCTCTTTGTGTTATTGCATTCATTGTGGTTACTACTCTGCTGGGAGCTCTAAATACAGCACGAACAATACTTATACTGTCCCACATCGCATAGTGTTAAATACCACCATAAGCACATGGCGTTGAAAACCCTAAGCATGCCAGCTCAATATATTACCAGTTATGGAAAGTAACAACTGCTGTTTGTTTTATTCACATTCTTATTTTGTCTAAAAAAAAACCAAATAGAACAAACAACTGACTGTGCATATCTGTCACCCTGTGATGTCACTCTGGTTGATTGAAAGCCATTTCTGCGAGCAGGCCCATTGACAGCAGTAGTCGCATCAATGATGACCAGTCATGAGTCAGTCCTTTTCCCCCTGTATTTATAGCATCAAATAATATATCTAAAACAAAAATTCCCGGGAAAAAGTGAGATGGGATCTACCTAAAGTGACAGAAACCATCCTTGATTTGTTTTACTTCTGCACTTCTCATCCACTAACATGGAGGAGACAGGACTTAGGATCGATGCTGCACCCGGCCACTGGGGGGCAATCGACTTTATGGTGTGAACATTATAACTGAATGTTGGTGTCAGCCCGTCCTGGTTTGACTTTGCTTCTAACGTAACATGGATTCACTTTTACCATCTGCCTCGTGGGTGTGGATAATGTACTGCTGGAATCTGGATGGGGCTCTCAGTGCAGCTTATCTCACTCCTACTTGGAGAAGATCAAGAATTTATGTCCTACACGATATTGTTTGTGAAGGGAGGCCTTATTTATTTCATCACTTAATTCTTGCCCCCTTTGGAATCATCAGGCTTTCTACACCTTATTGAATGAGACGTAAAAAGTGGAGTTATCTTCAAGTCGGAGATGACCCCAGCTTCTCCGTCCAAAGCAACATTCATCATGAGTAATATGCAGCCCTGGACGGTTTTGTCAGAGTTAAGTGATATAAATCACTCCACAAAATAAGGGCGACTGGGGGCATCACTTAATTCTTGCCCCCTTTGGAATCATCAGGCTTTCTACACCTTATTGAATGAGACGTAAAAAGTGGAGTTATCTTCAAGTCGGAGATGACCCCAGCTTCTCCGTCCAAAGCAACATTCATCATGAGTAATATGCAGCCCTGGACGGTTTTGTCAGAGTTAAGTGATATAAATCACTCCACAAAATAAGGGCGAGAACGAGGGGGGGGGGGGGGGGTTAACTACAACCTTTCAGCTCCTCCCTCCCCCCTCCTGCAAGATACACAGATAAGAACAGACAATCCATTTCTTTCAACCCAGACAAGGAGGAACAGAGTTTGAGTGATGAACATGCTTTTACACACACACACACACTGTGACAGGAACATCTCAAGTGTGTTATCATTGCTCTTTATGAGCCTCTGACAGGAAGCGATGCCCACAGTTTAAATTACACGTCTCAGTGTCCCCAAACCTGCCCGCTCAACAAAATAGTCGCTTCTTCTGCAAAACAAAGTCTTTGGTATTTTACGGTCAAGGAACAAGTTATTGCAGGTACTGGAAAACAAACACGCTCTCTCTCTCACACACACACACACACACACACTGATATATTAGTGATGGAGGTGTGTGTATAAAACAAGCAGACAGCTGAAAGGGCACTTTGCCACTTGGCACGTGGCCATTTTCCATTTAACATCCCCTCCTTTCTCCTCCATTTCACCCTGCGTGCACCAACTTGGCATTATTTTCAACTTGGTTCTCTCCCTCTCTTTGTAATTCACACTTTTAGACTGCAACACATTAATCCATCATGGTGGAGAGGGTATATACCATATAAACAGCATGTAGAGGCACCCTGATTTGCCCGGTATTCCTGAAAGTTAGAAGGATTCTCTGTTGATGTTGGTGATTAAATCATCATTGCGGGCGTGGAGGAGGAATGAGGACAGATGAGGAGGGGGGTGAGGGGGTGAGGGGATTACTGGGACAGCTGAAGGTGGAGCATAGGCTTACAACAGTTTGGCATGAGTTCAGATTTCAGCTTGGCACTAGCCTTCTTCTCAGCTCCTCTCCGTCCCCTCACGGCTGTCAAATCAAGTATTTCTTTAACCATCTTCTCTCCTCCGTTCGCCCCCAGCCCTCCACCACCCAGTTAAACATCCCTTTCTTGCCATTTGCCAAAACCACAACACACATTTAAAGCTGGCCTGCAGTTTGTTTGTGAAGGTCAGGTTTGATGTGACAGCAGGAGGGAGGAGGGAGGAGGGAGAGGGTGAGGAGACAGAGAGAGAGAGAGAGGGGGTGAGAGCTGTTTGAGGAGGCCATGAATCATGAGCCCTATACAGGAGAAAGATGAAAGTCTATCATCGTGATGTAAACATGACCAGCGGCTCCTCAGATGTGGTCACCTGAAACAGAGATGAGCCATCACTTTTCTCAATCACCTCCGTGACCAACATGTGTGTCAGTGAATCTTTCCCTTTGAACTTGAACACATCACATTTGTCACAGAGACTTAGAGAACAGATTCAAGAGGCTGTTCGCTCTTTCTCATGATGCTTTATTTAGGGTTCTGTTGCAGCTTGGTGGCAAAGTAAAAGAATGCGTTGTGTATTTGGGTTCAGTATCCTGCCCAAGGTTTAAACCATCAACCTTAACCTTGCCTCGTGACCCACAGACATCCACAGTCTCCTGCTGCTGCCGTTCTGTCTCCACAGTGGATGTTTATGTCGGGCAACAGAATGTTGTGGAGTTTCTGGAGTCTGTGCAATCACCATATTACAACGCATTGCATTTTACTGTGATCTCTGGTGGCTGTCGAAGTATGACAAGGAGGACGTTGAGGTCAGCTTTAAGACGGGAGACCAGATCTGATGCAAGCACAGATCCACCTCCATCTGAATTTAACTAAAGCAGGACTGTTCCCCACCTGCAACCCAACATTTATTATTGTTTTAAAATAAGTTGCCCAGATCTGTTTGATAATTTTCATTGCTGATTTGGATTTTTAAAAAACCTTTTGTTTTACACATGTTACTTTATTTTCACAGGGCTTTCACCAGGGCTTCACTGGTTATACGTTTCAGAGAAATATCACAGCCTGTTCTTGACATGTGTGGAAAATGTCTACAAAGGAGTCTCACAAAGGACACACACACACACACACACACAGATTCCCCAGTGGAAATCTGATCCCCTTCATATCGCCAGTTCAAACGCTGAGAGAAAGGCAATTTAGAGGAGAAGCTTGGAAGCTCAAACAACAACGGCAGCAGAACCTAATGAACTATGTGGGAAAAAGATGAAAAGAAATTAGCCACATGGCAGATATAACGTATGTGTGTGAGTCTGAATAATGACAAGTTCCCAGAGTGGTTTTACTTAAATGGAGCTGTGCTTCTCTGACTATTTTAAGAAGAAAACGTCTGCCCAGCATCCCCAAAGAACTGAAACTGTGTATGCATGTGTGCGCGTGCTTATCTCAAAAATGCATTTATCTTCGTTTTTATCGGGCAGAATGGTTTGTTAAGCTTTATATCATTGATTATTATAATGGCTGAGAAATGTTGTGCATGTGGTGAGAACCACGATACGCGGAAACGTTTACCATGTTTGTTGGTGAAATCCAAACTCTGATTCGACCACAGTTCTGCAGCGCACAACCACAGGAGCGTGTCCATCAGGTTGGAGAAGACACGACTGCAATAATCAGCGTTTATTTCTATTTCAGATGGACACATTTCCCTGTCGGCTTTTAATAGCCCAATCAACGCCTGGATGATAGAACTAGAGACAAAGAAACGCAGCCAAGAAAAGACAATGAGAAGGACAGGATAGCAGCCCCCAAGCCTGGATCCCAACTAATCTCTTTTCAAGGCCCAGGATCTTTGTGCTTTTTAATATTCCAAATGTAGAATAAAGTCCAGGACATTACTCATGTTTATTCCTCTCCATCAGCTGAATGGGCCGTGTAGCTGGCAGGTAGGCAGGCACTCTCACTGGAGCGGTGTGAGCCTGCCAAGCTATAAAAGCAGCCATAAAAATCACCTCCAGAACCAGCTCAGATGCTGACCATATGGCCGCGAGTTTAACAAGGACAAACTGCACCTCCTCACAGCTGCCTGCTCTCTCGGGTTCAATCCTTCTCTCTTTCTCCAGTTTTTTCCTCCACGATCTCCTTCACATGTACTGATCTGATAGCGCCGCTGCTCGTCCACTCCCTGACGCTCTCCAAGGCTTCTCTCAGACGTGCACTGAAGTCCAGACATTTTCTGGAGGACCTTGATGCAGAGAAAGAAAAAGGCAGAGGAAAATGTTACGGTTTACCATTGTCTGCTTTTTCTCTTATTTCATTCAGATCTGTTTTTCCAACCCCCACTTAAAGAAATTAAGAAGCAAGTAAGATAAATCCAAGACACATTATCCTGACCAGGACTTCCTCTTCAGACTTGAATTTGATCACAGAGTCAAATTTCAGATGTTATGGAGACTCATTTATAAATTATATTCCTAAATAAGGATCAGGCTGAATGAAGAGGAGGGCTATTTCTCTGCAGCTAAATTTAATATTTATGAAAACATTTTGGAATCTCACATTGGTCTTAAATTCAACATTTACCAACAATGAAGATTTTAGTCCACAAATAATCTCGTCGCAGCGACTCTCCATCCCCTGGGCCCCTTTACTTTTCAGCCGGGCTTTACGTCGGCCGCCCTGTCATTAGCCCTGAGCTTTAATTAATGGACACACCTGTCACCACATGGCACACACAAAGCAGGTCACGGCAGGGACGCTGGGGAATTCCCGGTAAAAACTGCGGCGCACATCAGATTACCCACAGGTAGTTGTTGATCAGCAGCGCTTGTTGACGTTCCTCCCACAGGTGTTGCAGCACAAGTGGGAGTCGTCTCGCTGGCGTGCCTGTGTATGTTTGTGCATGAAGCGCGGAGACCAGGGCGAGTGGATGGAGAGCAATCCTAATGGAGCAATGCTAAAGGATTTGTTCTGGTTGAGCAGAAGGAGAGGGGCGGCGGGTTTGTTGGTCGTCTGCCACGCTAACAAGCAGAGTTAAAAGCCCAGAGTGACAGCCCTATTAGAGGCTAATGGAGGCTGAGACAGCTGAGACCCTGACACACAAGTACACAAAAACACACACGCACACGATAAAAGACCACCACGCCCAAGAACAACCAAGTGACTCCCCCCTCACCCCCCCCGGAGCTCCACTGCCTGTCTATGCCTCCATCCCTGTAGTTAAAGATTTTTATGGGTGAGGGAGTGGCACATGGACAGGGAGATTGGATGGGCTCTCATGCTATCAGCCGTCCCCCGAGGTAACGAAAGGTCAAGGACTCTCATTTTTCATCTCAGACAATTACCCTCCCATTTCGACCTGGCTTCCCTCTGCCACTCCATCCAGCCCTCGTACCCTGCCGTGCTCCACCCAGTCCTCTAATCACATTCACTCTGCCTTACATGAACACACACTCACACACACACACACACACTTGCTCCCCGTGCACACACGCATGCAGACAGACCCACGCTCTGTCCTTCAAATGATCATCTGAATTAGGACGACAAAATGCAACTGTTCAATAAAACAAGAGTCAAGTCTGATAAAAAAAAAAGGAAAATTCCACTCAAATTAACATTCCTCTTTCTCCAGATATCCTCCCAGTGGCTGGCATAATTCATTTGTACTGTGGGCAGTAGCAGACTAGCAGACGGCACTGGTCCCCTGCTGCACTCAGTCCTGGGAAGATGTCTGAATGTCTGGGACTGTGGTGCGGCTGTGTGTTTGGGTGACCCGGGGGTACAGTCCAGATAAATTCCCGAGGGGGGGAACAGAGTGGAGCAGGGCCTGACCTTCTGGCGCGCTGTGGTATGCTAAATATGTAGCAGGAAACAAGCTGAACATCTATCCGTCTACATAAAAAGAGGGACTGTTTGCCTGCAGGCTGTAGGATACGAAGAGACGCTGCAGAGGTTAGAGAGCTGCGCTGCTTCTCTAGCTGTCAAGCGTGTGTGTGTGTGTGTGTGTGTGTGTGTGTGTGAAAGAGAGAGCGAGAGCTGGGTTGCACAAGGGGTTTGCGAGGCGTGGGTGATGTTGGCGATTACTTCTAAGAGGGCCCACAATTAACCCTCAGCTTCTCAGTGACCCTCTCATTCTCATACTTAACCTCCGCAGAGGTCAGAGGACAACAGGCTCTAAGTGGCCAGTAGGTCTCCAACCGGGCAGTTCACAAATTAATCTGTAACAGAGAGAAGGAAACAGAGGCCCATAGAGGAGAAGGAGCAAAGCTGCACGGGCCAAAGCCCGTTTTGTGCCAATGATTCTGCTCGGACAGGTGGGAGAACTTGTTCAGAACAGGAGGTGACAAGAGGCGTGAATGGCTGCTTTCAGACATGTTCACAGCACGTTCCGGAGGAGCTGTGAGAAATGCAAATATCCTGTGCTACCGACCACTGCAACTTCACATACATATATGCTGATATAGCAACAACATATTGGATCTGACTTAACCTTTACAGAAGTTAACAGTTTATATCCATAAAGGCTGGAATTAGGTTTTTTGCAGACATTTGTGCAGTTAGCGAAGCTGCCAGGAAGTTCAGGTGAGGTGTTCATCACAGGAGGTCAACGTGCAAGCAGAGATTTATGGGAGTTAAACGGAGGCCACAAATATCAGTCATTCATAATGAGCCTGTCACAAGCTGAGGAGAGCGAGCTTTTCTTCCTCCTCCTCCACAACAACTGCCTCAATATTCACCAAAACAGCTGAGAAGGTCAGCCAGGATCTGGGATTTACTGTGACTCATTACCAAGGCCAGTACCGTGCATGATCACGTCCTCCTCCTCCTCCTCCTCCTCCTCCTCTGCAGTGATTCCAGGGCAATGAGTTAACACGCACCCCCAGGAAGGATTCACAGTGTGGGCATGCCCTCCATGGAGACCCCCTGGCTCTCACTGTGACCAGGAGGTGCAGCGGGGGGTATGATTTTTCAAGCAGATATGCAGCAGTCAACAGCAGATTTACATCCTTTGTGGACACATCTGCACAATACAGTTCCCTTATTTAGTCACACAGCAACATGTTTTTATCCTACACGACACGCACACACAATTCCCCAAGACTCTTCTGGTGCACGCAGGCATTATCTTGACATGAAGACTTGTCAGTTCCACGCAGATGAGGACAATAGTCAAAGAAAAGTTTCCACAGTGTCTGAAAGGACCTGTCAGCATTTATCCTGAAATGAAAAGAAAGACAGAAAATGAGGGAAAGACAACAAAAACACAGCTGGTAGGGCGAGATGAGAAGGAAAGGGCTCAGGTTTGAGTTGTGAAAACACACTCGCCGTCTACTTTGAATGCCCCAGTCCCCTTCGTCGAGGGGAATGTACGCCACAGTTCCAGCACACTGGCATTTCTCCCCCTGTTCAAACAGTGAGTGTTAACAGCAGCAACATTCAATGTACACTTGAACTTTCACAGTAAATTCAGACCTCATGTGTCCCAGTTTATATCCATGATGAATTCGTGGACAGATTGTTTTTGGTCATTGACAAAGGAGGAATCCCACACTCTCTTTCAGTATCTGCACTTTCTGGAAATGCAGACACCTCCAGAAGTGATTCACTTCCAAGAAGCCCCTGGTTTAGAAACAGCAGCACCGATTTATATGGTATTTTGTGCAGAACAGCTCCATGACTAATATTTTCATATACTACTAATATCTGACTCACCCCACATCTTTTTGCCTAAATAATGGTAGCTGTTGATTTAGGTTTACAATCTGTTCCCTCCATCTGTGTTTGACTCAGATGGACGATGAAAAACTTGTGTTCACAGAGGGGACCCTCACACTGTCACTAAATATTCAAATATTCTCACTCACTTATTAAGCAGAGCGATGACCAGAGTTTAGGCCTACAGAGCTGATTTGGAAAGTGCTGCTTGGTGTGTGTCAGGACCTTTTTTTATTCCCACATCACATAAATATTATGTTCTTTAGAGAAGCCTGGCCGTGAGGACAACTTATAAACGTGTTCATTTCATACAGATTTGTTTGACATGTTTAAAGGCTAAGAATCCCTGTTTTGGCATTAATAATGAAGGATGGTGAAAAATAAAGCCATAAAGACAGCTTGGTTTTTCTCTTGCCCAGCGCGATCAGTGTGATTACACAGAGGATGCTCAGTTTAGCAGGATCAGCGAGTCCACAGAAGATTATTGTTTGAATTACATGAGGGTAAGAACAGTCTTTATCTCCGTAGGCCTGTCATTTGCCTGACGTGCAATTCTGCTGGTGCGTCATTAAGTTGTACGGAACCACATGCACACGTTTGCACATGCACTAAAGCAGGCACATACACAGACTGGGTGTCTGTCTTTTTCTCTTAACTTAAGATTTGTATAATCTATTGGCTAATTACATTGGTGTTTTATTGACATGATTTGTTTATTTTATTGAATTTGCAGCCCCTGCAAACTCACTGTCATCTTTTTCTGATGTTATTACAAGGTGGGAATTTAGCGAGGAGGCACCTCGGAGCACTTTGTACTTTAGCCCATGAATTCTAACTTGTAACTAGTTATCCACAGAAATGCAGCAGTTTTAAAATATTTCAATGCTGACATTGCAGAAAATACGCTGATTTTTATTTACGTTTATTTGCAATTGACCAAAGCCCGACAATTACAAAAACAGACAGTTTGCCAGAGTCACTAGACACAGTCACCCACCACTGACGCTGCAGTCATAAGTGAAGAAAAGTAACTTAACAGATCCCATCCTCTCTCCAGGTGTCTTTTCCTCTTTTCCATGCCTCTCTTGGAGCAGCGCGGATGAGCTCTAGTTTCCCGAGCTTAAATTAAATCAGGAAAATCAACTTTGTCCCAGTTCTCATCTTTAATGAGAAAGATGGAGGGATTTCCAAGGTGCTGCTCTGCCCTGTTTTCTTTAGAAAGGTCTCGCTGTTCTGGGAAGGAAGCCTGGAGAAGTGGATTAGCTAAAACCCAAAGGGAGGAAGATATAGTGGACCACATCACACACACACACACACCAGGACACACAAACACCAGGACGCAGAGGTGTTACAAGAGCTCCTAGGAAGGTTATTCCCTTCCAGCTTAGAATCAAATAGGACCAAAGAGGAGAGGGAAGGAGGGAAATCTAAAACACATTTTCACCTTTCGCCCGGACATGTGGAACCTGTACTAGAGGTGTTTTCTTTTCATCTGGCTCTGATGGGGCGGAGAGGTTTCTACAGTGTCCCCTCTGCCCTCTCCTCCCAGGAGAGCTGCGCTGACCCAATTATCAACCAGGACAACAGCCTGCCCAGAACAACAGCACCTTCACAGCTCCATGCTGAGGCCCCAGATCCTCTGCGACATGGCGCCGGGTCACCGCCTTGCTGAGAGACCCTGTCTTGCAGCGTCATAATTCCATTTCAAATGTCACTTAAATTCACAGAATGTGTCATATTATTAATTCACTGCAGATGATCACTCTGCTTAAGTCACTGGACTTAGTTCTAGTGTAAAGTTGTTCTGCATTTTTTTTTTTTTTTTTTTTTTTTTTGACTTGACAACCTGAAAAACGCAATAAAAAATTGCCCTGGGTTTTACAATCACACGTTCATCAGTTGGGGCAGATCAATCCAGAAACAATACCGTGTGAGGTCATGACAACAACAGAGCGTGTCGGAGGAGGTGACACAGTTAAGCAACCACAGCCATGAAAAAAAAAAAAAGGTGTGGGCGTGTTGAAGACCACCAACTACTCCGCCAGCTCTGCTGTCAACTTTCAGAATCCCCCTTACAGAGAAGATGACAAGCTGCAGGCTGCCCAGACACTGTGCGTGGGGACCGGCTCTGAGCTCTGCTGCACATCTATGGCACCATGTTAGGGCGTTTATTTCTATTTCAGATAATGGAATCCCCTCTCCCACGCTGCAAAGACCTTCAAGAGAGGTTTTATTCAAATAAAAGCTGAAGCCCGTCAAAGGTGAGAAGGGGTCTGATTAATTGCAGCCTGAAGAACAGTGGAGACAAAAGCACACGTGTTAAAAGGATTGCAGGTCATTACAAATTAAACTGCTAAGATCCGGATGTACAGATTTGTATTAATTGCTCAGTCTGTAAGACCAACACGTGGGTGCAAACTGAAATATGTCAACAAGAAACGGCTGTGCAGACATCCCTGGGCTTTACTGCCACCATTAACAGGTTATGTGATTTTGAGAGAAATGTCTCTGCTACAATCTGCTCTCATGGTGAACTGAAACCATCATCAGATCGGTTCATTACAGTCGCCCATCACCAAATACCAGCAGGACTGAGGACATAGCCAGTAGCCTGTTGAAACAAAGCATCCAGGGCTGCACTGGTGTCAGTCTGCTAATCAATCAACAAATGTCTCAAAAGGATACGTGAATGTTCACTTTGATGACATTCATAATACAGTTATTGAAACGATGATTCATTACTCTGCTTCGAAGACTTTCACGAACATATTACATGTTAACAGCACAATATTAAATCTCACAATATTCCCCAGCATGATCGAAGCTGTCATTTTGTTGAGTTTCACTTTTTAATAAATGAAGGCTAGGGCCACGTTTTGAATTTGTGCTCACAAGTGAGTTGTCATGGGGGTCTCGTTCTCATGATTTCTCGCCTGTGAGACCATAAAGCTCAACAAACCACAGCGTCTCTGCCACAGCGTCTCTACTGACTCACGAGCAGTAACAGGCTCACCACAACGTAGGCAGGTGAAACCGCAGGCTGGAGGTCACAGCCAACAAGGTGTAAACTAGTGCCGAACGTGCTGGGAATCTCTCTGCCTGATCAGAAGAGGTGTGGTGAGTGAGAGGGGATACGGTCTGGTGCACACGGGGACTCTTGGCAGATGTGTCACTCCACGGCAGAGACTCAGAGCGCCACAGCTGGTGCAGGGGTGGACAGAAAGTGTAAACCAAAAGGCCAAAGGTTGACTCTTTCTCAGTTGTGAAGTACAGAAAAAATCCCAGGTGAGAGGCAGCCGTGGGGTTCGAGGAATCTTATCTTATTTTAAAGCTTTCCTGTAATTAACTCTAACCACAAGAGAAGCTTTAATATAATGATTGTCTGTTAGTGCGAGAATAAATGTCGCAACATTTGGACTATTAGTGTACAATCAGCATGCAATCTCATGGTTAGCACAAAACCCACAGGTTCAACGGGAACAGTCAGACCAGCTTGTCTCTATCTCAGCTACTAGTTTTTCAGGTCTTCCTGTAAACGACCAGCCATGTTGACTGGCTTCTGGGAAAATAGAATTCTTCCCATGCTGAACACGTGGGCCTTAACTTTTGCCGCGCTGTTTGCACACTTAGACCTGTGCATTCACATGGATTGACGCATTTCCTTTGTTGGATAAATGATGTTGTCTCCTGTGCGACCCTGCAGGTGAAGTCATGTAAAGGCAAAGTGAGACTTGGAGACAACTGAAAAGGAGAAGTTGTTGCTCTGGTCTTTCAGGTTGCATAATGTGGCCGTGTGGAGTCGACTTGTACTGGTATCATATTAGTGAGTTTGGAGATGACAAGGTGCTGCCGTGACCCATGGTAACCCCGAGTGAGAACCTGTGCATCCAGAAAGATGCTTCAAATGGAATCTATACCTAACTGTACAAACGTCTACCCGTCTCTGTTTGTTTTGCATCGTCTCACTAACAGTTCACGGCACATTTTGCTGGTTCCATGTTGCGCCAGACGCGGAGTAGAGCAGAGGTGCGATGTGGATGCCTTCGCCAAAATTAAACAGCCCGTATTTTAGGGAAGCGGAGCGCCGCGCCGACTTCAGACGTTTCAGAAGCACTCTGGCTAGAGTTGAAGCATCAGATCTAACACGGAACTAAGGGTGAAAGTGAATGATGTTCAGGTTCAGAATAAACACTTTTCTATAACATCCATATATCTGTGACAATTATGTTTTGATCTTGAAATTACATTTTTCAACAAGTGTAATTCCCCCCCCACCGTAATGTGGGGTGGCAGAGCTCTGGCATTCTCCCAGGCTGAGTGGTGACAGGCAGGTTAGCAGTGTTGAATGTCTCGGCGTTCTGACCTGGGGGCTCCTGCGAACCTCTAAAATGAGGAGAAGTCAAACCAGTGTGGGCTGAACCTCAGGTTACAGAGGTGAGAGGCCTTATTGGAGCAGCACTGTGAGTGCTAATGTGTTTGGGTAGAAACAGAAGTAGACAGGGGACTGGGTAGTTATCTGAAACCTGCCTTCTGAAAACAGAGCTCCCTGCTGACAGGTGAAACCCGAAGTGCCGATTCAATTTAGTCCCAATCGCACGAACACGCGCATGCACAGAAAAATGGAAGAGAATGCGAGACGTCTGCTGTTACAGTTTCCATCCTTTACACACCCACTCCACAGTGTGCGTGCATTTGGACCTCCCTTCCTGATAAAGCTTGCACAGACGTCTGGCTTCTGGGCTGTTCCAATGGAAAATCATGGAGCCTGAACCACAGGCGTTCTTTCTTCCTGGCCTTGGAGCTCCTCCCAGCTGAGCTCCACCTGACGGGTTTTCCTCCTCCTCAGCGTCCAGACGGAACACGCCAAGAGCCAGACTGGAGCACAAACATCGGCTGGAGAGTAAAAGTTTGGCAGGTGTATAGAGAGAAGACAGGGCGGAGAGGGAAAGCGGAGGAAGGACAGGTTCATTTGGGGCTGAACGGAATTGTATTTGAGAGCGGGAGTGAGCGAGACAGGTAGGGAGGGGGCGGGAGGGAACTCAGGCAGCTTGCTGTTGTGGGTATAACGGGGGGGGGGGGGGGGGGGGGGAGGGGGGGGCGGGGGTGGGCGAGAGAGAGAGAGGGGAACCCAGACACAAACATAAACACTGGCGAGCACTTCAATGATTCCTCTCTCTGGCTCCTTGCTTCACCCCTCACCCCTCCCATCACTAGCCAAACATAAACAAATATAACATGGAAAGCATCAGACAGGCTCCATACAACTCAAGTAAATGAGCAATGGGGAAAAATTGCCATGGCGAATTTTGTTGTTTCCACTACACAAAAAAAAAAACACCAATTGGATTAGACCACCTCTCCCCCAGCGTCCATGTCACATCAGCTGTGAAGTGAAGTGGCCACAGAGATCGGTCAACCTGTCAGACGCTGCTGTTCCTTTTCAGGGCGACAACTAAAATAGAAAAGACACAAAACAGCCTGGTTTTTCTAAACTTTCTAAACTGAGAGCCACATACATACACCCTCACACTCAAAACTAAAATAATAATATTAAGCCACACACACACTTTCTGTGCTCGTCTCTCTCTCTCTCTCTCTCTCCTTCAAAGACGTCACAGATTACAGCAGCTCCTCGGGCCGGCTGGCCATGACATCATGCGGGGATCGGCTCCCAGAGTTCCCTGCTGCTGGCACAGGACCAGCCCTGCAAACACTGCGAACACTGCGATACACAATCGCGCACGCACATACAAACACTCACTCGGCTTGTTCCAGCCACACAGAGCATCTGTCAGCTCATCTGCTGTTGGGAATCTACCCAGAGGAACTCCTAGGACGACAGACACGTTTATCGTTCTGTACTTGCTCTTCTTTGAATGCATTTTCCCATCAAGGCCTCGAACAGAGATCTCACTCAGCGCTCTCACACAGACACGCAGTCTCACTGACAGCAGCTGATTGACCACATTATGCAAACTGGAATAGGAGAGCAACTTTTCTTTTTTTTTAGTTGGCTGCAAGTCTCACTTTGCCTTTACTTGACTCCAACAAAGGAAACAAACGCATTGAAGGAATATTTTTTACATTTTGAGGAAATGTGTTTATTTGTTGAGGCCTAGATGTTAAAATAGAATGAATAGAATAGAGCCTTTATTGTCAATGTTTACAGGTAAACATTGAGATTAGGAGCCCTCTTTAATGGTGCTTATTTTTTTATATAGTAAACAACAATGAAAAGCTAAATATATGTAAAATGTAAAATGCGGAATGTATCACTCATTTTGCTGTTTATTCCCATTATTATCCCAGCTGAACCGTCTCATGGGCTTATTCTGACATTTTCTATCTATTTTATGGGCGCATTAATAATAATGTGCTATAGTGGCAAACACACAGCTCTGACTCCTCCAGGGGGTTAACTACCAACTCAGTCCAGGGGTTTAAGACATGGACACCTTCCAAAAAACCAATACTCTCTGCCAGTTTCAGCTGCCGCCTTCAGAACCTCACAGTGCTTATGATAGTGATCAGTGACGCTGTGATCATGAAACAAAACCACTGTTAGGTTTTAAAACTAGCTTGGACGTGAATGACTGTTAGAAAAATAGAGTATTGTGGATTGGAAATGAGAGTCTGATGCTGACCAGGTTTGTAATCCTGACTGCTTGATCTTCAATCTTGTGTCTCCTTCTCCTTTTCAGAAGTCTCGTCCACCCAGTAATTTAGTGTCCGCGTGTTCTTCGTCTATAAAAAAGAAGCAGCGAACCACTCAGCCACACGGTTCACACAAGCAGTGGAAGTGTATCAGACGCTCTGCAGGGGGTCTGCTTCACACAATACCAGTCAGAGAGACATAACAAACATTCAGTGTGTGTGTGTGTGTGTGAGTGTTGAGTGTTTGTCTTCTGTGCAAGTCTGAATTTGTCTTCGACTTTGTCTGAAACAGTTTCTGCCGAGTTTACATTTCTGTGAGTGTCAATGTAGCCGTGTGTGTTCCTGTACTTAAACCTGTGTGTGTGTGTGTGTGTGTGTGTGTGTGTGTGTGCGCGCGTGTGTGTGTGTGGTAGGGTTAGTGGACCATACCAAAGGGGTCAACCTGGGCCAGCTGCCTGGAGCTGATGGAGTGAGCCACACACATGCTGAACTGTGACCTTAAGATGGAGGAGAGGAGGTGATAAGCCAGTGAGGAAAGGAAGAGGGAAGAGGAAAAAGGGAGAGCAGCATGCCGATTTTCCTCCCGTAAAGGTCAGTTTGATTCATTCACATTAATATGCCCTGACAGATTTAGAATTAGCACATGCCTGCTTTTGTTCTTGAACCAGCAATGAAACAACATCAATCCTCCTGTCCATATGAAATATGCTATTTGTTTTGGCAACATCCTTGTATTAACTTTTTACTTTAACCATTCACATACAGGAGCCAGATAATTTAGACTTGGATCAGCTGGAAAAATAAGGCACGTAATCTGGTGTTGTTGTTATTCCATCTCATTAATATCAACTGATTTACTCTCCTTATAGAATAGAAAGTCCTTTATTAGTCCCACAATGGGGACATTTACATTAAATAGAATCAGTGTATAACTGCACCACAGGTGCTGTAGAGCTGGTTGGACAAATTAATTAATAACTTTATTACCTAATACTGCAAAACAAATGGAGGCCCAGAGCCTGTAACTGTGCCCGTGTGTGCACGAAGGTAACAGGGTGAGATCTCTCGACTGTCTACACAGAGCATATAGAGACTGTAAGTATACACAGTCTATTTTTACATCAAGAGCACTGTCGCGTTCCAGCTCCTAAAGCCAGTAAAGGCCTCACACCGAGAGAGACTGTCTCACGGACACACATACACACACACACACACTTTGTCTCACCACCCACTGCTTGGTGTTTGTTTAATATGGCATTTGGGTAAGAGAAGTGTATATCCTGCTCCCATCTTTATAAGGGCACTGCTAATGCAACGCCGAGACACCCCTCCTATTACACTCTCGCTTCTCACACAACACACTACACACGCACACACATGCGCTAGCGTCAGTCCTGCCAACGGCTGCTGCGTCTTGGCTCAGCCCGGAGTTAATGTTGCCCTAACTGAGAAAGAGCATCTGCTTCATCTCTCTGCCGCTGAACTCAATAACACCCTCCTTCTCTTTTCCAAAAGCGCACACATCCAGGCACAGACACTCACTCGCATGCACACAACCGTTAAACACACACACACACACGCTCACACATGCACATACTGGGGCTGGCACCAGTGCTGGAATCTTGTCTGTCTGTCTGTCTGTGATGGTGAGAAACGTAGAGAGACGTGATGAAAGAGCAGATTTAGACTTTTGTGTTCTTGGCATAAGTAGGGCAGCTCTTCAAAAGACAAATCCCTGCTTACTGTTGGCCCAGCTAATAAAGACTAGAAAACCGAACTGGGGTAGGAGAGGCTCTCGCTCTATCGTGTGCTTTAAACACTTGGCCAGTTTGTCCCCACTGAAAGATGCGGGTCATAATCCTGAGCCGTTGCTAAATTCAGCTCATAAACAAACTGTGTGAAACACTGATATTCTTTTGAGACATAAAGACGAGACTGTTGGCAGCCCACGTTACTATATTTGGTTGTCTGAGTCAGAAGACAGAAGTTTCATTTTGCACTTCATTAATTATAGCTTTAGCAAGTTTAATATTTTAATATTAGGCTGAAATGACTTTTGTAGCGTCCCGATTCAGTAAAAGTAAATATAGAATTTTAATTAATATTAATATTATTATTATTATTATTATTTTAATATTAATGTACTGCTTGCTTATCCTCAACCCTTACCACAACCTTATCCTCATCTTCACCCCAAAATGTACTGATTTACAGTACATAACAGGGACTTGTGTTTTGTCCCCATTAGGATGACAAATCTCCATATTGTGACACACACACACAAGAGAACAAACAGTGCACATTCAAACAGAGACAACAGAGACAAAGGGGACGAAGATGAATAAAGACATCATCTTTGGGGAAGAGAGACTGAGTAAAGGAGAAACTTTAAAACCGAAAGGAGCAACACAGAAAGCAAATGTCCACTCAAGCATATAACAAAAGAATGTCTCTAATTTTGCATATGGAAGTGAAAAAAAAACTGTTTATCTCAAACAATGAGGAACAAAAAAAATAGAGTTGAGTGTGCCGTTGTTCCTTCTTTCTGAACGTGTTCTAACGGGGGATAAAGAGAAGGGGGAACCCAAACCGAAACATAGCGGAGGGGGAAGATAACAGCGTCGGTTCTTTGGTTTCTGTCAGGGGTCTTCGTCATGGCTGAAGGACATCTGCCGTGTAAGGACGATGTAGTGAACATAGAAAAGGTGGGACAGAGAAGTTAGCAGACTCAAGGTGTCAAAGGGAAACTACAGAGACGTCTCAGCAGCACAGATGAAAAGGCGTCATTGTGCATCAGCAGCACCCAAAGCGGCACAAAATACCAAAACCGAAAGGGCATCCCGGCAGCTCAGTGATTATGGGGCCGTGCCATGGCTTACAGCCGACCGGTCCGACGCGAAGGCACGCCATGCTATGCTAACATCCCACAAACACTGGCAAGGCGATTACTGTTCTCCGAGGGTTTGCGGGAAAACAAACGCCCTCACAATGGGACACGTCACGCTCCTAAGCAGAGCTAAGCCGCGTGCATTTCAAGGATATTTCAGGTTAAATCAAACACGAAATTCTGCCGGAGAAATGTTTGTTGAATCTATTTTTAACCCGCACCAAAGCACTGACCTTTTGTATGCACGTCACAGGGTACAATCCACCAGCTTTGGGGGGGGTGGGGGGGGTGGTCTTTTTCTTGTGGCTAAATCTCTTTGGCTGAAATTGGTTTCTTGAAAATCTCCTCTTTACATAGAGCATGTGGAAAAACTGCACGTCTCCCAAATTCTCTAACACCACAGCCACATCAATCCAGGACTATTTATTTAACAAGGTAGCTTGATTTTTATGTAACCCAACGCGGTGTTATTCCCTCGGGTACAATCTTTTTTGATTTCCAACATGATATATACAGCAGGAAAGCTGGGCGTATCATGTTATACGTCTAGAAAGCTTTGCCCAGTACAGGAGAGGCTTGGGGGAAACTCAGAACTTAAGCCTGGGATACTGGAGCGCTGCACTAAACGTGACAGAACTGAGAAATATCACTCCAGAAAAAAAGAGGTTGCACAGTTCAGCTGAGTATGTAAATACTGTTTTAAAGCTCTGACTGGCAAAACGGATCTGCAGTGTATAACCTGCCCTGTGATTCCTCTACCTCTGCTAATCTGAGCCCATGTTTCAGCTCAGGGCCGTTAAGCCTTTCAGACCAGATTGTGGGTCAAACACAAATACTGGAGATTCTGGTGGAGTGCCGCCATACTGCACGATAAGGTTTGCGTTCGCCGCACTCTGATCCGCCCCTAAGACTGTGTAATAGTCAGCGCATGAGGCGGACTCAGGCCCCTGAGACCCTCAGTTCAGTGTCTTTCAGGTTAAATGGGGTAATTTGTTTTGTTTTAATAACGCAGGTGTTTTTCTTGGGTCGGATTGTCAGGGAGCAAATTGCTTTCTAATCACATCACACGTGGAAAGTCCAGATGACGGAGGAGGGAGCGACGCGCTGCATCACAGCTGACACAGTGTGCGCTGCGGGCCCCTCTTCTGGCACTCGCACGGCCCCGTGCGCGACTGTTAACACAGCTCTGTTTTCATTGCAAAGCAAAACATGTCACTTCATTTGCCTCATTTTCGACCCGAATCACAGCGACAGGCAGCAGAGAGGGAGGCTCTGTGATGGCGAGTGGCGTGAAAACAATCCACGAGACAACAAGTGAACACTCCATGTGCTTTATGCTCTCTGGGCTGGAATCACCCATCCACACAGCGATGGAAGCAGGTACTATTTATGAGGGGTGCGCTCCCTTGCACTCGTACTGTGTTGTACAAGGTTGCCAAAGTAAAGACAGAAAATAACATAGAAAAGGGAAAACACATTGTGCCCATTCTGGTGAACAATGCTTCGCAAACGCGCATTCACGCAGCAGCACAGTGGAAGCCGCCTCCAGGAAAGAGAGAAGGAGGCCTGTGAGGCCATTCAAACTCGCAGTGCGTGGCTGTGGGCCTAGGAACGGCCTGCAGAACATTTCCATAACAGGAAAGGTCAGTGTTGTGGTTTTAGGGGCTTTAGAGACACGAAGACAATCCAGCCTGGGAGACTGCAGCTCTGAGGCTCGACCCGTGTACTGCATTTACTGCTGCATTTACTGCTCCCTAATATTACACCCTGTAGTGTGTATCAACATTCTGAGCTTGAGTCAGATGGGTGTAAATATAGTGCACATTATTCTTTAGGGAAATTGTCAAAGATCTACTGTATCTTAAAAATAAAATGTACATATACAAAAATAAATGTTTTTTTTACTTCATGACACAAGTAGTTACTAGTAACTTACAGACCTTGGAAAACATGGACATTTTATTCAATGGGGCTCAGTTTTTAGAATTATAGCTCTGAGAGACACTACATTAACATTTTCTTATCCATTATGATCTAATGATTCTTAATAAAACTTTTACTTTACTTTGGTATTACTTTTATGTGTACCTCCATACTTTTAATGGGCTTATTAAAATTTACAACACTATATAAATAAAGTACAATAATATTATGCTACAAATTAGTACCAAAAGTAGTAAAAGAGTGTCGTACTTTCTCCACCACTGGGAGATGAGACACTGCAGTGCCCACGCACACACACACACACACACACACACACTCAAAAACCAAACACTTGACTCGAGAGAATCAAATAAAGAAAGCACATGCATTCCAAGCTTTCTGTTCTCTGCACAGCCTGCAAACACAATACACGTTCAGGTCTGTACTTCGGAGAGCCCAGCAAAAAACGTTTGTGGGTAAACTTGTGCAAGAAAATTAGAGAGAAACGCAGTGTGCACATGTTGTGTGATTGTGTGTGTGTGCTGTGCGTGCGCACTGTAGCTGTGGTTGTCCATGCGCTCTGACGCACAGTGTTTGAAGTCGTGTTCCATACAAAACAACAGTGGAGGAAGTTGAAGCAGCTTCTGGTCTTTCTCTTGGACCAGGCCTCGTGGCCTCAGGGGGCCCATAGGAATAAAAGTCTCCTTAGCGCAGCCTCATATACCTCAACACCTGCAGCACACAAAAGCCCTCTGTGAGCAAAACAGTCACTCAAACGTCAGAAACGCTCGTGGGCGACAAGGAAACAGGGAATGTTGGGAAACAAAATGTCGCTGGTAATATGGTTGACTAGATTTATCTTCAGCTGGTGACGGATACAACAGTCAAAACTATACATTCACTCACTATTAACTGCGTTTATGAGAACACATTTCCCTTGCTTTTTGTCTTACTGTGAGCAGAATTATGTAAAAACAACGGACAACTTGGTGGAAGGGTGCGGTGAAGGCCAAGAAGGAGCCCATTAACCTTTAGAGCACAAGAGATCAATTTAGTGTGGGTCTGGCCAGAGGTATGTGTTCTCTGACTGCCCTCCTCGTGAATGTATATTCATGTGTCTCATTTCAGAGGCCACATCCTTCACACGCTGCATTTAAACAACTGAACGGTACAGATCAAGAAAAACAAGCAGCGTTAAAACCGTTGTGTTCCGCAACAGCTCTGTTGCTAGGTGACAGCAATAGGGGCGGGACAAGATGATGGAGCAGAAATCCTATAAATATATATATATATACATAAACACAACGTGGTCCAAGTGGCTTTTTTTATTTTCAAACTAAATTCATAGATCTCACACACAAGCCTTTCCAGCCTCTTCTAACTCACAGGGGCTACAGCGCTGCTTTCAGAGACTGAAACAATATTGACATTGGAGCACTTGAAGAGAAGCCACAGCTAATAGATATAATTATCTGACACAATTATCTCCAGCAAAAACAATGCTGCTCTTTTTGGGCGGGCATTATTTTGTTTAGTCTGACGGGATCCTCCCTGGAAAGACGGGCAGTGCCACCTCTCCACCCACTGAGTCTAGGCAGGCCTCACCTTCCCTGGGCGTGGGAGAGTCTGATCGCTACCTGTTTGGACCAGGTGAGGTTTGGCGCGAGCATCTGTCTACAGTGCAGACCTAAGGGACTAGAAACAGAGGGAGCAGAGGGTGAAAGTATGCGTACTCGGCAGCACTGTGAGTTTTTAATAACATTTAGCTGAGCCTCATTAATTTCAGAAATTGTTATGACAGTGCTGGAGTCCAGAGAGTGGTTTCTCTGTCTGGTTCAGCAGACTCAAGTCCATTTACCTAATTAAAAAAACAAACCAGCGGCCCTGTGTTTACTGCTGTGTGATGGAGGGGATCGAATATAAGCAGAAGAAAGTCGAAATGCAACTCGAAGTCAGGAGGATATTCAGAGTAGCTGAGAGAGGCAGAGGACAAAGACAGGACACTTGGAGTCACGACAGAGTAGAAGAAGTTTATTTTACATTTGGGGGTAAATTACTGTTGGGTTTAGATTTTTAGCTTAAGCTGCTGTTTGCCATTTTCAGTCTTCATGGTGACTCCTGGACAGGTGTCCAAATGGACAGTATTCTGTCCCTATTTCTCTCAGTGAGGCAATAGGTGACTGCAATTCTCAAAAGGTTAAACGGCTCCTTTAATTTGAATTTAGTTTCCAATGAGAGCAGATTACAGGAAATGTTATGAAGCCGTTTGCTCTGCCTTTATCAAAGGTCTTCTTGTGTCCTCATTAATGCGCTGTTGTGCTTCTCCCTAGGAATTTTTTTAATGGCTTCCTAAAATTCTTTTTATGATTTTTATCTTATGATTACAAAATTCAAGGATCAAATGACGTATCGAACAAACAGCCACTATCTGGAAAGGTTAAAAAGAAGAAGGTGAAATACAACAGTGTCAAAAGAGCTCTGAGAAAAATGATGTAAGTCGATGGAGAGGAAAGTGATGAGGGAGAGAGGAGTAGAAAGAGATGAGACTGAGGGAGGGAGGGAGGGAGGGGAGATGACGCTGCAGTAAGAACAGCAGTTAAGCTCCAGGGGAGATGATCTGAGCGCGTCTCAGTTCCAGCAAGAGGCATCACAGCATCGCCTGGTGAGTCACCTGCTGTAAGACTGCATCAGCCAGCGTGAGATCATCAGGTTAATCCTGCCCACAGCAGCAGCACAGGCACGGAGAGACACGAGTAAAACAGCCAAGATACGCATACACTGGGGAGGGTAGTGATAGTGACATGATTCCAGGGTAACACTGATCAGAGATCAATCGCTCTGCTGCCTTGTTCCAGCAAGAGGCATCACAGCATCGCCTGGTGAGTCACCTGCTGTAAGACTGCATCAGCCAGCGTGAGATCATCAGGTTAATCCTGCCCACAGCAGCAGCACAGGCACGGAGAGACACGAGTAAAACAGCCAAGATACGCATACACTGGGGAGGGTAGTGATAGTGACATGATTCCAGGGTAACACTGATCAGAGCAGGATCGCTCTGCTGCCTTTAGATTCAATCAGAGACTGAGGAGTGATGATTACTAACTGCAGCTCATGATGCTATCACGGTCCCCGAGTCCTTCAGGGAAATCTGAGGACGGTTTCGCCCCTGATGCGCTGGACAGAGTCATGAACCTTGGTGTGAGATACACAAGCCTGTCGTGGTCATAGACGTGGCTGCATCTCCCGATAATGGAAACTGATTGGTTTGTAGGCAGGCGAACATCTCTCATTTACTTTGGTCTTTTTTGTTGTTGCTGGTATAACATTATTATAGTCACTTTATAACGCCTGTCTTTCCTATGATGACTCAGCTGTCAATTAAAGGGAAAGTCTGAAATATTTAATAAACTGCAGATGATCTGAGCCATTATTCCATTTGGGTCTTTTGGGTCAGGTTAATTTTGTTTGTTCTCTTTTTCTTTTAAACTGAGAAGTCAGAAGATCAGGGCCAAACAAGCTGGTCGCCCTTTAAACCCAAATCTTTAAACACAGATGAACAGAAACGCAGCCTACGGCGTTGGCCTGAACAGGGTCAGTAAGTCTTGGAGGATTCATTACAGTCGTATACCACACACTGCATTTACAGCAATAAACTGAATAATTCATTTGTCTAATCTGGGTTTCTGCTGATCTGCACGGGATAGAGCGAGGCCCGGAGCACACAGTACTTAAGCTGCAGCCCAAATGACACTTTAGAGCTCTAGGACAAGTATTGGGTTACATGGGAGTGGAGAAGCACTTCAATTATGTTAGAGGGAGAAATGAAGGAGGCTGGAGGAGGAGGAGTGAACGAGGAAAGCAGGTATGAAAGTGAAATATACGCTGCAGTTTAATGAAATGAATCACTGCCAGATGTCTGTCTGATTGATTATGGACACAACAGAGCTGTTCTTTTTTTATTGCTCATTGCAGCGACGCTGGCTCACGAGCGCTCACGGCAGGCCAGCGTTCTGAGAGCTCTGCATCTGTTCAATTACTCTTTATTACTGCTGCTCTGAAAAAAGGCCCCGTCCTACTGTGGTTACATGTATTTCAGTAAACCCTCAAGGAATATTTACCTAACCTAAACTTATCTGGAGCCAGGGGATACAGGTTTTGTTCATAATTCTAATTATTTTACTGAAATGTGTTAGATATGAGAGCTGGGACAGCTACAGAGCTTCCTTTTAAAAACACTAGACGTTTGCCCGGATCCTGGTTTCTGGAGCTACTGGCCTGAAAACACAGACCCACAAACCCAGAACCCAATCCACCCGGAACTAAAGCAAACACCAGATTCCCAACGGGGACGTATAAGCTAACGTGCGGACATCCTCCAGGGAACACAAACCAACCAGCTTCCATGGAAAGTATTTAACGTGTCTTCATGCCGAGTGCATTTTTCCTCCCGCTCTACAAAGCCCGAAGGCGCTGCGCTCGGAGAAGGGCCATAAAGTCCATCAACGAACTGTGCAGTTATGGTTGCAATGTGTTTATTTAGTCACACTCCCAGGCTGCCGGGGCCTTTGGATGCTGCTCGGTCAGCCTCAGCGTGAACTGCGTCCGCTGGGGATGAACTGGATATGTTTGACTGCATCACTTCCAAACCTGATAATGTCTTTCTCATAATAATAATTCAAATGAAAAGAAGGAATGATCTCAGATGGGCTGAGTCCATCACTACTGCTTTTCTCAATAAAGAATTTAACTGAAATCATGTTAGAATGCTGCTCCTCTCGTTTCTTCTTCAATATTATAGTTTTGTCATCCATCCATCATCTTTACCATTTATACTAGAGGGGCATGGGGGGGGGGCTGGATCAGAGTGGGGTACACTCTCATCAGAGGTCCAATTTACAGCGACGACCATTCATACTCCCACCCCCACGCTCACAGTCATTTTAGAGTCTCCGATTAACATAACCCATGTTTTAAGAACGTAGGTGGAAGCCTGAGGAGAAAACCCTTGGATTTCCAAACACGTTTCGTCTAATAGTTTCCTCACCTCTTTCTGAATCTTGGATCTTTTGCACTTTGGGGTGGTTTTATTATTGAAAATGTGAGATTCAGAAAATAAAAGTCTTGGACAACAAAACAGTTCAAACAAGCTTGAAACTAGAACGACTGAACTCCTGATCCTACACCCACACACAACCACTAGATGGTTAGTCACCGACCACAGTGGCCTCAGTCTGCTGATGAAGTGTCGTCGGGTAAATGATCAGTACAGAGGTCATTATTTCATTAGATTTTATGTTCATAAGAAATCTCTCTGAACAGACTGGAATGGTAACGGTGCTCTGATAGTGTGGGTGTGTGAACTTTGGTACATCTGTGTGTGACTGAGTGGGCGAGAGACAGCTGGGCGAGAGGTTCTTATCCTGGGATTAAACCTGTGATCAGTGAAACTGAATCAAAGTTCAACGCACCTCTGCCTTCAAACACACAACTCTCTGATTCCACAACAACATCTACGCTGACCATGTTCAAACACAGGGGGGCTGCTGGAGGACATCTTACCTCTGCTGTCCCAGTTAGGCTGAATGTCATTTTAAATCCAAGGGGAATTAATGTAATCTTAACCATCATTATTGAAAGTGAAAAAGAGAGAAAGCATCCCCTCTTTGTGATTGTATTAACATAAGGACAAGGAACGGAGGGGATGGTTTCCCACTCACTTCTGGGAATTGCTCTCATGCAGCAGGGTGCAAGGTTTCCAGTCAGTCATGTGACCGGCTCAGCTCAGGGATCTCCCGACGATCACGTGACGTGGTGCCTGCCCACCCGCTTGCCCTCCCTATCCTCCTTTTCTTTTTCACTTTAGACAGCCACCTCTTCTTTCCACCCAGGCGTCCCACCAATGTCACGCTGCTGCCCACACCTAATGGACTTAACCCCTCATATTCCTTCATCCCTCTACCTCCTCCTCCTCCTCCTCCTCGGGCACTTAATCCACGCCTGTCCCTGCCAGCACATTGAATTATTCAGTGGAGCGCTGCTGCTGGCCACAAAGAAGCCGTCTCCGAATAGACAGAACGAGGGCAAATCGCAGAGAGGAGGCGTGATGTCGGAGCGGGAATGAGGTGGCAGCGGCGGCAGCGTTGATAGAGTGACGGCAGCAGATGTCTGGCAGGGAGCTTCCCAGGAAACCCCACACTCTTCTTCCTCGTGCCCCTCTTCCTCCGCCTTAATCGCATAACGCACGTATAACGAGCTGTCACGCCAGGTCAAATGGAAATAGACGGCACTCTTGACCTGATAGAGAAGCCAGCAGGGCTCTGGGTGCGGAGGGGATCGTGTGTCCTGGGCAGCCATCATGACAAAGCAAAACTGACCTGCAGGCTGCGTAACACCCACCCATTGCATCTGAATTGATCCTATCTGGCGAGATCAATACATGGACCAGGATTTTAGGAAACAGGCTTCGCGGCTCTCTTATGAGAAGGTGGTTAAACCTGGGAAAGAGTCGGCTTGAAGGACAGTCTTAGACAATCCCTCCATGTCTTTTCATAAACACCATCCAACACCTGATGTGAATCACGCGTACTGATCAAAACCAGGTTTTAATCTCTTTAATACCAACACTTGTGGCCGCTGATGTTTGGTTGTTAGCTGTAGGCTTCATTGTGACCAAACCACTTCCACTCCGCACCTCCTCATTTGGTGTCTGGGAAGTCTGTCCTGTCAGGACTGTGTATCTTTAGACAGTTTATATGTAGTCCAACGGTTTCTAGCTTGAGAGGGAGCTCACATTTACAAATGTGACGTTATTGCCTTCATGTGATCAACAAGAGTAAATATAATCCGCGTTCAGACTCTCTGGACGTGTTCCTGACATTTTCAAAGGGGCAGTGAGTAAGAACACAAATGTCACAATTAGTTGCCCCGGATAAGATATCTGAAACACGGCAGCAAAATTCACAGCAAAGGGAGAGAGAGTATCGATAATATTTACAACATGTGACGCAAAACTGGAAAAACAGATTTATCTCAGGATGAAAAAGAAATGCTGTAAAGCTAGAAGATGCAGACAGAGACGTCAGCTATAAACCAATGCTGATTCAGATGTGAAAGTGCATCTCTGGAAAACGTCTCAAGAGTCTGAGTATGTGCCTGAATTCAATTTAAAATGTGTCAGTGTAAGTGTTGGTTAACGAAACTACCCGATGTATTCAAACACTCGAATGTTGAGGGGAAAACTGTGAAGAAAGCCCCTCGTTGTCAGCGAGGTGCTTCAGTGAGCACAGAGGGGAACTATCAGCACGTCGGCTCTGCTGTGGGAGGTGCTGCGATGTCAGGAACCAGAGGCTGAGGAACTCCTGACCTTTCCTCTTTAACTACATTTTCTGTCACTCAGGCGTCTGTGCATCACCATGTGTCATTGTGAAATATTGCAGGGCTGGCGAAATGTAAACTGAATAATAAACGTTGAAGGAGAAAATGCTTTCAGGAATCGGCCTGGATCTGTGCGAGAAAGTGAGAAAGAACGAAAGAGAAATCGAAAGAGAAACGAAAAAAACTGAAAAAGAAAGCTGTCTTTGTACGTGTAAAACATCAGCAGGAAGGAGAAGGAGATCATTTTCTTTGCAGCTAAATTCATATGCTCAAAGTCTATCAACTATATTTTGCTGCAGTGTGATATAAAGGGATGAGGAGATGCTTCTGGCCAGAGAGAGTGTATGGTAATACCTCAGACTGGGGTTATTCCTGTACTGTCTGTAAGCCTACTTGGGTGAATGTACCAGAGCGTGTGTGTGCATGTGTGTATGTCGACCATGCAGAGTCAGTCAGTCTGCCGTGGGGCTATGGGGGATTCCTGTTTTGTCCTCCGCTGCTGCCTGGGGCCTCACTGCAGGGACCAGCTTGGTGGTGGAGGGGGTATCAGCTGGCTCCGTTGATGTGTCCAACTCCTGTCGTTTATAGCTGCTGTCACCTCACGCCACCTCTCTACTCCTCTGTCATCCCCCCTTCAGCCTCCATTGTTAATAACAACACATTAACCGCACCTCGTCGACAGCTCTGCCAAATATGTGCCCCTGCACTTCACGCTCCGTCCTGATCCTGATCGTCTTAACACTTTCATCCATGTCTTGCTCCTGGGTATTATTTTCCCTCCATCCTTTTTATTTGTAATTTTAAACTATAAAGACACATCAGTTACAATTCCAAATACTAAATGAGAAAAGCTGCACGGAGGGTGAAACAGGATGTGCCCCCAGTTTTACCCTCCGTTACGAGAAGCTGGGAGGGGGAGAGTGTTCTTAAATTAGCATGAATTGCTAACATTACTATTCCTTGCCTTGTGTTGACTGCTGTCCTCTTTCACTTTCACACTTCACTGCCACCTTCTTAAATTAGCAGCCAAAGTTGCCTCCAGTGTTTTTAGAAGTGCGTTGATACAGACGTTGAAAGAGTCCCGATGTAGGAGAAGAGGTTTTAATGCCTTTGTCGTAAATGTACCTCGGACTTATTGGGTTTTCCTGTGCTGATCAGATAAGATCAACGTCTTGACCAATCAAACAACATCAATCGGCGAAAATCACATAGTGCACAATTCCCTATAACTTCTGTTATTCTGCAGCCACGCCTACGCCGCCCTTAGTTCCTGAATGCGAGCGGCAGTTATTTTTCTGTTCTTTATCTTCACGTCAAGATGCCCTGACCTCCACAAGGACACGCTGAAACCCTCCCTCCTTTGATCTGCGTCCTCCCTCCGTCTGAACGGCGAAATCTCAGATATAAACACGTTGCACGTCTGCAGTCCTCATGACCTCGAGGGACGGTGGCGAGGTCAGAGGTGAGGCAGCTACTTCTGCTCCTCACAACCTGACACTCCAGAAACATGACAGCTGAGACTGGGATGTGTGTGTGTGTGTGTGTGTGTGTGTGAAGTGAGTGTGATACTGCAAACGGAAAAATAGGCCAGATAAATGCACTGTTAAATTAACAAGGAGACAGGGTTTCATTTCCCGATGTGGATGATGACTTCTTTATATTCTCATTTATGTGGTGTGTGCAGTTAGGGTTCAGCAGAATACACACGCACACACACACACACACACAAAGAAGCCATGCTGTCAATCAGAGTTCAGTAAGAGGTAGTAAACAGACAGGCTATTCTGTCCATTGGCAAATGTCCCTAAACCGTGGCCTGGCTTCTGCAGCAGAGAGAGCACTGTGTCACACGCTACAGATACAGGCAGCCCTCTGTCACACACAAATAAAATCTCTCACTCTCCACCACCATTCTATGTGGGTGTGCGTCTCCCGCTCTCTTTATCTTTCTGCTACAAATACAGCATTCACTTCTGCGCGCACACACACACACGCATTCACAGCGTCCATTCATACACACAGATATAAGCTGGAAAAGCTGATTTTGTGATTTTACCAGCAGCTCAACTGAAGGTGCTGAAGCTCTGTAGAAAACAAAACTTACTCTCCCCTTAAGGCCCTCACTCACTACAGGTTCTACGATGCTCATGCATGAAAGAGCACAGTAGTGTGTGTGAAACACAGTTCTCTTCAGACTCTTTACCTCAGCTCCTCTCCTTCCTCATATGCTCCAGTTCCTTGATTTCGACTGTCCATGAAATTTGCATCAGCTGAGGTCACAGGAGTTGCATTTGTGGAGCAGCGGCGCTCTGGCAGCGAGGAGAGCGGCTCCGACAGACATTACATCATGTTCAAAAACACACACATTTAGTCAAACAAACCCGCAAACAGACACTTGCGTGCAGTCCAGCTGAATGAAATGAAAAGTCAACGCTTCCATCTGAATACACAGATGTGTGCACAGGGCGTCTCATCCCTGAGTGATGTGTGTTTTTTGGATTTGAACATCTTTGCATGCATGCGTGGCTTTGGGAAGGCCCAGGTAAACATGGAGACAGGTGGCCAACACTGGAGTTGTGTGGATGGGGCTCATGTCCAACAGGTGTAGTCTTCAGAAGGAAATATTATTTAACAACAAAATCAACCATACACTCCACTAGCAACTGAATCACAAGAAGCACCTGAACGGGTTGCCATGCGCACAGATTCCACGTCATTTTTTTTTTGTTCTTATCTGCGACCTTTTCCCCAAAACTCCATTCTCACAAAGGGAAACTACAGCGGTCAGACTGGCACTGACCCACGAGTCAAGTCTTCCAGCTTACGCTGAAGCCATAATGAGGCTTTTCCTTTCAGAGGCTTCTCTACAGTCACTCCCCAAACCACTGCAGGAAATGGAATTTTCTGAAGGGATCAAAACAAGTCGAGAGTTGTAAATGGTTTGAGTTTCCGACAAAGACAATGTGCCAGATTCCAGCGCCTTAAGGGACGCGACCATATCACAAAGAATCCTCTGTCTGCCTCGAATGTGTGCACATGCAGGAACACACCCACTTGTTCACACCCACACACACACACCCACACACACACACACACACATTATATTTTTAGTTGCAAGATGCTGTGAAACAGAACGTTATTCCAGTGGTCTTCCAGTGGAATCATATTCATACCTATCTGTCAGGGCTTAGCGAGTGCCTTTGCATATCAAGCATATCATCCTGTTCTGACGGTGTCTGGTCCTATGGGCCTGAAGGCAGCCTCACAGTTGACAGCACTCTGATTTTTGTTTGGGGCAAGGTTCATGCGGGTAATGGAGAATTCAGTTTCTTTGTGTGTGTGTGTGTGTGTGTGTGGGGTCAGGCAGCCCATTAGCAAGACATCCCCTTGTCTAATTGCCTCCTTCCAGCAGCAGCCAGTTTGACAGCTCTGTAATCTACAGTTACTCACAGCACTCACCATGTTAGGTTCATGTGTTTGTGTATGGGTGTGGATGTGTGCACTTTTGGACTTTGTGCACGTGTGCGTGTGTGCTCCTCTTTGTGAGCCCTTTAGGACCTATTTCCACAACACGAGCACTAAAGCCTGGTCAGTGAGTGAAAACCTTTTTCCTAAGATCCTGGTTGATGTTGAATTGGTGATAAAATTGGTGGTAAATTAGAAGGTTTTCATTAGGCTGACAATGGATTGATGGTTAATGTAAAGTTCAGATCTGTGTGTGTTTTTGAGAGCGAGAGAGAGACAGTGATGGTGGATGTCTAACAACCTGTCCATCCCATTCTGCGTGTTGTCATCCGTCTCTCTCTGTCTTTCTGTCTCTTTGGTATTTTGTCCTCCTTGCCTTGAGCTGTGGTTTCCTCTTTGCCTTCATGGCTGTTGAACACGGGCACATGCTCTGTTCTCTTGCTATTATCTGCATCCTAACCTTGGTCAGACAGAGGGTCTGCTGGAATGTTTGTTTCCTTGCTCTCCAGAACAGGTGCTATCTTCTTGGAAATCTGCTGATGGCTGCAAGCACACACACACACACACACACACACACACACACACTGTCTCACTCAACCATCCCCATGGGGACACTCATTGACCTAATGCGCTCCCTTAATCCAAACCTTAACCATAACAAGTGAATGTCTGACCCCAACCCTGACCTAATGCTTACTCTAACCTGAACCCTCAAACCAAGTCTGGACCCTCAAAAAACCCTGTTTTTGTCCCTGTGGGTTAGTGTGCACTGACTGTGAAGTCCCCACTGGGATACAATGGCAAGAACAGCACACATGCATACACAAAGCCAAGGGGGATTCCTGGGACTAATGTTTAACAGGGAGATTTTGGACTGCACCATCAATTTGAGCTCTTTCTGCAGACACTGTGGTTTACTCTAGATAGCAGGGCCAAGCCTCAGAGATAAGACAACTCTCAGCCTGCCTGTGGGAAAGATGAAAGCATTCTCCTCAGCTCTGACTGCTCCTTCTGTTTCTTTTCTCTCGCTGTGTGTCCGTGAACGTGTCTGAGAGAGAGCAAAACCGCGTGGCCTGGAAACCTTAAGAGACCCAGTCAGGAGGTTTTCCTGCAGGTATGTTAACACATGTAAATATCCCTCATCCAACATGACATCATCTGCTTGACCCGAGACATTTCCACTGACAAGGTGTCAGCTGTAAAATGTGCAGCCGCAGGACACAATTACATTTTTCATATTTGGTCACACAGTCAGTGAGTTAGAGGACAGGGAGGTAGATAAGGGAGATAAACTTCTGAATTCTACGTGGAGTAGATAAAAGTTGAATACTACTTTAAAAGCAAAGGCAGACTGGAAGGGCAGGTATGTTTCAGGGAATAGTAGTGAATCTGAAACTTGCTACGCTAACCAAACAACACACACACACACACACACACACCAGGAGAAGGTAGAACTATGATAAGTACTGTGGAAAACAGCTCCATCAGTTAGAGATTTCCTCTTTTGAACACAACACACACAGCTGCAAGTATCAGCAAGCCTGAACTCCTCAACTCTCCCAAACTCACACACACACACAATTAACACATTACCATAGGAAACCACTTGCATCTATTGATTTGACTGTGTATAAACATCGTTGTTCACATAGTGAAACAGGAGTCTGAGAAATGCGACGGGACCAGGTTTATACAAGTGCACAGGTTCAGTCCCTCCACTTTCCCAGGGCTCTCTCAAAACATTGTTTTCCAGTCTTGACAGTTGGTCGTGTGTGTGTGAAACAAACCGCCTGTTTCACTCAAGAACTGCAGCACTCCCAGTCTGTTTTATTTTGGCCGTATCCTAGCAACGGGGCTGTTTCTGCTTACTTCTCTCTCCACCCTCTGGCCCAAAATGCTCCAGGCTGCTCCGCTCTTGCACACGTGTGTGTGTGTGTGTGTGTGTGTGTGTGTGTTTTACACATCTGCTTTACATTGCAGAGGATCTCGGCGCTGACTGCTCTCTAAGCCCCTGATTCTGTTACAGCAGGCCAGCGAGACAGGGAGGCAGCGTGCGGGGGGGGCGGTTGTGGTGGAGTGAGTGTGAAAGGGTGACGATAGAGAAAGAGAGAGCAAAAAAAGGGAAAAAAAACTGAGGGAGATATAAGAATAAGACAATGACAGGGCCACAATAAAGTTGGAGCAGTGGGGACACACACAGAAAAAGAATGAACACATGGAAGGACAAAAGTGGTGGTGGTGGGGGGGGATTATAGGAGCGGTTTACATATTATAGAGCTGTAGAAGTTTTCATTAAAACAGCAGAGGGTCAAGCTGCTCTGCTGGACTGAACCATCAGTCGGTATGCTACGTGAGGCTCAAAGAGGCTGGGACGCACCAGGCTGGGACGGAGACGGTTCGCCGCTGCCAAAAGAGGAGAAGATCGGAGGGGGGGGGCGGTAAGCACTGCTAGAAGGAGAGGGGTCACTGGGTTTGCTCGGCTGCTGCAACGGTTGCCGTGTCTGCACGACTCTTTCAAACGCTTTAATCTTTCACTCGCCTCCATCTACCCCGCCGCTCTCCGCCTCCTCCCCTCTCTAACGCTTCATTTCTGTGAGCGTATCCTCATCTCGATGGCCCTCTCACACCTACGCCAGCTAATTACTGGGCTTCAACTTTACGATTATTTATTGCACGTGAGATTTGAGGCTGAGACGCGGAGAAGGGGCGAGAGGGAGCGGGCCTACATGAGAAATGGCTGCGGTCAGTTCCTCATTGCACTGAAACATTTGGCAAGGGCACTGAACAATCAAAGCTGTGGGGGCTGCGTGAGGGTGTGTGTATGAGATAGAGAGAGAGCAGTGATTCAGTCTGGCACTAACACAGGATATCAACTATTGGGTGCTTGAACTTTGGAGAGCTGAGGCTCTGCCAACAGAGCATTGCGTGCTCATAAAAAATATTATACAACAGCCTGGGTGTCTGTGTGCGTCTGCATGTGTGCTGTGTGTACTTGCGTGCTTGTGTGTGTGTGTGCATATCCATGTAATTGGTTCAGCTGTGCGTTGCCACAAACTATGTCTACTTGAGCATCTTTTCAATCTAACTCAAGTGGAGCGGGTAGCGCCAAGAGAGCACTTTAGCTCTCCGATGAAGAGTGATGAGAATAGACCCGTAATTACCAGTGAATCCTCTCTGTCCGCAACCTTCATCTGAAACACGCATTTTGTATATGCGTGTGTGCGTTTGTGTGTGTCCCATTCATCGGGGCTACCACACTGTGAGTCATGTCTTCAAGCCCACGTACAAGCTTGATACAAATGTCACGTGTCGTCCATGAGCTGCCGCCTACATGGACACACTGACACATGCTCAGATGCAGCCTCAGTGCTCTGCTATTAAGCCTATTATCATCGCATGTACTTTTCTGTGTGCTCCTCTTCCAGCATTGACCTTTACTAAGTTGTATTCCCAACTCATATCAATGAGAATTGTAACTTAAAGATAATTTCGAAAGAGACTTATATTGAATTGTCTGCAATTATGAAGTTATAAAACAAGCTCTGTTTATATATATATATATATATATATATATATACACACACACATGCTCTCCTGTTTCCCTGCTCCTCCAGCTCTGTGTGGGGGACCCATCAAAAACATTACAGGAGAGTCTGTCAGCCTTATCCTGACTTAACTCAACGCCTAAACTGTCTGACTGTGTGTGTCCAGCTGCTGCTGTCTGTCTGCTGAAGGCTCTAACTTTAACTTATTCTATGGGCAGATATGATCTTAAGATATTTTAAAATATTACATGCGCACACACACACACCTATCTTTGTGACACCATGCATGACCTATTGCTGCCAAACCTTTGCCATCACAGCTGAGACATTAAGCCTCATATCTTCCACTTAAATTCTAATTCTAAGCCCAGAGCCATGTCACTGACTCTTGTACATGTGGAGAAGAGGGTAGAGAACAGAGCGGGCGTCCCCCTCACACACACACACACACACACACACACACACACACGTTTGTGTCTGTTTAGACAGACGCATGGATTGTATTAATATCCAGGTGTGTGTATGTTCAAAAGGTCTAGTTCATGTCAAAAATCTGGTCCTTGTCCTTTCTTGACCTCTGTGTGCGTACACACACGCACTCATGCAAACGTGCACACAGACTCACACACACAAGGGCTGAAGGCCTGTGGGCAGTTGGTGTTTTTGCAGCACTTAGAAGCCCAGTATTCTCTTACCACAATAACATCCAATCACCTGCCAGCCCCAGACCCCTGACCTCTGCTACAGAGCCAGGGATACAGGGGTATAGAATGAATGCCAGCGTGGGGTCGGGTGGTCCACAAACCACAGAGTTGAAAGGCTATGGTTTGCCCCCAGGCAGAGAGACCTCTATAAAGCCTGTAACCTCACTGCAAACATGAGTGATTTGCGGGAGAAGGAGAGAGAGGGGGCGGGGGGAGGCTGTTAGCTGTTCATCAATACACTACATTAGGTGCATACATGGAGGAGTGTCTTTTCATTACATTTGTGGACAGATGAGCCTCCCTGAGGGATTGCCCCTCCCTCCACTCCTGCTCTGAAACACACCAAACCCACTTATCATACCATCAGACAACATCAGGGCTAAACTACACTTGAGGATATTTCACAGAGTTCCTGCATAGAAACTGTGTAATAGCAGTGATGCTTTATCGAAGACTAAGACCATGACATGGTATATTTCTTCAAACCAGCATTAGGCGTAAACCACGGTTTCCTGTAGGCGATTATAAGGTCGTATGAAGAGGAGGGCTTTCCTCATCACGCTCTTACACTGGAACTGCATCACTTACTGTTTCCAGTCACTCAGCAGAAAAAGGCTTAACCAGAACTCCTCTATAAATTCAGGTGAGAAGAGCCAAGCAGGATGACTGGAATTGAGAGGAAAACGTTGCCATTGTCTGTGAGTCATGAACAGTTTTATTGTGGGTTTATACAGACTGAATGTGCTGCTACTGTCCTGGCTGTGTCAGTGTCTGCAGTTACACTAGGAAAACAAAGACTCATCCAAGGAAGAAAATATTAGTAACGTACACACACACACGTGTTATTTTCTGCGAATACGAGGGAACACGATGACAAATTCAATAGTGAGAGATGAAGGGGAAAGATCCCTAATTTTTTGACGGCTACAGAAAGTGTGTGTGCATGTGTGTGGCCGGGTGAGGCAGAGGGACTGAGGGGGGGCACTGGATTGTCACCCCAGAGCAGCAGCTGTCTGTCTGATGGCCTCCCCCCTGGCTCCATGTCCCCAGCCCGACGTGTCAGAGGGGCTAACAGGGGCTAACAGGATATAAGTGAGGGATTAAGCACCTGGACATCACACAGAGCGTTCCGCCCACCTTGACACGAGACGGATTTCATCACCTCGATAAGTGATGCAGGGGGCAGAGTGCAGAGAGCAACAAGGTGAGGAGAAACTACAGGGAGGGAGAGAGTAAGATACAGTAAAGTGTCAGTCGGGGGAGGGCATCGGAGGGTGGATCGTTCTGATCTGCAGGAGTCCATCAAATCAGCCTGACACAAGGTGGGAGAGGGGTGCATGAGCCAGGGGTTATACCTCTGTGTTCCAAAATCACCCTTGAGTCGTAAGACTGCATGTTTTACCACCAAGATGTAGTCATTTTACCCAGGAGCAATTGCAGATCGTATCCATTCCCATAGCAAACAGGAGCCAGACCCCTACCCCCTCCTTCACTGGCAGCAGGGTGCCATATCACTGTGAGGGTCACACCTCTGTGCCACAGTCTGGGCCTGCGGTCAAGTTCAACAGCCTGAGGTTCAGCACTGTCACTCAGCAGTCTCAGCTGTTGCAGCTCTGTCCACCTGTCTGTCCTCCCCCTTCTCCACTGATCTCTCTGCATGTGTCATTGTCCTGAATGAGAAAGTCTGAAAAATTACATAACAGCCCTTTCTAATGGTTTGCATGCTTGCTTCAAATTCATTCACCTTAAGGTAACGGTTGGCTGTCATAAACTTTTTGAAATAAGACTGAAGGTACAAGTAGAATTAACTTCATAGACTTGTTTTGGCTGATGGAAATGTTACTTGGTCGTTTATTCAATTTTAACTAATCCAAACATTTCACCTGATGACTATGATGATGATGATGATGATGATGCTAAATTGAGACAATTAAAATGAGACACTGTCGCTTACTTTGTACAATAAAAGTCCAAGTGTTAAAAATAACACAGTAAAGTTGAACTGATAGACAGTAGATATTAGATAGTACATAGATAAAGTTTAAACGGGACGTTGATTTAAATAAACAACAAAGCACATTTGTATGAGGTGTGTGTACATGTGTTGATGTGCATGTGCATTCGTGCATCTCCGCCGGCTCTGACAAACTGCCAAGCCAGAACAACCCAGGTGAACTGCACTATCAAAATTATTTATGGTCTTGTTATTGGTATGTCACTGCTGAGTTGCTCAATATTAATAGCCGATGCTTCCCTTCGTGGCTGCGTGCGAGAGAGCGGCGGGAACGCAATGAATATGTCTCAGTCGAATGCAAAATACGAATCAATAAAAGCATCTTTTCTATGGAAGGCAGAGTTAGAAAAGAACAGAGAGGTCAGGCAGGTAAGAGTCAGGGCAGGGAGACTGGAAAAGTACACAGCTCTGTGGTCACTGCTCTTGAAAGTTGAGTTATTTCTGGAGTGAGGGTAAAAGCAGATCTGAGACTAAGTCCGGTGACAGGGCGTTCTCTTTGTTGTTGTGTCTGTGTTCAAACTAATACAGAAAGTCTGAAGTCTGTGAGTTCACTTGCGTGTGTGTGTGCACCAGGGCCTTGTTCACGAACGCTAAAACGTCTTAGAAACGGAGGAAAAATAGGAGGACAAGCACGCAGACATGTGGGCGGCACTGGATTTCTCCCTCTCATACGCTCATACTCGCTCTTCTCTCGTGGCCTTTATCTTTAATGTCAGCTTCTCTCCTCTCCTCTCCTCTCGCCTGCCTTCGTGGCAGCAGAGGAGAGGAGACGCCTCTGTAAATGTTTACAGTGTAAGAGTTTGTTAAAGATGCGACTGGAGGGCGATAAACACAAAACATCTGGACACAGACGCAACATCTGCTGCGTGGAGGGAGGTGGACGGAGCGAGCAAGGCCACAGGAGAAACACGGAGGGGAAGAGACTGAGAGAAGGGAAAATGAGAACAAAGAGGGAAGAGGAGGAACATAGTGGGAACAGGGGACTGGCGCTTGCAAAAAAAAAATCAACTGATGCTAATCTTCTCACAATGAAATATAAACACTTTACTGGAAAAGGCTGCTTTAAAATTGTCCCTCTCCATCTGTTTCTCCCTCTTCTTTTTCTGACAAACAGCAGAAGAGCTTGGGAGTCCAGCACCCAGTTCAAGGGTGGGCCCAGCAGAGGAGGAGAGAAAACAAAGCCAACGAGGAGCAGATGTTCAAGAAAAAAAAAAATCACTCACACACACACACACACACACACAGACAATTGGAGCAAATTTGCTGTCTTAGAACTGAGACCATGACCACACCCCTGCCGTGCGCACACGTGCACACAAACCAATGTAAAAAAAAAAAAGAGAACAGAGACACAGACGCATCCTCATGAGAAAGGAAACTGCGACTTTGTAGAAACCTCACTATTCTTCCAGCAGGGCCTTCCCGAAATCCCTGCACATGTGCGCAAGTGTGCATGTTTTATTCTGATCTATAATCATCAGAGGAAACAGCTGCACGGGACTGTGTGGGTTGAAAGGGGCAGGGTTTGCAGATAACCTCTAACATCTCAGACAGGAAGCATGGAGAGAACCTCAGGAAATTGCTCTCAGGACCAACGTGCAAAACAGAGCTTGCATGTACAGCAGCAAGGAAAATAAACACAGCGTTCAGGTGCACGAGCACAATGACTGGAGTGAACGGATCGGTGCCTTTTCCTCAAGTTATGCTGTGTGTGTGTGTGTAAAAAAAGAAAAGTTCCTGTTTGTGAGCAGGAAAAATGACAAAGCTGCCATATAATAAGGTGGTGTGTTTTTTTAATATGTGCTAATGTTAGACCCGGACAGCTTTTGCAACACCTTGATAAACAAAGTTATCAATCAATCTGTCAACTGCCCATCAAACTATTTGCTCCGTGTGTTCCCAAACTCTCTATTAAAAAACCCTCCTCGGGCGAGGGGAGGAGAAGCTGGCAGCGTGCCGCCTTTTCTCAGAGCCTCATGCACAGAGAGGAAGCAGCCTGGCTAGTTTCATTGTGAGTCCTTCCTGCTGCTCTCAAAAGGCAGAGCCCGGGCTCCACCGAGGCCTGTCCTTGTGTCAGGGTTTCGTTTACATCAATCACCTACGGCACATGTCCGACACGGCACCGTCACAGAAGTTGTTGGGAGAACACAGACGAAAACTGGCACGCGGCTGCGAAATGCCGCCGCGACAGTGAATTGTCTAAACAGGTCAGGCTCCTGAGTAGCAGTGCATTCCTCATATGGTTTATGTTCTTCATGTGCAACATCTGAATGTCACTGGAAACATATAATCAATAAACTTTAATCCTGGGCTGGTGCTCTCTCTGCTCTTGGCCACATGATAAAGAGGCAGCTCTATTACATTACAGTTTACTGATGCCTTTATCCCCAGAGACTTACAGTAAGTGCATCAACCACGAGGGTACAAACGCAGAAAAACAAGAATCAAGCAATTTCCAATTCCAATTACAATTTGCTTTGAAAATACAAAACAAAAAAAGGCAGAAGACTCTGATGTGCTATTTGTTTGGACGGCTATCACCTGCATCTCTGTGGAGCACGGCTTTTTTACTCTTTGAATTTCATGATCTGGTTTGACAGACAACATCGCACCATCTCTCTGCAGTGGTTTCGCTTCTCTGCTCTGCAAAACCACACATACAAACAGGCCTCCTCAAGCAAACCACGTCGGCTCGCACACACACACACAAGGGGGAGCTGAGGGGGAGCTCACGTCAAAAGCAGACGAGTGGAATCCAACCCCCCTATGACGTCATGCGCCCACTGCTTCTGAGCAGCGCTCCCGTGCAGAAAGGGACAGCAGGGCATTTGTGATGAGCTGAATGAAAGTGTGTGAGAGTCTGAATACTCCTACATTGACCGTCAGTGACGTCTGGCCACGCTCGCCACCTCCGTCTGTCTGTTAATTTCTCCATCTCACACGCTACGCTGGCACAAACAGCACAATGGGTGAGATGTCAGCCGAGTAGAAATTTAACACAAATATGAAATAAAAAAGGCAAAGAAATAACAAACAGGGAGTCATTCAGTTCCAATGTAATCATTCCCAGGCCCAAAGGAATAAGACCCAGCTGTGTTATCATTGGTCTCTCTGCCTGTCAAAGACTCAAATGCACACACACATGCACGATGTATAATTACTGCCAGTTTGACCACTCATTTACGGCCATTACGCCAAAATGACTTCCTCCACTGTCCCTTTGAATGCGCATCAGTCTGGAAATGCCATTTAGATGTACGAGCTTGACAGAGCAGCCATAATTTAGCAATTAAAGTGAATTTATCAATCAGGCGCATTTGACTTCCCACTCACTTTAATTTGTTCACAAATAAGAGCAGAGCAGTCGTGACACGCATCACCTGCACCTGTAACCTCTGACACCGAGGAACTGAAAGATCTGACAGCTACTGCGAGGATTCAAAGAATGTGCGCGTTAGTACATTTAAAGACAAAGTGGTCTTTGGTTGAGTTTTGTCAAAACTGATACACAAATTTCTAAATCATTCACACACTCCGACGACGGTGCAGAACCACTAAGGCATCTGCCATCAAAGATTGACATGGTTGTTGACCTGGATTCAAAGACACAGAAACAAAGAGGAGGGAAACAGACACTTGTGGACATGCATTATTAAAGCGCTAAGCAAAAATACACGACAACACCTGGGAGACGCAGGAGCGTGAGAAGAGGCAGCACTGCAGGACAGACAGAGACAAGGAGAGGAGTAGTGAGACAGTCCTGCTGCATTGTTGACCTCAGGTAACCTGTAGAACTGTTCTTGGAACAACTCCATTCTTGTCTGTCAACCATAGATATCTCACAGTCCGGAGTGGAAACAGAGCTGTCACTGTGTCATCTCAATACAAGAGTTTCTACTACTTGTTGAACTTCGATATCAATATTCTTTATTTCTTTAGTGTCTATGTTAACTATGACCAAGATAAGACAACCCCAGCACAGGTAGCAATAACATGTTTTAATCTTATATAGAAGCCACAAGTCTGTACAACGGCAGGGAGCAGAAGTACGCAAATCATAAACATCAGCGTGATGTCACTGATTGGCGGATCTTGTTGTTGCCATGGCAATGATTATCACAAACACTCCGATCAAGTGGGCCATGGATCATACTGGCTGTGGATCTCTATGGATCATTAAGTGTGACATTACCTTTATCATAGAGTAACCACGACTTCACCTTATGACAGTCATTGGATAACCGATCATGAAGAGGTTTATGGGATGTGGAGTGGATCTTTTTTCTTTCTCTGAATTCAATTTAAAATTTCATGCTGTGGATTCTTCTTGTAACTAGGCTTGTTCCAGGAATTTTATTTGTTTGTATTTTCAGGATGTGTCCATATTTTGATGCACCTCACCTCAGCTGCTTTCAATCTCATTGACGCCAGTCGGTTATCAAAGCGTTGTTTAAGGATGCTTTGTGTTTGGGTGTAACAAGTGTAAACTCTCTGACCTTCCCCAGCGGCCTGACTCTCCAGCGTTTCACCTTTCGGCTTCACAGTGGGGAAGAATCCTGCAGTGCCACCGGGACCTGAGGACGAGCACATCAACACCCCAGAGAGGTTATTCATCAGGCCGGCATATCTAATTCAAACACACAAACATATCTGGGCCCTCTCACCAGACCACCTGACCTCCGACGCCATCATAATGGTCTGCCTGACAGAGCCAAAACACACAGCCCGAGCAGTCCCATGGGCCCGTCTGTGTTTTCTCAAATACGAACACACACGCACGCACGCATGTACACAGGGTTAGACAAACACGCACATACATGCGCACTAATGCCTGTGCACAAACACAGTCCCATTTTGTGATAAGAGCTGAGGCTCTTAACCTTCTGAGATAGAGGCGGACGGGACTGCTGCAGCTCACTTAATCACCAAGGGTGTGTGTGTGTGCGCGCGGGCACATGTTTGTGTGTGCGCGTGTGCAGTCAGACTGGTTTGCTAGAGTTCATTAGGCACAAAAAAAATGTCTCAGCCGAAACTGACTCCAGCACATGGCCACTGGCATACAGTACATGCTGTCTGTGCGCACACCCTTACACACCCACACACGTTTGTACTTCTATCGTAGCTGTGTGCGTGCACATGCACAGACAAGCGCGCATGTAAGTGTGCTAAAGTAGAGAGGTGATATGGGAGAGATTTCTCACGGCCAGACTGGCCTGAGCTACGCTGAGTAAATACAGATTAATGATTGGCTCAGAGGCTGGAAGTGCATTCCACAGAGTTAGCCACTGAAGTGGTCACCTCAATTCAAAGGATGTACAAACACACACATACTATAGATCACTATCTCTTCTGAGAACTTTGTGAGAGAGCTGTAAATTAAAAAAAAAAAAAAAAAAAGAGCACTCCCACTGAACGTGCTAAGGGCGCATCAAGGTCACTCAAACTATAGCACCCACACATATAACACAACGTGGACAAGCTAAATTCTAAGAATTGATAGAAGCACAGGTATGAAATCAGAATTATCTGTCACTGAGCTGAATGCCTCAGAGCTCCTCTGCTGCTGTTTCTATCAGCATGTCGACCTGCAGGACTGCACACTACGGCACTGATGCTACTCCATGCCTGCAAGCAACAGTGCCAGCATCTTAAACTGTGCATGTGAGCATGCTTGCACCTCTCTACAGCGACATTTCTCTGCCCCGACTCTGGTCTATCACTTGTCATAAGTTTTGTATTTGACACTGGCAGAACTGTTGGCCTTTCACCAGGATTTATCAGTGATCAAGAGATTCAGATTCATAAAGCAATAACAGGAAGGAAGTCTGCAGAGTTTGGGTTTCTGGTGAGGCTGTGTCAGACTGTGGTTGTTGGGGTAGACATTAGTTCATTAGTAAACCTGGGAAATGGGAAATTAAAAATTGGATTGATCGATTCAAACCAATACACCAGAATTGAGGGTAAACAGGAAAGAGGTCCGTGTAGGGCTCAGCCCTACAGGGCAAACATGACAATGAGCTGCTTGCTGCTAGAGGCTAAAATACCAACGCTGTTGCTTTAAAATACTTTGGAATAACCCAAAAGCATGTGACGATGGTCCCACCAGTTGTAGTAACGTCTGGATTCATATTCAAAAACACCCTCCAACCTTAAATACCTGAAAATCGGAGACAGGGCAGCATGTGACAGATTTACATTCAACACAGCAGCCCTGAGGACAGACAGTCGTACGCGCCATTGTACTTCAACGTGCATGCAAAGTTTCTGTTCACTCTCTTGCCAATCAATAGTCTCCTTTTGTATTTGTAATAACTCATCTCAGCAAATAACACAGTAAAGCTGTTAAGACTGGAACGTATAGGTACTTATATATTCTTCCATTCCAGTAAAGGTAACTTTCACACTTGAAAAGAAAATCAACAGAGTCTTACATACAAAAAAGAATGTAACTAATGTACCAAAGGTATACATAAGGTTATCATCACAGGAAATGCTCCATTCAAGAGGGTTAAAATATAGTACAATGTGCACAGTATATGTTATGAGGTAATTCTTTATTTAGTACAAGTAAGAATACCCTGGATACAGTTTTGTGCGGATGCTTTAATTATTGGTTCTGTACTCCACTCATTGGATTAACAGTTTACATGATCTTTAATGACGTGTCGTGTCCGTTACTATCAAGTCGTACTATGTGAGCAGAGTTTAGACAAGCCGTCAGGGGAGTGGCATTAACAGAGGAGGTTTAGTCTTGTTGAAATTACATTTAGTCAGTTACAATGACAAAGATCTGCATCAGGGCCCAGTAACAGTGTGTGCTCCTGCTGTTAGGCAGAACCACTTGTCCCGACTGCTGTTCTCAAGTGCATTTAACCAGGAGACAAAGAGACCATTTATCTGGAGGGAGGCGGAGGAGAGGAGGAGAGAGAGGGTGACACGGAGAGAGGGAGGTAGGGAGGGAGAGAGAGAGAGGGGGTTGGGCGTTGGATTGAGGAGGAAGGAAGGAGGAGAGAAAAGCATTTGACAGAAGAAGTTTCCAAAACAGCCGATCCTGGAATGTTGGTGGACGGTGCTACATAGCTCCAAATATTTGTTGCTTGGTCGGCACGGCAACAGGAAAGCAAGCATGTTCATTAGCTAATCCCCACTATGATACTGGACAGTCAGGGAGAGGAAACTCCCTGAGCTGGAGAATGAAGACTGTGATACAGGACCAAAATAATAATAATATAATAATAATTATTATTATTATTATATAACAACAGGACAACTCAACTGAACTGTAAAGAAACAATTTGAAGAAATTAAACACGTTACTTGTTTCCTCATCTGATGTCTTTCAACACTAAAGCCTCAGCACAGTCAAAGGTGAAGTCTGAGTTTCACTGTTGACTTAACATTGTGAAATAAAGGTGCACGTGCCATCACAACCCACACACAAACACGGGGAGAGCGACTGGAATACAGAACAAGCTTCTGTCACTCAACCAAGTGCTCCTGCTTCCACCCTTCAGCCTCGCCCAACCTATCCCTAAATAACACACACACACACACACACACACACACACACACACACACACGCACATGCACACAATAGCATAGTGTCCTGCTATGTAGTCCATAATTGGACACCTTGGCAACTTACCCAGGAAAAAAACCAGAGAAGCAAATATAAACACAATATTTTCTAGATTTTTCTGACTTTGTCATGGCCTTTGAGTCGGCATTAACCTTTACTGAGAGTGTTGCTAGGCTACATGGTATTCTTACGCATGTTGGGTTCCCATGAACACTGACCATTGAATTGTAGTCTGTGTAACTTTACCAAATTCTTTCTTTTCTTGTAAAAAGATAATTATATAAACAAACCTGTGTGATATTGTTTCAGTCCGGTCTAACCTGCAGCGTACCGTTACTAATGTTTGGCAAATCTTAGTTAGATATTGTTGTGTATGTGACATGACAGAGTCAGATAACTGATTTTATTATTGCTCTCTTGAGTTACTGTTTAAACATTTACCAATGGTCTGTAACTGTCACTTGTGGCCACGCTGGCAGCTCCACAGCAGAGTGGCAGCTCGCTGTCGGGAACATGAGGCAGTGATCTGAGGCCTGTCTGCGGTGTCCTGGTGTATCATTAGAACTGACACGTGTGGGCCAATCAGAAAGCAGTGTTTTCCTTGGTGTTGGTACGGTGGTATTAATGCCAAGCAACCATCAGCCCCCCCCCACGCCCACCCTACAACCATAATGCCCACTCACTATTGATATGTTATCAGGTTTCATAGTGGCCTCAGAGGAGGGTGGTGAGGATGATGTGTGTGTGTGAGAGGAGGAGAGACTGATCTTCCTCTTGCTCTGCAGATGTCTCGAGTTTCATAGGACTGCATTCTGACAGATCAAGTTCACTTATACTTATTAAATATCCAATAATGCCTGAGTATAATTCAAGGCGATTATTCACTTCTCTCTTTCTCTTTCCGTGTGTGTGTGTGTTTAACAAGCCCATATTTATGTTCTCTCCTCTTCAGTAAGTGCAACAGAACAAACTGCCATTGTTCCTTCTTGCGATCTCTCGGTTTCAGACTGAAGCTGCTCAACATAAAACAAATGCTCGGTCCTGTAACCCCCCCCCATTCCCTCCCTCTCCTCTCTCCCTCCCTCCCTCCCCTCTTTACTTTTTATTGCCTCTGAAAAGCCAGGCTAGAATAACCGGCAAGTCCAAACTCACACTGACAACCTCTCCAGTCACACTTAAATACACAACAGTAACACAAATTCTCCCACATAAACAACACAAACACACACATGCAGCCCAGCACAAACTGTAACACACACACACACGTGTGGTTGGTAAGGTCCTCCCTGATTTACAGCGGTAAATGGAGTGGAACAGGTTAGCGTTGCTGCTATATCGTGCCCCACCTGTACAAACACAGAGCTCGATCGTGGCTAAACAGACACACACAAATAGTCCTCCATCTGGACCAAGGCACTGCTGGGTTTTAATAGCTATCGATCATTCTCCCTTGGTGACAAACTCACACACTCACCTCCCTGTTACAAGCTGAGCAGAGCCAGCTGAGGACTTGTACACACACGCAGACAAAGTAAATGGCCTTTTTGACACTGCTTAGTGTGTGTGTGTGTCCTGCTGTGGCTCGCTCTGCCTTTCATTTTAGATGATGTTATTTAATTTTCATAATGAGGTGCAGACTCACTCTCGTAGATTAAATTACGCTGAGACAACAAATAAAACGCATGCAGACGTGCACCCCCCCCAAGTATACAAGTCCCAACCTGTGTAACCCTGCAACTCCAGTTGTTCTTTTTCTCCCATATCCAGGATTTTAAAAAGGCATCTGGAGTCTAAAGGTGAAATGAACGACTGGCAGTGTGCTCACCCCTGCCCAGTGATGTCATCATGCACTTGCCCCCATGAGTTACGGCGAGCTGAAAGGGTCAAAATGAGAGAGATTGCCTTTGATTGATTCTCCATATGATTCTGACCAATATATCTAAGCTTTGATTAGTCCAGGTAGCTGGATTACTTATCAAAAGCTAATAAAGTCCTTTGTCAGAGAGAGTGCCAGAGAGGCTGACGGTTAATGTTACAGGCACATTAATTAAAACAGACTGTCGGGCATCGAACACTGGTTCCACACTTGGTGAAGGGCAGAGCAATGCTTCATCACTCAGAGAGATTTAATGCGTGCGGATATATGTGTGTGTGTGTGTGTCATCACAATGATTCCTCGTCTACCACGCTGTAAATCCTGAAAAGGAGAGAGTGACGTTTGTCATTTAGCCGTGTCTTTGCTTTTTAATTATCAAAATGGCTGCAAAATGAAAAACACAGAGATTTACATTCCAGTAATGTGTTACATTTACAAGCAAGGTCATTCTCTGCTGTATTTACTTTATTCCGTGTGATTTATTTAATCCAAATCTCTGTCACTTTTGATATTTCCTGTATTGTATACTATGAACCTTTAATGCACCATCTAATCTTTAACATATAAGAACGTTATATCCATAACATTTTGCTTCGTCCCAACTTTAGGTATTTGAATTTAATAGCAGAGATTTGAATTTATATTCTGATTTATTTACATCAATAGTATTTGCAAATATCAGTGAGGGGACCCTCCACATTAGAGGAATGTGATGTAGCTAAGTGCATAATCTCACTACAGGCCAGTCAAACGCACAATCTTTTTTTCTCATCTTTCCTTCACATTACAGCTGAAAAAACAATTGTTCTCTGAGGCTTTGACCATTATGAGCGAACACTGTCTCAAAGGCTTTAACGGTCTGTCTGCCCGTCTCTCACTCACCCTGCAAACCACAATGAGCGTTGAGTTTGACAGAGACCAAAACGTTTCAATTACTTTACATGCTTGTCCTTTACACTGCGCTGTGGTCAATGCTCTGGTTTAACTTTTAACAACCACAACACAAAAAACTGAGAGCACGCTGAGATTTTACTGAAAAGAGCTGTGAAAACAATACAAGCGAGTCACAGCCTGTTTCCATCACAGGGGAAATCCTGCTGCCTGGACGGACACTGATAGGAGTAAGATGAGAGGGAGAGCCAGGAGAGAGGGAAAGAGAACAGAGGAGGAGGAGAGAGATAAGAGAAAGACAAAATTGTGTGTGTGTGGGAGGAGTGTAAATGGAGGTCATTTGGGGTCCAGGCCAGAGGGGCAAGTAGTGGAGGTGTATTGTCAGGATGGAGGGAGTGAAGCAGAGGGAGGATTATGAGGTTGAGTGTTGATAGAGATGCAGGGGCTGATGGGAGGAAAGGCCAAAGACTCTACAACTCAAAAGGCCCATGTATACCATTCCAGGTCAGGAAGAACTGAATCCCCACTGGGAAGATAGCAAAGATTAATCCAGAACAAAGCCATTTACAGGCAAACAGAAACCTCATCCAAAGCCATCTGCACAACACTTTTTCTTTTTGATGGTGCATTCCCAAGATAGTAAAAGATCAGTGTCCTGTGCAGAGAAGTGTCCGTTCTTACTACCTGGAAATACTGGCTTCCTAATCCCACTCCACCCATAACCCAGTGCACCAGGCCCTAACAGGGGATGGGAGATGCCGCTGCAGTTTACTGCACGTTACACACCCATTATTAATGACAAAACTAAGTGCAACATCTGCAGCATGTGTTTGTCTGCTGTTAAACCTTAATGTTCTCGCAACATGCACTTTAAACCAGGTGCTTAGATCTGTAAAGTAGATCCCTAACTCATTTGCACGACATTGACAACTTCTGCACCCAAATGGCAGCCCATATCATTACTGGTTCTGGACCATCCATCAAAGCAAAGTAGGGAATAAATATTAATGCCTCTATCCTGCTGTAGTATTTTCTTTCTTCTCATTTCCAAATGTCCTGAAAGCCATTCATTATATAAGGACACCTTGTCATTATTTAGTTCCATGAATGGCTGAATGGGTTAAAGTGTGCTGCTTGATTTGTGTGAGACAAATAACTGCATCATTCCATATTAGAATTCAACTGCCGGACATCTGTGGCTACATCATTTCTCCAGGCTGTAACTAATTGCCCTTTCCCCCTCCTGGGTCCATGCCTCTATCCACCAAAATGCAAGGACAATCCTGAATAAATTCTGTCTGTGACCACAAGTGAGCATATGCCCAGGCTCTGGACCAAGGCAGCAGCAGGATGTCCCAGCCTCACGTTAAATAGTCACTTAAACAGCAGGGCTTCTCGCTGCTAATCTTCCCAAACATTCCTCCACAGAAAATTACTTTGGCAAGCAACCACGCTGTGGTTACCCCTTTATAACTTTACGCATGGCGACCAGGGAAGAAAAGCAGACCTGGTTCACGCAGCGCTCCAGCCATATTGAAACATTTAGGGGTTCAATATGAAACAGATTTTAGAAGTGCTGTATATAAAACTAAATTTACTAAGGTCTGACTTTTGCCATGGGAGATGACTCTGAAAAGAGCTTTGATTCAAATGAGATAAAAAAAAAAAACTTTACTCCGTATGTTTTGCCTTAAATGTGTTCATCTATTTGAGACAATGGGTGAAGTCATACATAAGGATCCCTGCTGCGTGGTGGTGGGCACTGGACCACCTACTTATGGTTCTTTTATGGACTTTAATTCAGAAGTAAAGCAGTCATAAATAGATGAATGAGGCAGAAAGGATGAATATTTTAGAATGTGCTATTGAGTGTAAACAATGACTGAACCAACTTGTCCTTATTCAGCTTCCTCTCATTTCATTCCCAGGGCAGTTGTTATAAAACCACAAATATGAACGACATTTAAAGACTGAGAGTAGGTGTGTGTAGTGTGCATTGTTCAGACTCACCTTGACATGTCCCTCCATTGTGTTTGACCACAGGGCAAAGCGTTTTTTTTCCCCTCAAGCACCTAAATCAAAAAAGAAATTGCAGGAGATCAGTTAAGTCCAGCAGTTAGATCAGATTATTTACAACTTTATTGATTTCCACAGTTTGACATATATAACAGTAGATAAAGACAACATTAGTGGTCATAAAAAGTCAGACTCTGGTGGGTTTTTTATGATCCGCTTGATCCTCCTCAGGTGCCGCTGTGAGCCAGCGAGCGCCAGGGGGCTGATTTACTCATCACACAAGGGGGACATATTTAGACATGGCGCGCAGGAGATAGTGGGCAGTAAAGCTGGCAGGGCAGAGGGTGACCCAGACAATGGGAGTGTGGAAGGCTGGAGGAGAACCCACAAAACGCACCAGTTAACCTCTTACCATTAAACCAGCCATGATTTCTGACCAGGGGCCAGGGGACAATGGACTGCACTACACTAATTACACCCCCTGACATGGATAATAGGAAATGTACTTGCTCTTTATGGGGATGAACAGACAGTCTGTGGATCTATCATGGACCATATGTAGCTTTTCACAGATGTGTGGTTTTTACAGTGGTAAAAGCAAAAGACCATTAAATCTGGCTCCCCACGACAATTTAAGACTGTCAGCAGAACCAAAACCCTAAGTTGGTCCTCAGTCTGCTCTTCAGATAAATAAAGGCACATTAATACGTCTGTTTATCTTCACCTGCACAGGTGTCACATTTTAACGGCCTCAGCAGAAACAAACTTTCCTGTGTAGGTCACTTGAAGACAATTTGTAACGGACCACCAACCAGAGACCACCATGGTATCCCAGACCAGGAAGTTTAGGTTTCATTTCTGTAAACAAAATAATGACTAGAGTGTCATTGTCTTTACTATACTGTTTGAATATCCTTGTTTAACGATAACTAACAAATAAATAAAAATAGAATAATAAGAGAAGAAAACGTGAATGTACTGTCTGTTACTGTTTCATGACTGCTATAAACCCAAATACATATGTATATACTTGACTGAGGACTTTTCTATTTTCATCAGTACAGAGAATATAATGTATTCAACTCAAAGGCTGTTGATGGTAATTAATTATTATATACAACAACTTTAGATTTCTTTCTACAGTTGCTTGCACAGAAAGTAAATGAAAAAAGACATAGTGTTGTGTATAAATGCAGGGACTGAGGGTGAGCTGCACGGGGCTGCGAACACTGACTGTCCCGCCACTGACAGCAGAGCGGGCAACCGAAGATTCAAAAACAATACGTCAGCCCACAACGCCCCGCCCCTACACTCTCGCGCTCCAGCATTACCTCATCCCACAATCCACCGCGAGATTAAGATTTATCTGGGTGGTCTATGGGGCGCGGTCTCACCGCTCCGACCCGCCCCCCAGCCAATGGGAGAACCCCGTCATGACATCATGGCTATTTTTAGCGGGGCAGCGGCAGCAGATAAGGTTTGGAGCCACGCTGCTCAGATCAGAGTGTACACACGAGAGTCACAGCACTGTGGACACGACTCTGTCTCCGCCGGCCCCACGAAGTAAGTCCTGATCCCTGTCCGCACAGGGCGCACTCACTTCGGAGGCTTTTTACGCACTGAGGACTTCGGAAGCCAGTCTCCTCATCAGAGTTAAACCAAGGAGAAGAGCAGGGCGACGGAGAGTGGTTTTTCTAGAAGACCTGTATAGCTGCACTGGTTCTCTGGTTTCTCTTCTATGTATACCAAGATGGAAACTACTTTCTATGACGACTCACTCAACGCTTTCTCCCAGCACGACAGCGCCGGCTACGGATACAGCAACTCCAAAGCGCTGAAGCACAACATGACCCTGAACCTCTCCGACCCGAGCGGCACCCTGAAGCCGCACCTCCGCGCCAAGGCCGGCGAGCTCCTCACTTCCCCGGACGTGGGCTTGCTGAAGCTGGGCTCGCCGGAGCTGGAGCGGCTCATCATCCAGTCCAGCAACGGGCTCATCACCACCACGCCGACACCGACCCAGTTCCTGTGCCCCAAGAACGTCACCGACGAGCAGGAGGGCTTCGCGGAGGGCTTCGTCCGAGCCCTGGCCGAGCTGCACCACCAGCACATGCCGGCTCCGGGCAGCGTGAGCGTCAGCACAGCCCCGCAGACCAGTGTCAACAGCGCGCTGCCGCCCGTCTCCTCCGCGGCCGGTGTCACCGTGTACAGCGGCAACGCCACCATGCGCTCCGACTCGCCGGTCTACGAGGACTTGAACACTTTCCACCCCGCCATCAGCACCGTCTCGGCTCCGAACTACACGTCCTCAGCCCCGACTATGTCCTTCCCCGCTGCCCCGCCCCAGCTCCCAATCTACGGCCAGCCCAGCTCCCTGCCCCGTCTCACTGCGCTCAAAGAGGAGCCGCAGACAGTGCCCGAGATGCCCGGGGAGACCCCTCCGCTCTCTCCGATCGACATGGAGAACCAAGAGCGCATCAAGGCCGAGAGGAAGAGGATGAGGAACCGCATCGCCGCCTCCAAGTGCCGCAAGAGGAAGCTGGAGCGGATCTCCAGGCTGGAGGACAAAGTTAAGAACCTCAAGTCCCAGAACTCGGAGCTGGCGTCCACCGCCAACATGCTGCGGGAGCAGGTGGCCCAGCTGAAGCAGAAGGTGATGAACCACGTCAACAGCGGCTGCCAGCTCATGTTGACGCAGCAGCTCCAGACCTTCTGAGCGGCTGTCAGCGGCGGCGGAGAGAGAGAGGGAGAGCAAAGACTGTAGTTGAACGGATCGGACGCTTCCTGTGATAGTGAGTGGCTGGGTCTCCCGACACCGGGACGGGATTTGGGAATGACCGGCACCGGCAGGATCTGTGGGCCGCACGGAAAGTTCCAGAGCGCACCGCGCTCCCGGAGAGGGAGGGGGGGGGACGCGTCCCAGAGATGGGCTCGGGACAGGAACAGCGGCCGTGAACCGGAGGGGGCATGGCGACAAGCAGGATCCACTTCTGTTTCTGTTCCGTGCTGCTTTCACAGAACTGGACTGAGGGTTTCTTGATTTACACCCAGCTCTGCATGGACCTTGTCACGAATACCAAAGGAGAAAGTCAGTATTAGAGGACATGAGAACCTGCTACAGAGCCGTGATGGCCTCACACATGGGCGTGTTGACCAACTCCAAACGGCTGACAACTAAAGCTGCCTGACTTCTGAGTTACAGTACTATGTACTTTCTTTTCTTAATTGTAAGAATTTAAGTTGGAAAAGCTTCAAGATTTACTTGTTTTTTTCTAAATCTGTTTAATGGGGTTTCACTCATTGTTATGTAAATAAGATCAACTTGGAGTACTTATATTTGCCATTTGTATACTGTCTAATATTTTTTATGTTGTGTTTTCTGAGCACTTCAGAAACTGATCAATATTTAAGAAAATAAAGCCAAGGAACAGACACAAAGCTGCCTCTGTGTTCTTGTAAGAAAGTGGGTGTGCCATCTCTGGAGCTCGAACAATAAAACATGTTGCAACATGTTGCAAGAGCTGCTCGGTCCCGATACCTCAAGGTAAATTCCATTAGTGCTGGTATTGATCCAGACTAAGTGATTGTGCTTCAGCTGACAGGCCAGTGATGGCCAATACTGCAAATTAGGACGTAGAGCTTCATCTCTCCACTTTATTATCCCAACACACACACCCACACACACACACACACACACACAGAGAGAGAGGTCTGCCTGGGGAGAATGAATATGACACAAACCTCAGGTGTGAACACATAGTGTCATAGTATGACATTTAAAAAATCACAATATTGTTCAACAAAGTTTAAGAAGGCATTTCATCGAGTGGCACATCATTGCACCACTCAGTTATTCAACATTACTTCCTGTCCTGTTGTAAATAAAAAAAATCCCCAGTCACGCTGTTGAAACTCAAATCACAAACAGTTTCAGGGACAGAACAGTATCACTATATAAGATCTATTATCACTAACATTAACATTCTTGAGTACAACTGTTGCTCTCTTGGAGGACTTTTCATATTTGGGGAAACTTACAACATAACTGTAACTAACCATTACATGTAGTCTACTCTCAACGGGTTTGATGCCAGCTCCTCAAGAACACAATATCAAAAACAATATTGGTGACGTAAACAAAAGGACATCAATGTAAAACTGAAGGAAATTACATTTTCCAATAAAACCCTGACATGATGTTAAGGGTAGTTCGATTACAAGACACATACTCTACATAAATTATTATTTTGAAAGGGTTTAAAACATGTTAGGGGTAGTTACATTTAAGAAGCAGAGTGGGGTCATGTACACCAACAATTAGGTATTTAATGATAAGATATCCTCTTCAAAACCACCAGACACTGCATGCCCAGTGTAAGGCAGTGTATAGACAACAGGTTAAAACTACAACTGCTCCAACTTCAACTTCTGTCACAAGTTTGTAATGTTCATAAGAAGACACTAGAGGGCGACACAGACTAAATGACTTGACAGATTCTCTGTAAATCTACTTCCGTCTACTGCATCTTTTTCTGAATCATCATCAGCAATAAAACAATAAGACGTTCTTCTGTTCTCCTGCATGTTTTCCTTATTCATCTTTTTTATGAACCCCCAATGCAAAACCTTCATAACGTGCAGCTATTTCAATTTATTTTATATGTTTTGTTTATATCCTAAAAATAAATTAATCAACAGAGAGCTCGTTTGATATCCGGTCTTCACAATAACATAATTAACCAGTTATACAAGTGGATGTTCTGGAGGTGTGATGTTTATATATTACAGTGAAATTTAAATTTAAAACGTTAATTCACATCAAATCTGCTCTAATCTCCAGTTTCTCAAACATGGGGCAGCGTGACATCACCCGGAAAGCGGTGTCCTTCCTGACCATATAAGGAGAGGGAACTCTCGGAATACCCACGTCACGACGGAGGGGGCGTGTATTACGGGAAGTGACTCGGCTCAGTGATCTGCATAATAATGAGAATTTATGACCAATTTAACCATAACAAAACCTACTTCATATAAAGACTAAGATAAGGACTAAGATATATACAAAAAATAGACAATATACACTACAAGAGACATAAAGAGATTAAACAAAAAAATTAACAGTATGAGTAAAATATAAAGACATGAAAACATAAAATAGAGAAAGAATGAAATAGTGTTAAAAATAAAAAATAAAGACTGAGTGAAAGTTCTGATTTAATAGAATATGTTTGATATAAAGTGTTATTTTATTTAATATTATTTAATATTGTTGGTAAAGTATGGTTTTGCATTCAATTTCAGTGTCAAGTGTGCACACAGTTAATTATAATGTGATATCGCACTCATGTTTGGAATGCAGGTTTTGACATGTGTAGGCTGAGCAGCATGGGGTTACCCATGGAATGCACCCTTCTGCACCCACATGTTGAGTCATGCACACACCTGCTCTGTTTTCTTTGTAAATTAAAAAAAAAAAAAAAGTTTCATATCTCCACTGGGGTTTTGAGAGGCAGCTGGCTGTAACTGTACAATACGTTTGTCACATAATCTCTTAGGTTCATTTTCAATGAATGGCTTTTGTCTCAAGTTGCTAGGAGGAGGTGTTTCACATGGCAATAAGGTATCAAACACATGAACTACAGGTCTTTGCGTTCTTACTTTACACTCTCAGAGCATTAACAATGTTAAATGTACTCAAGGTTTTTGATGCTCAAGCATCATCATCAAAACCTGTCAACCCGTATGCTGTGGATGTGATCCGGGCAAAGAGAAAGGTTCTGGTCAATGGGATCTCACATACGGAGTACCTACTGGATCTACTCGTCACAGAAGGGGCCATGACAGCAGCTAAGAGATCCATCGTTCTGACCTTCAGCACTCAGAAAGATCAGAACTCTAGGGTCCTGGACATCCTGGAGGCCAGAGGTGAGAGGGCATGCAGGAAGTTTTTCCAGCCCTGTCTCATGCTGGCAGAGCCGGACCTGTGTCAGCGAATCAGAGCCTATGTGGGGAGTGTGAACGAACACATTCGAGATGCAAGAAGACAGCTGATTGGATATTTGCTTGAGAAGGAAAACGAGGGAATGGCAGGAACAGTCACAATGACTGATAAGAAGAAGACTGGTGGCTTATGTGCCTCAGAGAAATCTAAAAGACTTAGCGCATCAGATAGAAGGCAGCAGTTCTGTGCCACTTGAAAAACCAGGGGATGAATCAGCGACACATAGCCTAGAAAACTTAATAGACACGATCGCGACAGGCTGCGAGCCAGGCCTCCTGGAGGAGCTGTTAAAGGACAGTGACATTAACGCTGTTCATTCCAACAATGAGACGCTCTTACATGTAGCTGCGAAACATGGGAACCTTTCCATCACTGAGCTCTTGATCCGTAAAGGAGCCAGACTGGACCTGCAGGACGATCATGGTCACACTGCTCTTCACAGCGCAGCCAGCAGGGGTCACGTCAAGATAGTCAGGGCCCTGGTTAAGGCCGGGGCCCCCATCCACTGTTTGGATCTCCATGGTAAAACCCTCATTGACTTAGCAGCAGAGAATGAGCGCGTGCATGTCGTGAAGGTGAAGGCCGAGCAGACTGGAAGCCGCAGGCAGGACACGTTTCTCCACATGGCAGCCGCGCAAGACAACTGGAGGCTGGCTGAGCTGCTGCTGCAGAACGGTGCCGCTGTCGACACCAGAAACAACCACGAAAAAACGCCGCTGTTTCATACAGTTGCCAGGGGCAACGAGAAAACTACAACCGTGCTTCTGAATGCAGGAGCTGAAGTCGACTATGATGTCGTACATGAAGCCATCGAGCACAGACAGGAGCAAATTCTACACCTGCTGCTCAGTGAGTTGTTCAACGCAACACCAGCATGTACTCCATGGCGCTGTGCACTGTGCAAACATATTTGTTCACACAGTTTTGTTCTCAGCTAAAGCCGGAGGAGCTCTGAGTGAAGAAGAGCTGCACTCCGCTCTCTTCTCCGCTGTTAGACAGAACCAGCATGGAATGGTGACTGCTCTGATCGACAGTGGAGCAAATGTGAACTTGTGCGACACACAGGGATACTCTGCTCTCCTGCTGGCTGCTGAGCTGGGACACCCTGAAGTCTTCAGATAACGGCCTCCAACAAGGACTCTTTGAGATTTTATCTGTGGACCCTTTTATCATTTGTTTCATTGATGATAAATAGCATCTCTCTTTTTTCCCCCATTTCAGAGTCCTACTCAAAAACCAGGCCAAAATGGACGCCACTCTGTGTGACCGCTCCTCAGCCTTGCACCTGGCTGTTCACAGTGGCAGTGTGCCCATAGTCCAGACACTGCTGGAGAAGGGATCAGACCCCAACAGTGCTGGACCTCAGGGCCAACAGCCTCTACACCTGGCGGCTCAGTCTGATAGACCAGACATGGTGGGTCTGTTGATAAAAGCTGGAGCACAGGTAAAAGCCACGAAAGTAGATTCACTCCACCCAGTCTGCACCTAACATGCCACATTTCTCTATAAATCCCTCCAACACGTGTGATTATTGGAACAGCAGCCCTGCTCACAGACAAACAAACACACCTCACCTCTTTTGCAGAGATTGGTGTCAGTTTTTAATATTTACAGTATTTTGTGGGGCTGAGAGTCATGTGTTATTTCTTCAGGTAAATGCAGCATTCTGGGATGGACTGACCGCTCTTCATATGGCCGGTCAGCAGGGCCACGCCGACGTAGTAATCCAGCTTCTTCAGAAGCCGGGGCAAAGATCAACGCCACGGATCACAGCAGAGACACTCCTCTGCACTGTGCTGTGCGAGGTGGATACCAGGAGGTGGTGAAGGGGCTCATAAACTGGGGCCAGGCCGCAGAGAGCAGGGGGCGGAAGAAGGTGAACCTGCAGGCTCAAAATAAAGCGGGGGAAGACGCCACTGCAGGTGGCAGAGAGTGGAGAGACACCAGAACACGAGAGCATCACAAGTTTACTCAGGAGGAAGATCTCTTGTCAAGTAGATGGAGAAATAATAAGTGATATTACTTTTGATGTTCTCAAAAAAATCCATCTTATTTTAACGCTTTGACAATGGAGTGACACCAGTGACATCACTCAAGGTTGGGTTTTCAGTTTGTAATGGAACCAACACAAACATCTTGTACCAGCAGGTAGATTTAGGACAGCCAGGAACAAAGTTGAAGCTAGTATATATATAGCATTTACATATAGCTCAGGGGACATTTGGACCCATGCATTACCCGAACAATCACCCAATTTAAAACCCAAAGAGATGGTTTGACTCACCAGGAGGACACATGCACACCTCGATCACAGGAGCAGGAATGACTACAGACACACCTGTGCTCCATCAGCCTCTTTGCTGCTCAGGTGCTCTCCTGTTGATTTGGCAAATGTCAAATCTTCTTGTATGTTAGATATATTTTTTTTAACGGCACTGAGTTTACATGCTTCTTTAAGCAATCGTGGACTTGTGAGATTACTATTGTGATTGCTATTATCACTCATAAAATTAGGATAAGTTATCTCTAAGTCAGGATACAGGATGCAATGTTCCCGTTCAGACTTCAGCAGAGAACCTTGTAACACTGACCTTACAGACTTTAAATTAAGGAAGAAATATATATGATTGCCTTGTAATGGGTTGGTCTGTTGCAGCATTTGGGTAAATGCAGAACAAGCATTTCCAGTGTTTGCCTTGTCAGTGGTCACAAATAGCAAGGCTTAAATATAAGTGGATCTACAGATTATTCATTGCATCTTTGTGTGGGGGGTTGTTTTGCTTTGTGTGGGGTTTGTTTTGTTATTAAATTGTAAATTTATTTCCAAAGTTATCCAGGAAATTACACCCTAGCAGCAACTGCGAATGAGGCAAAATTTTTTGTATTTGAAATAATATTACTTTGGGTAAGGTAATCTGAAATACATAGACATATTACCTCAGAGACCACAGAAAGAAGAGTATTCATTCTTCCTGTTCTTCAGAGAATTACTTTGATCGAACATTTCAATTGTGTATGGTCCAGTGTGTTTTTTGTAACAAGGTACAACCTGGTTTAATACCAATAAGGAGACAACAAGAGGATGTAAAATGACCCATGAGAACTACAGCCACAAGGGTCATATCATTAGTCTCTGATATGAATCAAACCACTCTCAAACTGTTCAACCCATTTATGATGTTTAAAATGTTTGGTTGTGTTGTCTGTGTGAAAATGCTGCTGAAGATTCATCAACTTTTCCTCCTATATAAAAATACAAAGCGTCTATCACCACAACCACTAGAGACCCAAGAATGATGTGGTTGGAATGTTTTCACACTAGTTTTATCACAATCAGCCTCTTTGCACGCTTACATTTTCTTTCCTCCTACATCAACACCAACTCGCATAACCTCAGATTTCCATTGAAATAATCAAACATCTTGCTTCAGAAAATGCCACAGAGTGGTTCATTATATAATTAAATTAATGTATTGATTTCTATAATATTTAGCGTTGTGAGTTTTGGAGGTTGGTAAGTATTAATATGTTCCTCTTAAGCGTGTGGAAGAAACATATAATAAAAAAAAAAGAAATGTTCAGAGATACAAATATCGATGTATTTGATAGAGCATACGATGGAACACTTGAAGTGGGAAGAGTTTTCCATGACCTACAAACATGCTGGGTGTCACTGTGAAACCATTTGTGACCAGAAAATCACTATGGAGCTTTGAAACACTGTTTAATAACACAAGGGAGAAAAACTAGCTGCACAGACATTTTCTTGTTTAGATAACTGTTTATCCATTAGATTGATCAGAACGTAATCTTATATGTTATCTACACAATGGCAACATGATGATTATTAAAAAGCCACTGAAGTGGGAAGAATTACTGAACATTACTGAACCGTCCCCACCTTACCACAGCTAATCCAGACCACTTGTATGATCTGTTCAGAGCATCTTGCTGCACAACTCTGCAAATTAATGAGGGAAATCTGAATTACAGACATTCCCATAACTTCTTAACGACTGAGAGATTTGTGTGAGGTAAAAATGCATGATCGCAATACTCACTCCAGCCAGGAGGGGGCGGCAATGCAAACCACAACTTGTTTGCAATCAAAGATGAGCAGAAGAAGAAGGCGTCACGTGACATTGTTTACTGTACGCGTGAACGATGGCGAGAAACGAGGAGAAGCAACAAGGCAAACTGAACAGACTGTGGCTGCAGAAGGAGAGAGAAGGTAAACGGCAGCTTGTAAACCTCTGAGTGACGAGCACACTTCCTGTTTTAGCTGTTAGCTTTAGCTGTTAGCCACAGCGGTGCTAACTCTGTGTGTGCTCCTGCGCAGAGGGACGACTCCGAGATCCTCGTGAGCGCAGACCCAGGCTGGTGAGACAATTATTATTATTATTATTATTATTATTATTATTATTATTGAACTGATGTCACTTTCCCCCACTGCAGCTTGTCTCAGTTACACTTTCTCCTCCACAGTCCTCCCTCCATTCAGCCTCGGCTGTGACCAAGTGGATCCCCAGCATCAAGAAAGAAATAGAGTACTACCTGCAAGTGAGAGGGTCTCCTGCAGTGTGCTGAACATAACTGTAGATGATGATGGTGGTGGCTGAACTCTGCTCTTGTCCCTTGTCCCTGTCCTCTCAGCAGTCCCAGCTGTCTCACTACCCAGAGAGGAAGATCGCTGAGTTCCAGCGGCACATCGAGGCTCTGGAGAAGGAGTACAAAAGCTTCATCGTCAAACTGCGAGCGCTTGATCCTTCGCGTAAACACAAGCCATGGACTCCCCGAGGATACTGCAAGAGGAGAGTGGACAGTCAGGACTCTCAGAGGACAGGTCGGTGTGTTAGAGGTGACTCATTGCTCACATGCTGCAAATATAGTTAATGTGCTGCGGACTATTCAGTTAATCTGCCTAATGTGTTTTGTTCCTTAGGAAAGACATGAAGGGAGGAATGTTGTCTCTTGTAAGAGGTGTCAATCATGGTAGAACATCTAGATGTAAATAATCCACATTCAGCCACCACAACAATTTAACAGCTATTCATGTCATGGATACAGTGTTTATAAATCCAAATGATTTTACTTTTTCTGCAAAATGAATTAGAATTAAGGTATAATGTTTACATTCTGCCTACAACCGGATTTAATCACTTTCTCTCAACACACATGTTTTCAGCCTCAGTCCAATTTATCCTCAAACCTCCTAAAGTGTTTTGTACATATGTATAATTTCTAACTTGGTCTCTGCTACTATGGTTTCATGTGTGTGACACACCACTGTCTTTCCCCCCGCCATCTCTCATAGAGAGATTTTCTGATTTTGATTTTGGTCATTTCTGGTATCCCTGCCATGATGTGACAGTTAATTTTAAGATGTTACCATTTCAAGACAAAAGCCAAGACCATTTGTTAAATTCTCGCTTTAAAATACTAGAACATACCACACCTTGTATCACTTGCTATTAATAAGTCCCTTGGAACATCTGAGCATCACTCATTCTGTTAGGACAAATACTTTAAGACACCTGTGGCTGAAACTCTATTCATCTCTCTTTTTCGGTGTCGTCACTCTGGCCGACAGATACAACCCCTCTGCACAGAGAGTCTCATGAGGACAGCAGTCAGAGGAGTGGAGCTGATGCTGCTGACAGCTGGACAGCATGTCACCAGACCTCGGCCGCTGAGAGGCAGGGACATCTCAAATATTCAGACGCCAGACACCAAAGCCCTGACCCCACCACCCTGAGGTCAGAAACCTCAGAGACAGTGTGTGCAGACCAGGACCAGCCGCTCTCCTTTGACCGCACTCGGCTGGCAGTGGCCACCGCTGCATACAGGGGGGCTTCGGCTCAGCTCAGCCCCTCTCAAACACAGAGTCTAGCCAGGGTCCTGCAGTCAGGTCTGCCAAACCTCAGTAACTCCACATCGGGTCAAACATTTTCATCATGGAACAGAGACCCAGAGAGCAATGTCAGGATAGCAGGGGGTTTGGTTTCCAGACAGATTGTTGCTGTCCAAGAACCCAAGTCTGAGTGTGAGGCAGGAGAGAGCAAACCTGAGAAATCACCGAACACATGGACAACAGGGGAGGGGACAGCTCACATTCTGGGATTAGACTGTTACTCTTCATCTGATGGGGAGTGTGACACGTGACATATTAGATCACATATAGTAGTCCACATTTTTATTGATTTTGTGTTCTTTCAAAGGCTGGGAGGTTGAGAACACGAAGATTTACACAATAACACAAAAAATGTCATGCTTTGTGTTTTTAGTAGAATTTAACTAACTTATGTAAGATGCTGAATCAAAACAATCCTTTGTGAGACTGTTCGATTGCAGTTTAACAGAAAAAGATGCGTTGAATAAATGAATCAACAAGAGATGCATTTCCGTTTTGATCTGAATTTAAAGAGAACCCACTGCGTAATAGAAAAGGATGAATTTGTGTCATGACCGCAGCTCCAGCAGACAGGATGGGGAATGTGTGAGAATAGCACACTAACTAATAGAGAAACTTGCTGATTCAGTGTAAGCCTGCTTCTATCAACTGGAGCAGCAGCTCTGAACATCATCTGGTTAGACCCCAAACGCCTTTCCTCCCACCTCACCCACCCTGCGCTGCCGCCGCTGCAGCTGCAGCAGCTGCGAGGGCCGTTCACGCTTTCAGCATCACGCTTCTGGGAAACAGAAGACCTGTAGAAAGCAGAACCCGTGCACCTCATGGTTAAGTGTGACTCAACTATGATTTAAGTACACGGCTGCTATGCCCATTGCAAGGTGGGTTTCCTTCTGTGTCCGCACATCTCTGAGAGAGGAGAAATGAAACTGCTACACATTTTTCCATCAATGGACAGAGCTTAGGGTAATGCACTTCTTTTGGCAGTTACTAAAATATACACATACACAAATCTCACACAACATACAATAGTGGCTTAGCTTTGACTCCAGACATCACTGCAGATCATTGCAATCATCTTAATGAAAGCCGACTGGAGAGAGAGCACAGTGATTTGGAAACAGTTTTATGAGCAACACACAAAAACTGATCTCATTATGGAAACCACTGCAACCGCGGCAAAGAAGCAGCATCATTACTACATATCCTACGAAATGCAACCCCCCCAAATATTGACGTGTGCGCTCATCTTTCCTGTAAACCCATCTCTGAAAGACATTGGTTGAGGTTAATTGGTTACGTGTCTCAGTACAGCCACTGCCTTTTTTCACAAGCACGAAAGCTGGTTAGACATTTGCTCTTTTCATGTGGCAACAGCATCTTCCCACCTAGAATACGCCGTGTGCTACTGAAACTGCTGCATCAACAATGTTTACCAACAACTCTGAGCCTCATAAAGACGAATAAATGAATACTTCTTGATTGTAATGCTTCTTGGCTTTGATGCTGCTCAAGCTTCCCTTTTGTGGAATGCTTCCAGACTCTGGTGAAACCCGTTGCTTCCTGTCCCCTCAGCCTGACCGACAAAAGCACATACAGGAGCCCAAACTGAGATAAAGCCTAGTAAAGGTTGAGTGGTAATAAATCAAACACAGCAGCCCAGAGAAGAATCAGTGGCTGCGTGGCTTCGCTCAGAGTTTCTCAAAAGGGATGTGCCCTTGTCCTGTGTGGTGGGAGGGCTCTATGGGTGGTTAATGACTCAAGTGTGGTGTTTTAAAACTGAGGTGCTCAGGCAAACACCTCCTTCATGCAGAGGGGATAGATGCACTCACACTTTGCTGCACCATGAGCTGTGACCACACGTACCCATACCCACAGGTGTTCCTCGTGGACAGCGGTGGAAGTCCTGCCCAGCCTCCGAACCTTGTGCCCTGCTGGTCGTCCCTGCCTCCCCAGGAGAGGGTGAGGAGCCGTGGAAGGAGCGGGGGCTCCAGGGGCGTCAGCCCCTGCCTGACTGTGATGGTCCTGCTGCTGTTCCTGCTGGTGTTTGCAGCCCTCGGCTTCGAGGCCTATCAGATTTATGGCATAAAGAAAGAACTGACACAGCTGAGAGAGGTAAGGAGGCAGCGAAGGGTGGTGACTGGAAATGTTCATTTATCTTATATATTTTTACTGCATTAAGAGGTGAACAGTACAGAGATAGTGGTGTGAATGCATAACAAGGTGAACGGAATGCCATGGGATTCCTTTGTGTATAACTATTCTTATAATATTTAATAATCATGTTAATGGGGACATATCTGTAAAGGGTGTGATATTTCTCACTCTGCACAGAGACAGTGGGACAGAGGTGTAGAGTAGGAGGGTGGAGAAAGTGGCTGGAAACTGAAACTCAAGAGCTGCAAGATGAAATAATGAGCCTGACATTTAGAAATGCAACCCAAGTGCCTGGCCGTTCGGTCTGTGGTCACCAGTCCAGAGAGACCGGATATCCTGTCACTCACGCTGAGACTTGAACTCGAACACCTGAAATGGAACGAATACCTCTGTGTGATGACTTTTCTCCGTTTGTCTCATTTCACCGAAGGGTTCATCTGAGACAGAGTTTAACATGCCTCAAAAGCAAATAGGTGAGTGTGTACACAGAGTGACACAGGAAAAGAAAAGGTGAAGTGAAACTAATGAAAGGTTTGTTCAAGGTCTCTACGAACCAGTGCTGCATAAAGACGACAAAGACGACAGACCTGCAGCACACGTGATTGGTAATGTTCTTACTCAAGCTGAAGCCTCACTCAGATTCCTGATAAGTCCACACGTTTCTAACACGTCCCTCGTCTCTCCTCTTCCAGGGCGGATTGAGAAAACCGTGTTCCATAAGACTTTGCGATGGGAACCCAAGGTGGGTCGGGCCTTCCTATCCGGAGGAGTGACCTACCAGATTGAGGATGGTGGCCTGCGGGTCAACGAGAGCGGCGTCTATCACGTCTACTCACGGGTGGAGCTGATCTTCAAGAGCTGCTCCTCCTCGTTCATTCACGCCGTGTTCGTGAGGAGAACGGGACACGCGTCACCGCTCACCCTGATGGAGGCCAACAAAGATGGCTTCTGCCCTCAGGAGCACAGGCACTCCTGGACCTCCGACAGTTTCCTGGCCTCCGCCCTTAAGCTGGAGAAATACGACAGAGTGTTCGTGAATGTATCGCAGCCCAAGTATCTCAGCCATGCACACCACGCCAACTTCTTTGGTCTCTACAAGATTTGAAGAGTTTGTGCTTTGCCAGTGACAGGATGTAAACAGCTGAGAAACAAATGTTGTGCCTTTTGTAAACGCTGACACTAAGATGCCGGTACATTTGTAGCATTTGTAAAATATTTATATTTATAATATTTTTATTTGGGCGAGGATTTGACAATCATTTAAATAAAATGTAAAGTATTTTATGAATATTGTTTTGTAGTAAATAAAGAGATAATTTAAGTTGACATCTGATGAGGAAGTGAAGTCTTTCTGACTTAAGGGTGTCATGTTGGAAATACAAAAATACCTTGTTCAGGTGAACATAGGAAGCTGGCTCCACCCACGCCCCTCCAGGCTGCAACACCTCCCACCCGAGAGGGCTCCCCAGCCCAAACCAACCAGCGGGGGATGAAGGCAATTAACCTCTGTGGTTAGCCATCAGCTGCCCATGCACACACCTGCACAACTCCTGACCAAGAGCAGAGCAGAAACAGATGGAAAGGTAATTATGGAGAACACAAGGCTTCAAATGAGAGAGAGTAGATGCACTGCAGTGATTCGAATCAAAGAAATACAAAAGAAAATAATCTGAACATTTTGCACGTGGCGATAAAGTATATGAATAGAAATCAGTTGAAAAGCAGACCAGACTTGGTGCTAGAAGGACACCTCAGCATGGCCTTTAGCTCTGACTGAGGAATAATAAAAAGGCAGAAGGTGTATTGAACACCCACACGAGGTTTGGTCATGACCACTGGAAAGTTTAAAGGACACCAACTCAGGCTTTGTGGCTGAAAAACAACTTGATTTCCATATATTCCGCTGAGCTGAAGCAGAGATGAGGTTGTATTCTCCAATCTGCTTCAAGAGCAGCCAAATGTGGATGACTCTGTTTACCAGTTAAATTAAGTTTGAGATCACTTTGAACTGCGCTTACATTTCTGCGTTTTCACATTTCGCAACACCATCGCTTATTTTTTTCTGAAAAACCACAAACACACATGCGAGGCGATGCATAGATGAGGGGATAAAATGGTTGACGTGTGTTTCCTTCCTGTGTGAGCATCACAGGGGTCTTGCATGTGTGCAGACTGACTTTAGTAAAAGAAAAAAAAACATGAAACTTGAAAACATGCCCTGATTGTGCACTTGTTTATAATTACTACTACGTCTAAACGTAAGCTGAGTGCTCCCCTAAAACATGATTCAACTCTGTTGGACCTAAACCACAAATGACTCAGGCTGTGCTGAGACATTAGTGTGTAACCATGTGTTTACCAGGGTCCACAGACTGCGAGACAGTGCTGTTTGTCTGTTTATTTACACTGAATCAGTTAGTGAGACATGTTCCGCTGAGAGACCGACACTCAGATTACTCCTGATTTTATCTGAAGCCCAAACCAAACAGCTGTTCACTGCAGACATGCTCAAACAAAGTCACGCGTTGAAGCTTCAGATACCTCTAACAAAACTAACCAGAGGGTGTGAACATCTGCAGGCAGCACCGGCGTAGTACGAACCCCACAACGCAACTGTTATGAAGAACAGATGAAGGAGGTCCGGGGGTGGACAGAATATGAAAGCTGAAGTTGTGCGCTCACATTAAAACAGAGAGGCTGTGCCAGCGTCATAATCTTGGTTCTTAGTTACATTTAATCTTTGATGCTTTCAACTGTAGGTCCATTTGTGAAAGGCCCTGACTGGACGCCCATGTGCCAACACCTTCACTCACTCTCCCCATACACATCTGCCTTCTTTGAGATTCTCTGGTACTGGTAACCGCCCACTGAGGTCAGAGTGGGAGGGCAGCAGCAGCACATTTGTCCTGTGAGTCTGCCCCAGTGCTGATTACCACACTGATCTACAATCATAAAATCATCCCTCACAAGCTTCAAGCTAGTATATTTCTGTCGATGAAACTCTCAGAAAGAACCAAAACACTTCCTGTGACCCGTCAGCTAGACGTGTGTTAACTGGATGCGAGTCTGAATCGTTTGTTTTTGAATGTTTCCAAAGCGTAACCCGCCTCACACCCAGTGTCTGATTGCTTCCAGCACAGCCATCAAAATTATGACCCCTACAGATGATGGATGGATGGATGGACTGTACCATAATTATTCAATGAGTATAAATTGAACATCTATTTCTAGTTCTTGCATTTAATCTTTACACCACCAGGGGGCAGTCAAATATTATTTATTGGTAATGGTAATAGTACACTCATGTGGGAAATAGTAGTAGCAGTAAATACACATTTTCAACGTGACACGCCTATTCTTCTCCAAAATAATATCCACATGTGTACTGAAGTGTATTATCCATATGAGTTAACAGGTGCTGATTCTTCTGAGTGACAAATCATAGTTAATGAGGTAAATATAAATGTCAAGAACAGGGAGTGACCACTTGATGGCGCTAATGACTCAAACCTTCAGAATAAGATCTGAAAATAATGACATGGTTTAATATGTTTTATTGATGAGCATAAGCTGTTGGTCTGGTCAGCAGCTGCTTCTGTCTCAAGCAACAATTACACCAGTGTCCACTGAAAAAAAGAGAATGAGCTCGTCCTCGCCCTTTGATTCTACACTAGACACCAGTTATTTGGTTTATTTATACTCATGAAGTATGATGTGTTCTGTCCTTGTTATATTTGTGTAACTGTACACGCTCTGTTCCATTCCTGTGAGCCTGATATCTTAAGATCATTCTGGATCTAAGGGTGAACTGATTGCATTTTGGTGGTGAAAGGACTAACATCAAGGTCACAGTGACTTCACATTTTTACCTTGTGATGGAGATATCGCTGGAATCTTATCACATTTGGCAAAGACATGCACTTGGACTCACTTGGATGAATTAACTCAAAGGTCAAAGTCAAGGTTGTCTCATCTTTAGATTCTTGATAGAATGTTTGCTACAAATATTTGCTTGGACTAAAAGATCGGGTCAAAGGTGAATGGTGTATATAAGGGCTGCCTATAGGAGTTGTTATTACCTCTGGTAAAATCACTGATACAGCCAATTGCATTTCAATGATCAAAGATCAACGTCATGATCAAAGCATGTGTGTGTTTGGCTGTGTTAAACGCCTTGTCTTCAGACTGCCTGACGGGATGTCATTAATGTCTGACCCATGGCCACTTCAACTGAAACATGGAGTGATTATGTTTCAGTCGCCAATAGAAAAAGATAAAGTATAATATGTACACAGAATCCAATTTTAGTTTTTAGCTGGGCACCTTTTTTGTATTTTTGTATTTTTTTTACATTTACATCCAATAAACATATTAAAACAATGATAAAATAAAGATTTACCACAGTGAGGTTGAGGATGTATGTAGGAAATGAAACGGTACAACAGTGAAAATACTATGTTTATACCCATAGCGGCTGGAAGTATGGACATTTTGAGAACAGGGGGTCATGTGTCGCAGGAAAGCAGAAACTGTACAGAGCACATGAGGCCAAAAACAGAAACCCTCCAAATCAGCATAAAGAAGGTTCTGTAGGGTTGGGCAGCTGATGAATGAATAATCAAACTAACTCTAACAGAAACATTCCACTTCATGTTTATTTAGTGTGTCATGCACCGTTGGTTACGTTAGAGAAGTTGGTGTGGTTTTCTTAGGTTATTCTGTTTTGTGTCCTTTCCTGTTTTATTTCGATGGGACGTTTCCTGGTGTGCACTGTGTCTGCGTCCTCCCTGACTGTGAGTCGTCTGCACCTGGTGCTCACTCCCACTCTACCTCTATATACGCTCCTCTTCCTTAGTCTGTTGCCAGTGCATCTTGTGTGGTTCGTCCATGCGACCACTCGGCTCCACAACCTCAGAGACTAGGTTTGCTGTGGGAGTGAGTTAGCATATTCTAGTTCAATTTGCCTCTTCTTTTGAATTTTCTTTTCTTTTTTTTTTTTGGATGGACTTTTGCTGAGCGTTAGCTTGCTGGGATGATGTGGGATAAAATCAGAAACAGCTGTGTGATTTGTTTTGTCTCTTGTTACCTTTTCATGTTAAGCAATGCTGAAAACGGAAATGTGGTCGATGATGTAAAAGCCATCAGTGTGAATGAAAATATCCTCAACAATGCAGTAAGCCTGGCATGGGGCTCATGTCATGATGTCGAGCATGTGCAACTTCTGTCTATAGTGCAGTGTAAAAAGGGACATTTGAAATGTTTTTCATAAAGTTAAACAGACTTTTTTTTCACTTTTCTGGCCCTAACATGGGTTTGACCTGACAAACTGACATTTCAACAGCGCAGTGAAAAAATTTAGTGCCGATTTCCACCCACGATTTACCCAGTTACAAACCACAGGTGTCGTTTATCAAAGGACAGGGAAGCGCACATGTTCGAGCCCTGTCCTCACTGGCTACAGTGGCTTCTATTCAACTTACTTTCACATTGAACATATCATTTGTCCAAATCTGCATACCTTCAGCCATTAAGACCACACATGCTGAGCATGAGCCCAACAGTTTGTGGGAGGTGTTCTCAATACAGATGAGCAGACGTTTTTGAATCTAGAAGGTTAGATGTTATCTCATTCAATCCTGCTTCAACACACTGATCTGAAACCGAGACCAACATCTTCCCAGAGAAAAGGGCGCCGATCGGTATCCTACTGATGCAGGGACGGCACCTTTTTCTCTCATACTGTGTCAACAACAACAGTCAGGGGGTCCACCAGCGTTTATCGTTTTAGTCAGCAGGAGATTTCCTGTAATCATACAGTTGATATAAAACCCCTATCAGTTGCTCATGAGTGCCCATAATATGGCTACGGAGATTAATGTTGAAGTTCACTGATACCGGCAGCAGGCAGCAGCAGCGGGGGGTGGGGATTCCCAACACGATGTTAAAGCTCTGTGAGTCTGGTAATGGAGGGGGATGCTACTATTGATAGAAACAAACTCTAGAGGCAAGATACAATCTGTAGGCCAGCGTTGAGGTGGGACCAATAAACCCCCAGCGAAGCTGAGCCCGGGGGACTCCCCAGTCCATATAATGGGAAATCTGTCTTTCACTCTCTCTGTCTCGTTCTCTCTGTTTCTCTCTCAGTCTGTGTTTCTTCCTCCTCTCTCCACACGCATGCACATGCGACACTTGATCATTTTCCACAGAGAGGTGAGATATGTTTATCTAGGTCTCTTTCTATCTCTCTGTCACGTTGCCCCCCTCCGACTCTGTCCTCTCTGATGCATGTGCAGGTTCATAATGACTCAGCCAGCACCAGAAACCTGTTCCACACTGCTCTCCTCTCCCCACAGGCATCACACTCACTGTTTTTGGGAACACAGTAGCAGATACGTGGGTGTGTTGTCCAAGAAATGTGCCCATCGTCTCCCTGCATGAATGAAATGGAAAGTATGAGTTTACCAGAAATGTGGGTTGGCGACAAGTGTTTTTTTCTGTAAATACAGTTTCAGACTACCAAATCAACATCCTCTCCAGCCACTTTGATATAATCAAGCTGCACATTATATATTTATGAGAAAGTTCTGCCAAAAGATCAGTTTACCAAATTATCTTTAAATCACTTTGGTGCAGCTGTAACCACATGTGACTCTGACATTACAATCTGACAGCTTCAACTTACTGACAGATCTTTTTAGCTATCCAGCATCTCTCTCTCTCTCTCTCTGAACTGCAGGGTGAGAGCGTGATGGAGGAATGTTTTAATGCAATATTTTAACTCGAGCCTGTCCAGATTCAGACAGGACAGGACTCCATGGTCGTAGTCGCCCTGGGAGGTGGCTGATGTCTCATTGTTGCGATCTCTTTAGCCGACTGTGACCCAAAGCTGCATTAGGCCAGGTGAGCTGCTAGGTGAATAACTGAAATACTCAAATTTCCAGGAGACATTACAAAATGCGAATTATTTGCTGATTCTTTTCTTTGCACAGAAGGAAGAGCACGTGTGTAAGTATTTGAATGAAACATAATCCATTTACCTGCTTGGAGGTCAGAGTCCTACTGTCTTGCATCATGGCTCAATGTGTTGGCACCCCTGCGAATAAAACAGCTATTATTTCTCTCTTTAATAATAATGATGCGTGTTTCAACAGGCCGTGTCAGCCTGAAGAGTATTTGCCAACCAAGGAAAGAATCCAGTGAACTCGTGATGAAAAGAGGACAGGTTTTTGTCTTTTTGCGCCCGTGCCCACGCTTCGCCAACAGGCACAAGGCTCAGTGGAAAAAAGGTGATGTCACTGCGTACCTGTCATTTTTTTAAGTAAGATTTCATTTGAGATGTGATGGTGGGTGGCTGCAGTGTTGGCAGCGAGGAGTGCTTTTCAATCTGGTCAGACTACACAGAAGGGAACCTGAGTTTAAGGTCATGAAAATGAATCGAGAATGAGTTCAGGTTCTAAACCAGGCTGTCATGGACTTTGAGTGTGAAACCTGGTGTGTTGGAGTAGTGTACTGAAGGTCATAGCTCTGGAGTACTTCCTTTCCTTGGCTGTTAAAGTTTAACTAAAGACGCAGTATGTATTTGCACATTGTGTGTGACAGCAGCTGCTGAAGGTACATCTTCCTGACTTCCCACTGAGCTCTGTTGGCTTCATAAAGGTCTGTGTGTGTGTGTGTGTGTGTGTGTGTCACCAGTTCTTTTGTAGAGCAAGGTTTAAAGGTTTGAAGACTTTTAACAGGAAGTGACCATTAATTTCCACTGACTGAATTGTCCTTGACTCATAAAGATATAAACTAGGTTAATTAGTTCAACCATATCATGAAATGGTGTCTTCAGATGTCAGTGAGCCAGGACCCAGACTGAGCTGTAAAAAGATGCCTGTCTGTATTGGCAGCTTTTAGAACAAGAGCCGTCTCTACTGTGCGCACACACTTGTAGTCGTATCTAAAGGTTCAGAGGGAGAACACTCACAGATCGTGGTGTGGAGAGCAGGTTCAAGGTTAGACAGGAAACGGAACGCCGCAACAAATCTAAACACACAGAAAACGTCCACGAACTAAGAGTGGACAGCGGGGTCGCTTGTCTTCTGTTGCAGTGGATCAATCAGCTAAACAGCTCTCACCTGCACTGATTCAACCTCTGCGCGCTCACACCCCCACTGTTGAACTGATGCCATCGCTAAATAGCGTCCCGCCCTGGCTCAAGCAGCAGTGACAAAGAAGGGAAGCCACACAAAGTCTAATAATAAGAACACACATTTAATGAAACAAAACAAGCAGATAATGTTGCGTCCGTTGGTGTGCGCGTGGGTGTGTGAACCGTGCAGCGTACGACGGGGAAACGCCAAACCCAAACAAAAGCCACGTGAGCTGTGTGAGAGAGTGAGGGAGCCAAGGCCTAATTTATAGCCTCTTACTGCAGGTGTGCTGCATCTGTGATGAGGTCGCAGCTCCGCCTCTCCGCCTCCTGCCACACAAAGAATAACATCCTCCCGCCCACGACCTCCAGCCTTCCCCAGAGGCTGTTGCGATTGCTTTGCTACAACAACGTTGCCATAGGTGTTTGCCAAGAGTTTGATTTGAGACATTTTGATGATGAAATAATTAGGGTCCTTATTGTCCACGAAATTGTGGGTTTTATTGTGTCTTATCCCAACCACTGAAGCAAATAAAACACAACGTCTTGCTGCTGTGAGGTAATATCAGTGTTACCTGTTCAGTTTTCCATGATACGATACCAGTTGAGAACATGTGGGTGAACTATCACTGCCATCAGCACCACACGGTTCAACAGGAAGTCAGCTGACCTGACCTTCTCTGCAGTGATGAAGAGGATGTGCTTGGGTGACAGTGGAAAGACAGGTCAGTGATATTGTTAGCCACATTATTATGTTCCCCTGGGAGGCCAAAGGAAAAAGACACGAGTCTGTAGGCGAGATAAATAAAACTCACTCAAGCACACACACACACACACACACACACACAGAAGTGAGGGGTGAGAAGCTGGATGTTTGGCCAGCCTGATGGACTGTACCAGAGACGGAAAGCTCTACAGTTTTGTGACGTGAAGCAGCACACCACAGACTTTCCCAAACCCACAGGAGAGACCAATGAACTGCTTACTCCCACTCTATAATTTTAGATTGTCCTTTGATTTGTCTTTGTTTCCAATGGTAATTCATTCAGACCTTTCCAGTCTGGGTCAATGAATTCTAAGATGTGCAAGGTGATAACTGCATCACCAAAAACATTCAAGTGAGCAACTCTCACACTCATCATATTCATGATAGTTTAGAGAGGCCTGACTCAAAAGCCATCTTCACCACCAAAACCCCCTTGACCAAGGCCTGTTACCCTGGCATTTGATATTTCACATCCAGCCCCTCTCTGGATACATGTCACGATGTCGAGCATGTGCAGCTTCGGTATCTGCAGGTGTGCATCTGAAACTGGACTGGCTTGAAGAAGTTTCACCTATCATCAGTTAGTTTAAGTCCTACCTGACAAACCAGTGCGACAGGAGACTCGCCCAACCGGAAACCTTCTGTAGTGATCTAAAAATAATTTGATGAATTTGATAAACCCAACTGTGTAACTGACCTCCCGAAGACAACACTGCTCCTTTATTTTACTTTCCGATCGTCTCTTCCTGCCGAGCCCAGGTCACACACACTCAGGCTGGATATTGATCTGAACACATCCGACCACAGATTATATCAAAAACTCCCTGTATGTTGCCAACATAACTAGAGACACGGGCCACGGAGGACAATCTTCCTATTGTATTGTGTAAGTGAAGCTATTTGGCTTTTTGTTAACATTTTCGCTTGTCATGATCATTTCATTTGATATAGTGAAATGTTGGCATAGCTTGTGTACTGAACTGCGCATTGTGTTCACGAGAATGGGATCACCGTGACCTTTGACCTCTGACCTTAGAAAAAGTCTAATAACGTGTGTGTGGATGCACACACATCTTCATGTATGGACAGGCAGACATCTCCATCCTAAGCCTTATGGACGATATCAAACTGTCTCACAGGCTGTAAACGACCAACAACCCACCCCAGATCTGGAGAGTGGATGAAAAACAGTTGCGCTATTTGAACCAACAAACAGCTAAACTCAGGCCTCAAAAGAGAGGCCTTTTATTTTTAGTCCTGGTCAGTCCCCAGTTAGAAAAACAGGAGGCTGATCACTTTGTGCTAAAAGTCCCTTGAAGGTTAAAGAAACATCAAGATTTTCTGATTTGACTCAATGAAGCATTTCTATGGGATGAGTCTTCAGTGTAGGAGGTGCTACTTCAGATCAGTTGCATCATGAGGATAATGAACAACTCCTTGAAACCATGCAGTGTCATGAGCAGCTGTGGTGGCTTTTCAACTCAATGATCATGTGCTTGCTGTGCTGTGCTTGCTGTGTCAGGGTCCATTTGTCTAGTATGACTGGGTCAGGGCTTACTGGACTACATACAGCCCCAGAGTTTAAAAGGTGAACACTGAGAAAGCCTTTTAAATATCTTTGAATGTAATTTTAACATTTTAGATTGTTGTGTAACAAAGTCCACAGTCCTCATTTTGAGCTCATTCAAAAGTTCCGCTCCGGACGATGTGAGTTTCAGTCAACTCGTAGGTAGAGCAATAGGACACAAGTGAAATGTACACCTAACACAAAACTCTCTGTTCTCACAATAATGACAAAAACAGTGGAAACTTCAAATATATAATTAAATATTTTATTCACAGAAAGCACCAAAGACAAAAGACCTCAGGAGCAGAAATGTGATTCAATGATTTTTAGCAATACTTTAAAGCTAAAACCTATTATCCCCTTAGTATTTCACATTAACATTATATGAAATATGAAATATATATGAAATATATTCAATTCACCTGAAGGGTCAATTTGCAAGGTTAAATCAGAGAATTGAAAATCACATGAAAGTGAGATGAGTCCTATTTCTGTCAGAGTGTAAAAAAGGAAACTTAAGTTCGCTGCAATTTCATTGTGGAGATATATCATGTATGAGGCGTTTGTCCTTAGGTGCAAAGGTTGTTTTTACTGCAGCCACCTTTTGATTGTTTGCTCAGGTTGGGAGGATGGGATCCCTTCTTCCAGAGAAAGCACAACTCAGAAAACAATTCACTTTTCATGAAGCTATTATGTGATCAGTGCACTTGGGGCACAGTTCTTGATGCTCACCTACTGATCCCATTTGATTTCAGTCTGGCCCCATTTGATAGACAAGGAACACACTGTCCTTGTAGGCAGACTTGAAGTGAAGACTTATTCTGAAGTTTTCGGCCAGTCGGACGCGGGCGTGAAAGAAGACCTCTGACTTGTTTGCCTTCATCTTCTGGAGAGTTGGCCCCTTGTCTCCTTGTTCATTGGCCTCTGTTTGCTTGAGCACCATGTCCTCATGGGTGATGCTCTGCAGCTCCACCCATCCGTAGATCAGGTAGGTTGCACTTTGATTTGCCGTGAAGATGTCGTACGCGCCCTGTTCGCCCCGCTCTGCAACAGAAACCTTTTATTCCCATTTGCACATGAAGGCATGACAAAATGAACCTGAACGCTGGAGCTTACTTTTAAGTCTGCAGGTCGTGGCGCCGCTGCTCAGTGGCGGAGCGTTCTGCCGAAAGACGGACCGATTACAAACGGACGTGCGTGGATACATGCAGCAGAAAGATTTGTCAAAGAGATTCGCTCTGATCAGCAACAATCACTTGTTCTCACCTGGTTGCACGAGGGCTTGAAAACGAAATAATGCAGGGCAGCCATTACCATCAGAGCCACAAGGAACAGTCCCATTCCCTTTGCCAAAATCACCATCCCCTTGAGGCAGGAATGACGGTTCACAGACTGAGCTCCGGGCTGAAGAAAAACTCCCATCCCATCTGTCTTCACCTCCACCAGTTGCTCCATCTGACCTGGCTGGTGTCTGTCCATGATGCTCTGTGGTACTGGAAGATGACATGGGCTGCTTAATATAGTCCGTCCATCATCCCACACAATAACAGAGAGAGTGGGAATCCCGAGTAGCCCCGCCCCGTGCAATTGAAAGCAGAAACTGAAAGCAAAGGGAATCCCTCCCTGCACACCAATACTGGCCTGAGAATTACACGGTTGTTTATTACATTTTTTTATTTTTTATTTTTTATTTCTGCTTCTCAGGAGCAGAAAGATAAGTAGCCGTGCTTGTAGGTGCTGTGTTATGAGCGTAATCCCTTATCCGAATCAGAAACTGTGCCCATCGATTTCAAAGGCGCTGTCAGACTCTCACTCTCTCTCCTCACTGCACATCACTACAAAAAAAAACATTACAAACATTGCAATTAAAGCAAGAAGAAAAAACGCACTGACAGAAAGACTTGCAAGCCTAACTTTTCCATTCGCACAACCGGTTTCACCTAAAATGGAGACGGTTGCAAAACACCGAAAGCATGGCAGGAACATCTGGAACTTGAAAGTGAAAAATAACTTCCCTCTTTCGGTGTCTGTGTTGTTTACAACTTTACACATGTAAGCAGGAAAGAACAATGAGGAACTGGCAGTGTGTCATGGCATCACTGCAGTTGTCTCACCCACACACATACTGAGTCAAGGAGCAGCAGTTGCATCACTGCTGCACTACGTCACACACTCACACACACCAAACAAAAACTACTTATCTCTCTGGCTGATTACACAGTCCGGCGTAGTGAATTTCTTATCTCACATGCGAGTGTGTGTCTTCAGTTTCGTCCTCACTTATAGTTTCATATGTGGACGTGTGAATCTTTGCGCATAGAAGACAGATAACCCCAAAGAAGTGAAAAGGTACGAATATAAAGGGATTCTTCTCTGGTGGAGAAATGTGTTTCAAACACCGCAGCCATGATTATGAAGGCCCAGCAGAGACTGTCCTCCTTGGGACTCCTGAAGAGAAGCCACATCACACACACGCTGCAGGTGCATCACATCTGCAGGTGTTCTACAGATGCTCCATAGAGGCTGTGAGACCTACTGCATGTGTGTGTGTGTGTTTGGTTCTCCAGCTGCACAGCAGCAGACAGAAAGGCCCTCCAGAAAGTCGTCTACACCTGTATGAACTGCTGCCCTCAGGCACAAGATATAGGGCAATTCAAACTAGGACAAACTGGTTGAAGACCAGATTTTATCCAAAAGCAGTAATCAGTCTGAATCAATGATGCATGTGTGTGTGTGTTTATAATGCGAACACACTCCAACCTAACCTAGCCTGGTAGTAAGTCCACTATTCTTTCATACATAAACATCTAACCCAAACATCTACTGACCCCGATGAGGCCTCACCTTTATATTTCATGCATCAACAGGCAGCACAGAATAAAAGAACAGTCTCGAAGGTGCATGTCACAATCTCGACTGTGGCACTTTGTTCATCTGTCTCTTCTTGGAAACTGTGGATTTTAGAATGCCCAGCTTACTGCCTGAGCTAACCGGATCTTCTACGGACAAATGGCACATATGGCCAACTGGGGTTGGAGTTAATGTATAAATAAAAAGCTCTGAATAACCTCATGTGGGAGAGTTGCTTGTTGTCTTTACGTGCAGCACAGTGTAATAAAGATATTGTGCATGTTGATAGGCGTGGCGGTGGGCCGAGTTCCTCCAGGTTGGCACAGTTTGTTACCAGAGTTCAAATCAGATTGGTCTTTGGGTAAACTCAGCGTTAACGTTGACTGTGTGCAGTATTTAGTCTGGATGACAAGTAATAGTCCTACTTACACATTTTTCCATATGTGTCCTTCAAATGACAGATCGCACCTTCCCGCTGAGCATTGAGCTCGTTGTAATAATTAACCTGAGTGAGAGAGAGAGAGTTTATGATCATTGTGGCCACACGCTCTTTCAAAATCAAAGTTTTTACACAATATTATCATGTGATGTATTGCAATATACTCGCACGCACAGATTTTTGTGCTTTCTCAAGAAGAGGAAGATGAGTAGTACTACTGACCAAGGAATTCCTCACGCTGTTGTCAAACCAGTATCACACCACTCCAACATCTGAGATCGCAAGTTACACAGCTTAATGAAAGAATCAAATACATTTCTAATTAAAGTGATTTGCTCCATTTACAATGAAAAAGACACAGCCTTTAATCCCAGGTGTGTGTAAAATGTGCCTGCTCTCTACGGGTGAACATATCATATCGTATTGTTTCATGCCGATGTGGTTCAATGCTCTGGGACTTCCGACGGTCAGTGATGTGTTCAAAGTGTGTGGGACAGGTGAGACAGTTGGTAGGATAAGAAAGGTCTGGGGCGGGGCGAGTATGAGGAGTGAGTGAGGAGCGGAGCTGCCGTTTTGGCCAACGCTTGAATTGCAACAATAAAACCAAGTCAATTGTGATTTGTTTATTTTATGTACAGTTCAGGTTGGAGTTTATCAAATGCGCTGCATAAATTTAATGCACGTGGAGAACCCCAGAGCACAAAGTCGAGAAGGAACGTTGCCGCCATGTGTCAAACAATCCGCGCCTTTGATACACACCTTTGAAGGTGTGTATCAAAGCTAGCTGTTTAAATCACCTCAAACTGAGACGATTACACCCAGGGCCAGCACCTGCATGTTTGTCTATTCAAGTCGAATCTTGTTGGATCCCTGAAACCAAAATAGCAGCAAGTTTCAGGAATTTCCTACATCTTGGAGAGAAACCTGTTCAGGAACAGCAAGCGTTATTCAGGAGAAAGTATTACTATGGCGTTCTATATTTAGACATGAAGTCAGTTTCAGTGTTTATGTGACATAGCCCTAATAAACATCTGCAACATGGAACCACACGCCGCTCAACTTCAGCTCATTTTTATCCCTCAGCTTTCAATCTGCATATTTAACCCTCAGGATTTGCTCTTCTCGTTCTGGTTGGATGAATTTAAGTTTACGATGTTCTATGATGCCACGGGGCTCCCACCGCAGCAGCCAGAGACGAACCACTCGGTTTAAGCATTTCAGCATTCTTTATTAGTTGTGTGAAACACAAACATTTCAAATCTTTGCTAAAGGTGTCCGAGTGTTCTTCGGCGTCTCTCCTTTTGTACCAGAGGATCAATCAGCTAACAGATTTCCCCTGCGCTGACAGATGCTCTGGTGCTGTCTCACTCCCTCCACAAAGGCTCTCACGTTTGCTCTCGTTCTATTTGTGTTTTGTTGTACGTCGGATTATTTCAATCAGACAGAATGTTGTAAATGAGAATCCCTACCTCGACCTATTCCGTGATGAAATAAAGGTTGAGAAGTGTAAAGTGTGACGTTTGTATTTTGACTCACACTGATTTCGTTTTATTGTTTTTCTCGAACTGATCTGTGCGTATGAGTCTGAAATCAAGCCTCACAAACGAGATGAGGTGATGCGGATTCATGTCAACAATGAGCTGCTTTTGAATAATGAAACGGTGTCTGACGGCGGCTCCGTCAGTGGAGAAGTGCCACGTCAGGTTGTTGTGCAACTTCAGAGGGCTTCTTCTGTTCACTTTCACTTCTGACTTAACAAGTTTACTACATCACTTAATGATGATGAAACTCTGAAACAGCTGTCAGCGAGAGGGGGAGAGAGAGAGAGAGAGGGGGGGAGAGACCACGAGGCAGACATGCTCGTTGTTGTTTTTTTTTCTTTATTAGTTTCACCTCAACAGGTAATCAGTGCCAAAGCATACAAAACGTATTACAACGTAAACCCCCTGAAGTCATGATACATCATATCACAGCGTTTACTTGGAACTGCTGAAGCTCCGTTTTCAGTTCATTTTGCAACTTTTTAAAGCGTCACTTTCTTTCACTTTGGTTTTGGGAACACAGACAAACAATACAATGTTCCTGAGAGCATGTTTCCAAAGTTCAAAATTCTACCATTATAACATCAAGGCTTTTCGACAAATGATAGCTTCATTTGTGGATAAAGTGTATAAAAAGAACCTCACCCACATAAGTATTTGGTTTTTACTTTATAGGGATTCTTAAAAAAAACACAAACATGTCAGATCTGACAAATAACAACATGACAAAGTATCACGAGATGTGAGAGCAGATGAAACCCAGAGAGAAAGAAAGAGAAAATATTTACTTCACTTCTCCTCTTTGGCTTTTAAACTGAGTGGACGTGCTGTGAGTTCTGTTTCCGCCATTGTCATTATGAACAATCGTTGTGCCAGACATCGAGAGTTCGTTAGTCCAGGTGAGTTTGATTCACTTTGAGCTCTGTTGGGAGAATTTCACAGGACACTACCTGCACCAAAAGCAACAGACATTCATTTTGTACATGAAGAAGTAAAATAAATTCCTGAGGATTATTATTGTTCGCTATCTATCTAGTTCTATATCTAGTATTATAATCTAGAAAGCACCACAGGAGCGAGTGCAAAGGCTTTCAAGGTGCATTGTTGGGGAGTCGCCTGTATTAGTGCATTAACAAGAGCAGGAGTCCATACAAACAGAATGGTGAACCCAATCCAGACACAGACATCCAACAAAATCCATTAATTATCCTCTGAAATCAATAAAAAATGTTGAAGTGGGAAAAATAAATAAAGCCTGAATCCACATGAGCCACATCACATCCTTCCATTAATCCATCCAGTAGTTTCTATGTGATCAGTCACCTCCCATATGCATAAACTACCGGACTACTCTGACTTATCCTGATAGGAAACTTGTAAAGTCAAGTAAAAAAATGTCTACAATGACTACATTCAAAAGTAGAGCTGAAATAAATGAGGAGTTGATAAATCAATGAGATGATCCTCTGGCAATTAATAAAACAAACATGTTCTGATGTTTTATGCATCAAACCATGACACGAAAAAAAAAGAGTGAGAGTGAACTGATTGAAAAACGCTCAGCTTCAGGACCAGCTTTGGCCTTTTTGCGCAGACGGTGGGATCATGGATCTCCGTTGCCACCAGAATCAAATGTACGAGGAGCATGAGCAGGTTGTTGTTGGCAGTCAAACTATCGGAGCCGCAGCTCCAACAGCGGATATGATAAACAAAATGGCGTGCCACGGCGTGCGTCCTGCTCAGTGACACGCGGACACAAGTGCTGAGGTCGTCTTCGTCTCCGTGGAGTGACAGTTGGTCCCCCGTCAGTAGTAGCACTGTTTGGCTGTTCCCAGCTGATAGCTCAGGCCGATGGTAGCGCTCTTGATCTTAAACGCCTCTTCAGCATACAGGCGCAGGCTGGCCTGCTCCTTCACACGGAGGTAGGCTGTGTCGTGAAGGCCCCTGCAGACCTCGTCCTCGCCTGAAGACTGCAGGGCGAAGGAGATGACGGGAGCGTTGCTCCCTTCCACCTGCAGCTGCAGGACCCCACTGCTCTTCTCTTGGCTCAGGCTCTTGTAACACACCTCTGCGTAGAGGACGTAGGGCCCGCTGCAGTCGATGTTGATACTCTGATTCCTGTCGTCGGCCAGACTCATCTTATTCATGCTGTAAGTGCGGTGAAACTGCAGCGTCACGTTGCCTGAGATGTCTGGATGATACAGGAGGAGAAAGTGAGAAAATTGATTTTACTTCTGAAACTTTGAGTTCAAGTCTTGATATGACTTTTTGGGGGGGGTGGGGAGTACTCACCTGAAATGGGACTAAACCGTATGTGTACATTACTGTCTGACACCTGTGAGATAAAAAACCTGACGTTAGACAACGTGTTGTTGTGTTCGATCGATCCTCCATCTGTCTGGGAAACAGAGTGTGTTTTATTTGAGCAGGTGGTTGGGCTGCGTGGTGTGAAAACAAATAGAAACTAGAGGGAAAGTTTCAGTGTTTGGATGATTAATAACTGTAGTGAGGGCAGCATCGCAGCAATAAACACTGCAGCCTCGATGTAGAACACGTGGTAGTCATTAAAATAACCATTCTACAGACACTCATATAATCAAGTTTCTTGCCTATTTTCATATTTCATAACATGGTCACCACTGCCTTGTTCTTCTTGTTCTCTTGTTGTTATAGTCGCTATTTTTATGCTTTTTATTTTTATTTATTTTTATTACTATTTTATTTTATTTTATTTTATTCTAGCTCTCTGCTTTGTACATTTTTTTATGCTACTGGAACTCTAATTTTCCTGAGGGAACCCTCGTGAAGGAATCAATAAAGTTCTATCTAATCTAATCTACTCACAGTCATGCAGGTCATAGAATACGTGAAGAACCTCGCAGGGCACCAGGGGAAGTTGTCTATGTTGAGCCACTTGGCTATTTTCATAAGATCATGGACCAGGGATCATGGACCCAGTGAGTCTTCCTGTCAAGTTTGTCATTTTGTCTTGAGTTCAGACTTCTTCCAGAGAAAAGATTCCATTGGCAAAAGTGGATGTGATATCACTGAGGTTATTAGTCCATCCAACATAGACAACCCAAATTCACGTCTAGGCTAAAAAGAACTAAAAAAATAAATAATTCACGTGTAAATGAGCAGAGGAAGAATATTTACCTCATGATTATTTTTCAACATTTAATGAAAATAACAACAACTAAACCTATAAAGTGATAGGAAAAAACCTACACTGAGGACACAGAGGAGAGGAGAGTGTATGACAGGAGGTGTGGAGTAAAAGGAGAGAAAGTGTGGAGACTCCAGGAGAGGAG